>CM060964.1:237294017-237894017 GCA_030765045.1 Tenodera sinensis
CATACACATGCACACACATACACACACGCACACACAGACACAAACACACACTCACCCATCTGCACACCCCCACACGCCTACACATGCACACACCTACACATGCACACATACACACACGCACACACAGACACACTCACCCACCCATCTGTACACCCCCACACACCCACACACATACACATGCACACACATACACACACGCACACACAGACACAAATACACACTCACCCATCCGCACACCCACACACCTACACATGCACACACCTACACACACGCACACACATACACACACAGACACACTCACCCACTCATCCATCCGCACACCCACACACATACACATGCACACACATACACACACGCACACACAGACACAAACACACACTCACCCATCTGCACACCCCCACACGCCTACACATGCACACACCTACACATGCACACATACACACACGCACACACAGACACACTCACCCATCCGCACACCCACACACCTACACATGCACACACACATACACGCACATGCATATATGTATACACGCATGCATTTAAGGTATTGCACCTTTCAATCTACCAATAATGCCAACTACAGGAACCAGAGTTTTACACATATAATTGAGATGATCATTTCATGTTAAATGTTGATCAATTATCAATCCTACAAAGTTGTTATTGGTTTATCTCTGTATCACAAGGTTATGGAGTACAATATATTCTATAACAGTTCTATAAGAATTTCCCTTATTGTTAGTGTTCTAACTAGTACATAGTTTTTGTACATTTAAGAACAATTGATTGTCTGCAGCCGGGTGTGTACTGCACTCAAGTCATACGGCGTATCCTCTATAAGCGAATCAATGGCACTGCATGAATATGCAGGTGTTAGTATCCGCATGCTAATAGAACATCGTTTTGTCAGTTTTCTTTTCTTACGATTATTTTAAGTTCTTTTAAGTTTAAAATTCTTTTGAGTTGAATAAAATGTCTAAAAATTACAAGCATAAATACATTTTCTTGAAAAATTCAGTTTTTAGTAAGTCACAAGCTTAATGTTAACACGATATAAAGAAATAAATATAATAAAATAGAACCTCTGCACTTCTCAAGACATGAACATGTACTTTTATTCCTGACCTGTGTAGAACTCCATCCTTTGGGAAAAAGAGTAAAACTAAAGAAAACAAACAAGGAAGAGGATATATTTTACCCACTGCAGTACTTAGTTTTAGTACGTTTATCATTGTCTGGGACTAATTTGCATGTTACAAGCTAAAGATAACACACTCAATGGCCGTCTTTGAATTCTCCAAGCATTTCGTTACGTAGAAACGATTTGTTTCTTCTGAAGGTAAGGCATTTATTTTTTATAGTGCTTAACGCCCGTTCTTACTACATATGGCACCACAGGCGGAGGACACTAATGATAAATGCGATGCAATTATACATATTTGGAAAAGGAACTTTGGGAAGGAAACGTCCCAGACCTAAGTTTAGTGTATCTCAGTTATTGGTGAGAAAATCCTGGGAAAAAGCCGTGAGATAGGACAGTTCTGGCAGGATTTAAACCGCGGACCTCCCGAATGTGAACCTCACGGTCAATGCCCCTATCGCCTTTTATAAATGTCTTATTTAAGAAGTTAAAATACACTGTTGTCACACACTTTCTTTGGTATACTGTCTGTCAGAGGCATAAGCAAGGAAAGTATTGTCGAGTCTTAAGGAATCAGATTCTTAGATGCTGACACGATAATGTAATAAATTTTAAATTGTTATACTTGTGGTTAAAAAAAAAAAAAAAAAAAAAAAAAAGAAAGAAAGAAAAAAAAAGAAAGAAAAAAAAAAAGAAAAGAAAAAACAACAACAAGGAAATAACTCCTATGCTTAAGACAACGAAAGTAAGATTGATTTAATATGAGTGTAATTTAGATCATCTTTGAAAAACTGGAATAAACGATTGTAAATGGAAGGACCAACGTGCAAAAAGAACTTAAAATTGAGGGAAAACAAAAGAAAATCCTAATCGCTTCCAAAAAGGAATATCCAAACAATTTTAGAGGTTCAACACTCGTATGTTGTGAAGACTGCTCAGAAACATTGAGCTGATCTGGCATCGAATTTGAGTTTTGCTGGTTTATTTAATGAAAAAGGCTATTCTCCTGTGAAATTCTTTTAGAATTTCCATATCTCAAAATCCATTATGTTTGACCTATTTTTCATATAATTTAACGTAGAAAGTATTTTCATTGTGAAAGAAGGTATTTTCAGACTTACACTTCCGGTTTAAGGTAAAATGCTATATTTTTCTGCAGAAGTTTATTGCCTTTTTCATTTATGTATGTTTCATGTATTTAACCACGGCTGAGCATTGGTGGACGATCGCAACGAGTTAATAATAGTATCAATATATTTTCTTATGAGGAGTTGGTATATTTACTTTCTCTACTACGTATCTTAAGCAGGGGAAGTATTGTATTGTACCCAAAAATTCGAGGTCAAGATTCTCCGAAAATATGTGTTTTGAAGCTCCTGAATCCAAAAAAGTATGTTTAGAAAAATGTGCGAGGGCATGTCTCTCTGTGTGTGTGTGTGTGTGTGTGTGTGTGTATGTGTGTGTATGTGTGTGTGTGTGTGTGTGTGTGTGTGTGTGTGTGTGTGTGTGTGTGTGTGTGTGTGTCTGTGAACAGCGTAACACAAAGACAAGGCGGATAAAAAGCAAAGTTGGTATTTATGTTTAATATATTTTAAGAATGCGACAAGAAGATTTTCAAGAAAATTCCTCTACGCTAAACTACCCTTTACATGGAAAATGTTTTTCTAAAATGGCGATTTTGAATAAAATGGCACATGTTTAAGATATTTTTATGACAAATGAAACGTATATTTTGAATTATTTGACTATAGCCTTAAGAGAGAGAGAGAGAGAGAGAGAGAGAGAGAGAGAGAGAGAGAGAGAGAGAGAGAGAGGGGGGGGGGGCCACAGAGAGAGATCAAATCTTACTGTACAAAGTGTAGATTGCGTTAAAACACATAATTTACGTACAAATATTTATTTATTTTTTATTTTTTTGTGGAGTGAGCCATTTCGGAGATATTCCTTGTTATTTGTGTGAGTTTTGGAATACTTAGGTATACTTTTCTCAAATGGAAGGTCGTTTATCACGTTTTTTATATCTTAGTCGTGCAAAGAGAACGGGATTTCAAAGCCTATATATAGCGACCAGCTTTAAAAGATTTGACTATCGCTCAAAGCCTGCTGTAGGCCATGACAAGGCATTTGATTTTCACGATACTGCTGTAAGGAATAGTAATTATACTGTTTACTTGGCGACATATATACATGTTTCTTGTTCGCTTCGGTTCAGAATATACATACAAGTTTGTGGAAATATTAGTATCAAGTTTTCTATATCCTGGAATAATAATTACGTTTTATTGAAACGTACACATTGTGATGGTTTCGAAGTGTCGATATTTACGCTGACAACATATGCTCTGATCTTGTTTTTATGAAAGCATAGACGTAATTGTCATTGACAGGCAACAGAGTAGGGGATTTATTCTGGACCCTACAATCCGATCTGGGGGAAAAAAAAAAAAAAAAAAAGTAAATTAAAAAAAATAAAACTCTAGATCAAATTATAGAGGTTGGTAAGGGGAATAAAGTACATAATGAGCCTTGCATTCCTTATTTAAGAGAAAAATGTAAAATTTCAAATTGGGAAGTGATTGATCTACTTTTTAGCTCTCGTGGAGTGATCACTAAATTTACTATTAATGTGTTCCGACGTTTTGAATTCCCATTAAGTGTCTCAGAAGATATTGGTTTACAAATATGCGTGATTCTTTGTACATTTTACATAATCATCTGTATGCCACACTAAATTAAGTGAATAAATAGTTCTAAAATGGCTAGCTGTCCCATTTTCAAATTCAATGATAATTCTCATTATTACACTTTATCTATCAAGTATTTTACATTACACGATTTTTTTTATCTTTTATCATTTATATTTAAAATTGTCTTTTTCTACAGATCTATTAGCAGGAATGTCTTTATGTCAACCCAAAATAGGACAATTATCCAAGTACTGGATTTTCTCTCATATTCCCCTTGCACCTAAAAGAATACTAGAAATAATTTTTGGAAATGTTTATCTCGACTGACATGAAGATAGAGGGATAAGTGTTTCTAGGAATACCTAGTTCAAGAGTAGAGAAAGTCATGTGAGTGTAAGACATATTTTTTATTGCACCTGTAAGTTGCAAAGACAGTAAATCGGTATTTCGTTTCCCGTGAATGGGAAAAATGTTGTTATTTAAAATTCACGTGTTAATATAAAGGAAAGTAAACACTTTTTAGCGACCGTGCCAAAAGTCAAAATTACCTGAAAAATCTGATGTGTTGCACTCACATGACTTTCTCTACTCTTGTGCTAACCATTCTTACAAACTCTTATCCTGTTATCTTCTTTGTTTTAGTTGAGATAAACATTTGCAGAAATCATCTTATTTGCTTATTTCCTGGTAGATGCAAGGGAAATATGGGAATACAGTAGGTTTTGAGCGATAGTCAAACATTTTAAAGCTGTCAAATTCCGTTCTCTTTGCGCGGTAAACATAAAAAATTGAATAACGATGTTCCATTCGAGAGAAGTATTTCTCCTAAACTCACACAAATAACAAGACATATCTCCGAAATGGTTCACTCTATAAAAAAATTGTTTGGACATAAATTGTGTATTTTAGCAAGATCTACAGTTTTGTACAGTAAGATTTGGTCTATCTCTAACGGTTTACCAGTTATGCAAAAGTCGTCCAGAGTAAATACGACTACAGGTGCTATAGCCAGAAAATTCAAGATATACATTTCATTTGTTATAACAATATCTCAAACATATGGCATTTAATCAAAATCGTTAGAGCCATTTTTAAGAAAATCAAAATTTTCGAAACGTTTTCCATGTAAAGGGTAGTTAGGGTGAAGCAATTTTCTTCAAAATCTTCGTGACGCATTCTTGAAAGACATTAAACTTAAATACCAACTTTGGTTTTTAACCGACTTTTCGTTTTTGAGTTATACTGTCCACAGACTGACAGACACACAAACAGACATGCACGCACACGGTCCTTTTTCCAAAAATGCTTTTTTGGATTCAGGGGGCCTCAAAAATATATTTCCGGTGAAATCTCGACATCGAATTTTTGGGTGGAATACAATATTTCCTCTGCTATACGTACGCTCCCCGTGGCCGTGCACGATGATATGGGCTTTCCATGGTTTCCCCGTGTCACTTAGGCGAAAGTTGGAGTGCATTATTTCATACCACGGTTTCCTTTCCATCATTTCCCTTCATTCCATTTCCTTTATCACCTTTCGGGTGTGCTTCAGACGTGTAGCGTTGACTGTGGCGGGCAGATGGCGTGGTTCACTGCGCATGGTAACTGCTGTTCTCGGCGCTAGGTGGTGGTTGGCGGCCCTTGTCTTCCGTTGATTGAGTTGGGGGAGGGGGGACGCTCAGTGTGGCACCGGACCTGCGGTGTGATGGCTGCTGGCTGTATCTGCGACCCTGTGTGGCACCTTCGGCTCCCTCATTTCATCCTTGCCTTCTCTGGAGTGGTAGCCACAATAGATCTGTGTAGGTCGCTGTGAGCGAGGTGTCTCCCTTTAGACTGTACCCTTTACCCTTACTATAAGTAGTAGAGAAAGCAAGAATACTTGGTTTCACTAACAACATAAGAAAGGCAGGAAATAAATAAATAAAAATATAAATAATAAATACATAAATAAATAAATAAATAAATAAACAAACAAACAAACGAACAAACGAACGAACGAACGAACAAACGAACAAACGAACAAACGAACAAACGAACAAACGAACAAACGAACAAACGAACAAACGAACAAACGAACAAACGAACAAACGAACAAACGAACAAACGAACAAACGAACAAACGAACAAACGAATAAATAAATAAATAAATAAATAAATAAATAAATAAATAAATAAATAAATAAATAAATAAATAAATAAATAAATAAATAAATAAATAAATAAATAAATAAATAAATAAATAAATAAATAAATAAATAAATAAATAAATAAATAAATAAATAAATAAATAAATTAATTAATTAATTAATAAGGAATGAATGAACGAATAAATGAATAAATAAACAAACAAACAATTAAACAAACAAGAAAGAAAAGGAGAGAGGGAGAGGAAGAAAGGAGAAAGGGAGGGAGAAAGAAAGAAAGAAAGAGAGAGAAAGGGAGAAAGGGAGAAGGGAGAAAGGGAGAGAGAGAAAGAGAGCGAAAGAGAGAGAAAGAGAGCGAGAAAGTGAGAAAGAGAGAAAGAAAGAAATAGAGAGAGAAAGAGAGAAAGAAAGAGAGAAAGAGAGCGAGAAAGAGAGAAAGAAAGAACTAGAGAGAGGAAGAAAGAGAGATAGAAAGAAAGAAAGAAACAAGGAAGGAAAGAAAGAAAGAAAGAAAGAAAGAAAGAAAGAAAGAAAGAAAGAAAGAAGGAAAGAGAGAAAGAAAGAAAGAGAAGGAGAGAGAGACAGAGAGAGAGACAGGGAGACAGAGAGACAGAGAGAGAGAGAGCGAGGGAGAGAACGTAAGTAAGTAAATTTGATATTTGGTATACATTACCTTATAAACGTGAAGATTTAATTACACTGTTTAGAAGCGCTATGTCCGTCGTTCTTAAACAGAGGCATTATACTGCGAAATTAACAGTGTAAGGTATGAGTTTTCATAGTGTCTATAGCTGGTAATTTTTTTAAACAAAGCTTTTATGTGTAATCTAATTTTCTCTACCACCAGCAGTGTTTCGCGGACCACGACTTGACAAACATTGCTGTTGGAATTTCTAAATTTGCTTCCCCTGCTTGTAAATTAAAATACAGTAAGTCATTTTAAATGATCGTAAGTATCCAGTACATTAACATTAGATGTTTAAAAGGTGAGATGAAAGAACCCGGGAATTATCCGCTGCAGCTAGCGGAGTTTGCCTTGGAACGTTGGTACACCTGTTTCCGCGACGAGCAGCTATCGTAGCGCACATGTGCGTTTCACGTCATTCAGTTGTTGTGCTATGGTGAAGGTGGTTGTAAACGTATTGCTTAGCGTTGTGGTGCCGGTACGGTGCAAATGGCGGCCGACGTGAAAGTGACACCAAAGTGCAAATTAGATGCCAATGGCTGTGTTTCTTTACAAGACATTTTAAACTCTTTTAATGCACCCATCACGGAACAGCATGCTTGGGCCTTGTGTTATCAGTGCGCCAAATGTTTCAAAAATGCCATCGACTGCGACAGGAGCAGGTGCTGCATGGTGTCGAAATTGGAGCATATACTCATTCACAAGGAAGGTCAAGTTCATCCCAACACTATTTTGGCTGTAGGAGGTAAGTGTTTCAGTATACCATAAGCTGTTCACTGCAAGAGTGAACTTTCGATACCATTTCTTGATTCTGAAAAAGACTGTCACACACGCAACTTCAGATTAAATGCAATTTTTAATTATATAGCAGAGCTAGTTCTTAAATGTAAATATTGATAACTCCGTTTCTTAGCACAAATGGCGAATATTGATCCGTGTACGTCAACTGATCCGCTATTCTTAGTTGTACTTAACAAGAGGAAAGCTACCACTCGAGAAATGCCATGCTTGTTTGTTTGTTTGTGAAATGCTACTTCCCCATATGACCACTGTTCTATCCGGAGAATCGGCATCGTTCCTCGTTAGCACCTGACATACCCATCGCTGAATTTTTTCGTTCACTTTAAAGTTAAAACTGTTGTATCTAACTGTTAAGATTCCTCTTCCTATGCAGAAATTAATCATAAAGCTAGCGATCGTGTTAAACTCCCCAGTTTTGGTTAAAGAAACAGAACTATTAAAAACAAAACTACCCAATTCTTGGAGGGAAAAAACCGATAAATTTAAAGGAAATGTAATTAACATTCTTCCATCAATATCGTTCTTTGCAAGTAAGCGAAGGTTGTCGTTAACAATGGGACTCTTTCATTGCAAAAAATGTGTGTAATGTCGCGAGAGTTGTTCCATGAAAGGGTACTTCTAATATTCTTTCCCAAATAAGCGCACATTGAAATCTGGCGTCGATGTTAATTTGTAATCCGCAGGAATATCGGTTTTGGTGAGAAACAAAATTAAGTTACTTGACATAGGGGTGTTGGTTATAAATCTCCCATATAGTATCATTCAGCTATTAGGCCAACTCCTTTATAAGTTGGACAATTTTGGGCGGGACACACCAATTAAAGGCCTATTAAAGCACAGCGCAGTATAGTTAACAAAACGATGTTCACGATGTTGTTCATCTAATGATGTCTTATTTCATAATTAATCCATTACATTTAAGGAAATCCCCGTAGCATACTATTATTTTTTACCTATTTTTTTCCAGCGAACCTTTGCGTTTTTTTTTTTTTTCTTTTTAAAGTTGCTAGCAAACAAATGCGGTGAGCAAAATGCCAAATAACCTTGTTGCTCACGCCGAATTGAGAAGGAAAGTGAATCCTCTGGTGCTAAACGAGGGTTAGATGGCGGGGGTGGGGGAGAAAGAAAGAAAAAGCTTTGCTTAGAACATCTAAAATATCATTTACCAGTTGAATACTGCTCTAAAATCGTGTTATCATTTGAGCATTTAATTTGCAATACCCCAGATAAGATTAATTTCCCCGTCATTTCCATGCACAAACATTGACATTGAAACTACCACTTTTGTAAAGATAACGCACAGAGAAAGTCTTCCTCCGCAGTGAAGTTATTTTACACTTTTTGTAAATAAAACTTGAGTTTTCGCTTGGGAATGCTCCCCATTTTGGCCTCCAGAGGCTTGGGCGAACACAATAACGAACTGGAATCAATGCTAAGGTCACGCCCCCTTCAGATTTAGTGCTTCATCGCGCATTGCGTCACGTAGAGTAAATAATACTGGATGTACTGCATGCGGTTACAAAAGATACCCGTTTCGGATTAAAACTGTGTTTACAAGTGAAGTGTAACAATAGAGCAGGCTATTTTATTATGTTCCTTTCCTTTAATAGTGGACTGGTTTCGTATGAAATGTTAAGGCTTGGAGTTGAAATCTTCTATAACTACTAGCTGTTTATCCTTCTGTCTTTCATTTTTATAAAACGCATTTAAATATAAGCAAAAAAAAAAAAAAAAAAAAAAAAAAAAAAAAAAAAATGTGTTGCACTCACATGACTTTCGCTACTCTTGTACAGCGATAGTCAAATCTTTTAAAGCTTTGAGATTCCGTTCTCTTTGCACACTTAACATATAAAAAAAATGAACGATGTTCCATTTCACGAATGTTAAGTTTTCCGAAACTCACATACATAACAAGGAATATCTCCGAAATGGTTCACCTTAAAAAAAAAAAAAAAAAAAAAAAAAAAAAAAAAAAATTAGACATAAATTGTGTATTTTAGCGAGATCTACATTTTTTGTATAGAATGATTTGGTCTATCTCTAACGGTTTACCAGTTATGCAAAAGTCGTCCAGAGTAAATACTACTGCAGCGGCTATACCCAGAAAGTTCAAAATATACGTCTCATAGAACGATCATAGAAATATCTCAAACATTTTAATCAAAATCGTTAGAGCCATTTTCAAGAAAATCAAATTTTCGAAAAAGTTTCCATGTAAAGGGTAGTTTAGGGTGGGGCTATTTTCTTCAAAATCTTCGTGTCACATCCTTGAAAGACATTAAGCTTAAATACCAACTTTGCTTTTTAACCGACATTTTGTTTTTGAGTTACGCTGTCCACAGACACACACATGCACGCACGCACACGCGCACGGACCTTTTTCTAAAAATGCTTTTTTTCATTCAGGGGTCCTCAAAACATATTTCCGGTGAAATCTCGATATCGAATTTTTGGGTCGAATACAATACTTCCCCTACTTATAAGAGAAAGTAAAAAGCGTAGGTAAACAAAGATTTTAGATATTGTTTTATAGCCCGCATCTGACAGAAACACAGTTAAAAACGAATCTAGAGTAAAAGAAACAAAATTTAAAAACAGAGTGCATAGCAAATCAAAGCAGCCAAAAACCCATAATTATACAATTGTTGGAGCCTGTTTATGGTATTTCTTAAAAGAAGAAATCTAGCACGTAGGCGGTATGTTTGATGATGATAACAACAGCAACAATGATAATGACACAATATAGCTACAAATGAACATCACTGTTCCGTCTTCAACATCCTCTGTTTAATCTGTAGATATAGAATTATAGTTTTGCGCCAAAGGGATTATAAATTTGTGAACGCTTTTATTTTAGGTAGAAAATCCATGTTGAACGTTTGTACTGCTCAGAATAATCGCTGTGAATGGCTCATTTTAGGACTGGAGTTTGTCACATGCACACGTGCTTGTATAAAGACGAAATTTATGCTACGCTGACGAAATGCTGTTGAGATTTTGTTATGTGATTACTTTTTTTTGTGGTATAAAGCGGTGGGAAGGGGAGCCAGAAAACAAACGAATGGAACACAGTGATTAAAGTTCACCTGCGTTGGTTTGTTTGTCAGAATCGCACTTTTCTGGTGTTTGCGGTTTTCTTTTCGTAAGCTCTACTTTGTTTCCTTGTAAAGAGGGAAGATGCATAGGCTGTTAAGGGTATACGTGTGACTTGCAGTTCTGCATTTGAGCAAAAAGTGAGTGTAAATTTGAGCACTTAATGCGCTATGGACGCTCATACGTAAGGAACCGTGAGATAAAATTAACTGCACGTTTAGTTGGATGCAATTAATGTGGAGAGCTTGTGGCCTAAGTAAGGCACTCTTTTAATAAGTAATGACGATTTTTATCTTAGCAAAAGGGTGAACGGTAAATAAGTGCAACTATTTTTCGGCAATTACTTAGAACGATATGAATCAATACAGAGGTTGACCAAATTATGTATGTAGTGGGTACAACAAGCAAGAAATATGGCTGGAAAGGAACCCTAATATACTATGACACAAATTTATAAAGTTACGTAACAGTGGATCACTCTTGGAAAGATTCAAACTCTGGTTCTCCAACATTTACACAGTTATATTCTGTGTAGGTATAGTACTCAGGCACAGTTTACAACTAGGTTCTTCATTTATCCAAGGGAGAGGTAGCGGGTGATCCAAAAGACTCCGAACTGCGCTGCGTTCTATCTCTACGGGTCCTCTGCGCTCGTCACCGACTGCCGCTGTCATAGAACAGCACGGATAAAACCATACAACATTTGTAAAACTACTTTTAAATGCTTTACTTACCAATATAATTATAGCAGATGCTGAAACTGGCCACCGTCGTTGTCCATACATTTTTGGCATTTCTTTAGGAAATTATCCATCACTCGCCGTAGTTCACGTTGAGATATGCTGGTAATTTCCTGACGGATATTTCCAGGGTGTGTGGGTTTGTCTTGTACACTTTATGCTTTAAGTTACCCCAGAGATAGCAATCGCAGGGTCGGTCACAAATTTGTACTAATAATTCTGTCCTGAAGCACACGTTCAATTGTTCTCATCGAAAGATTGGCCGTATGAGCTGTTGCAGAGTCTTGTGGGGAAAAAAGGCAAAATCACGCTCCCTGTCGGTTAATTCTCTTAAAAAAAAGCACAAAATTGTATTTACGTATGTACGGGCGACAACTTTGACTCGAAAACATCATAAATACGCGCTGTACAGTAGAAAACAAATGCTGAGCCATAATGCACTTTGTGACTAAGTACAGGACGAAACAATAAAACACACTGGTAATAATGCAGCCGCACGATATCGCGTCCACTCAATACTGATTGTGAGCAGAGCAGAGAAAAACAAGTGATATTCGTGACCTTGTGTATATCAGCTGCTGTCATTGTATTTCCGCGCTCGCGGTTCACATGTATTTGGATCTCTCTGTATAAGTAGAACTCCCTCAGCTCTCCTTGGCAGAAAAAAAAAAAAAAAAAAGGAAAAAAAAATTTCAGAAGGTAGCACGAAATCAAAGAAACGGAAAACAGAATCTCCGAGAATCAACTAGCACCGAGGAACTTTCTTTTGTCACTCAGTTAAGTCTAGAAAGGTTTGGGAAAACTGATGCAACGGAAGTACTTGAAACTGCAGTAAGCAGTACCACCAAAACCACCAAATTGTTGTCACTGAATAAAAACTATCATTCTGAAAATATAAATACAAGCAATAGTAATGAACCATTAGCAATGGATGTCAGATTCAGTATTAAAGCTCAGAGCAAAGAACAGAAATGCTGGCTTCTACTCAGCATATAACAAAATCCGGGAGGCTATGCTATGTGTTACCCAAACAAAGAATGCATCAATGTCAGAGAAATTAGTACTGAAATAAATTTACAATGGTCTCTAGAGCCATACACTTCAACGGATTATTCAGAGTGTGGAATCAATTCCAACTAATTTTTTTTAGAGGATAACCTAAAGTGATTCAACAATGGAGTGTGTGATGGTAGTACAGATCATCAAGAATTTATGCAGGCATATGCTGATGAAAGTTACTTATCTGATAGAGAATTTTTTTTATCTCCTTTGCTCCGCCTTTGCAATATAGTGAAGGAGATGACAATACAAATACTGTGCACTGGCAAAATCCGCGACCATCAACAAAATACTGTAGGTCTAACCACATCAAATTCATGTATGAGATACGTGTTTTGGTGATTTGTTCTGGAAGGGAGACAAATTGTAGCGCAATTGACTTACGAGTATATGCGCTTGAATATGCACGACCTTTTGTAAAGAACTACCACTGGTTTTACCTCTCTGCTAGCGTCTACAAAGTGCAACTCCATGGGTATCAGATCATAAATTCAGCAATGATGTCCATTGGTCAACTGCCTGAGGAGACACAAAAGGAACGTAACAAGAATATTAAATGATTCCAACAGTATCATACAAGAACAAGTTCTCACCCTAATACAATGAGTGATCTGCTGAACAATTTGACACCCATCAGATTCTTTAACTTCGAGTTTACGAAAGTGTATGAAAAACTAGAGACTCCTCTCTGTGAAGAAGCACAAAAGTTGCTGTATTTGAGTGAAAGAACTGATTTGCAAGGGGAAGAAGAAGAGGAATGGACGATGAGCAGCAGCATTCGTTCACTGATGTAGAGTGCGATAGTTTATTAAATGCATCCATTTATTTGAGGTAAGTCCAATAAATAACAAACTATATTACATTTATACATTTATATGTGTTTCATAGCTGTTTATTGAGATCAATCGTTCCATAAAAATACTTTTGTCCCATTTTGTATGCCATCTGGCCCACTGTACACGAGCTCTACTAGATAATACGAGTAGTTCGCGGAATGAATGTCCTATCACTTGGGTATCTAATGTGCGCTGCGATAATGTATATATTGACAATGGCACTCGCTGGAGTTCTTTTCTGCAGAATGAGAGTCGTAAATAAGACGAGTTGTTAACTGACATCTTGAGCAGACTGATGAGCTCATTTCCTCTCTTATTTTTGTCACCCTCGAACCTTCGAAGGGGCAGGGTTTTTCTATGGGCGTTAGCCCGAGATACATAATTACAGAAAAATAGCACGTGTTACGAATGAAGAACACCACGCAAACAGTTTTGTAATATTACCTACATGTTAGGCTGATATCTATGTCTTTTATTGCCCCTTTTTACTGCAGTGCAGTGGAGTAGCTAAGCATGTTACTGGTGCGTTTTCCTTCGCTCTTAGATTTATGATAACAGTCTTCTGTGATGTTTCCTGGGAATCTTATAGCTTGCTTATCCATTATAATTTTCTTGGAACTCATCTTTAAATTGGTAATTACAGGGTCTGTAAGTTAGCAATCCGAAATTCTACTGATTTTGTACAAGATCGGTAAAAAATTGTTTTAATCGTATCAGCTGGCATCATTCTGTTGAATGTTATAATTATTACGTAAGTGTAACCTCAACGTTTTGCTCGATCCACTGTCGGGCATTCGCCAAATACAGTATTTTAGTGTTTTCTTATGTTATATGCAAAGGTATTCAGAACCAAATTATTCCCAGGAGGGAAATATTCAACAGAAGCGTAAGATGAAAAGGATAAAATTTCAGTTTTTTAATTATGACTTTTAGAATAACATTCACGAAATTTTACTCTCATTTTGACAAAGTCCAAGTTTGTTGACTTACTTGCAAAATACTATATTACTATTGTTGCATGTAGGCTAATCTAAGTTCGCTCTCAGTGTTCGAACATTCAATAAATAAATATATAGTTTTATATAAAGTAATAAGAGTGAGATATTTGGAAAATAAACTTTTTAATTGATTTTTCAAAACATTCATATTTTACCACATTCGTTAAAATTCGCTCAAGTTTGGTGTAATGTTTAACATTACATAAGCTTTAATTTTACACGAACAAATCTTTAGATTATGTATTTAATGAGCAATGATTTAACATGAAAACAAAAATAAATTTTTGAAAATTATGAAAAGCGTCATTCAGAATAAAAGTCGGAAATAAAAATGCTTATTGCGCAATTACATGGAAAGCAAATCTTGGAAAACCTCGAGTAAATGTCATAAATTGTTTTGGTAAAAATGGTATGCAAATTAAGCAAACCTTTAAATGTAATTGATCAGTTTTACCCAAAAACTGGACGGATTTAATTGTAATCGTCGACCGCGCATGCATATGTATTTCTCAGATGCTTAATTTTTAGGTTTCATAAAGTTGCAGTCACTGTAGAGTGGTAAGCGTTCTGACTTCTCAACCTAGAGGTACCGGGTTTGATTACCGGCTAGCGTTGAGAATTGTTCTTTAACCAGAATGATTCCTTATCCTGAATATGGGAGCAAATGTGACTGCGTTTAACGTTTATATGATAAAAATCAACGTTAAGAGGCCCTACAGTTTAGCTAGCAATGACACCATCAGTTGTTTCTCAAGTCAAAATCCCCCGATATGACCATAGAAGTTAAATAAAAATCTGATGTGTTGCACTCACATGACTTTCTCTACTCTTGTACTAACCATTCTTACAAACTCTTATTCCTATATCTTCTTTCGTGTTCAGATAAACATTTGTACAAATTATCTTATTGCTTATTTCCTTGTAGGTGAAAGGGGAATGTTAGAGAGCTTTGTGCGATAGTCAAATCTTTTAAAGCTTTGAGATTCTGTTCTCTTTGCACACTTAACATACAAAAAATGAACAACGATGATCCATTTCACGGAAATTTTGAGTTTTCCGAAACTCACACACATAACAAGGAATATCTCTGAAATGGTTCACCCTACAAGAAAATGTATTTAGACATAAGCTGTGTATTTTAGCAAGATCTACATTTTTTGTATAGTATGATTTGGTCTATCACTTAACGGTTTACCAGTTCTGCAAAAGTCGTCCAGAGTAAATACAACTACAGGAGCTATAGCCAGAAAATTCAAGATATACATTTCATTTGGCATAAAAATATCTGACATATGACATTTTAATCAAAATCGTTAGCCATTTTCAAGAAAATCAACATTTTTTAAAAATTTTCCATGTAAAGAGTAGTTTAGGGTGGGGCTATTTTCTTCAAAATCTTCGTGTCGCATCCTTGAAAGACATTAAACTTAAATACCAGCTTTGCTTTTTAACCGACTTTTCGTTTTTCAGTTATGCTGTCCACAGACACACAGACTGGCGCGCGCGCGCACATACACACACACACACACACACACACACACACACACACACACACACACACACACACACAAAACCACACATACGTGGACCTTTTTCTAAAAATGCTTTTTTTGGCTTCAGGGGGTCAAAACATATATTTCCGGTGAAATTTCGACATCGATTTTTTGGGTGGAGTACTATACTTCCCCTACATATCAGTAGAGAAAGTAAAAAAGCAGTGGTAGTAAAGGCTAAGGAAATGATGCAAACATGTGGTAAAATAGCACATTTCCAGACGTCTACTCCAAAAGCATCTTCTTGTGGTCCTCTTCATGGAAGTGATACAGCCACCATATTAAGCGATTGATTCCATTCGTTGTTTGTACTGTGGAAGGTGGGTGTAATCTGATTTAGTAGTCTTAACGTTTCCATACTGTTGAGGAGATTATGAATGTCTGTACGTCTCGTGATTTATTCTCCCAAAGCTTTATCCGAATGAGGTAGTCAAGAATGATATCAGAAACTATTTTGGTCCGGATTTTTTAATCTGGATCGCTCACTGTTGCACGTCACCGCCAGTGATTTGTTTTCGGGCGCTCATGCGTCGTGCCGATTCAATCGACTGTATTTGGAAAACCAGTTTTCAAGGCAGTTGCAGAAGTCTACGCCTAACTGTTTTAAAGTGTTCTGTAAATAAATCCGCGCGCTTTCGGTAGGATAAATTCTACGCAAGCGAATCTAAAGGTAATTTTGGGCTGTCACGAAATATGAAGCAGTATGTATAAGCTACTCATTTTGCTCTCTCTCTCTCTCTCTCTCTCTCTCTCTCTCTCTCTCTCTCTCTCTACCCCTCTACCTCTCTACCACGTACTAGCACGTAAAGGAGGTATTGCATTCTACCACAAATTTCGACATCGAGTTTTTTTTTCCGAAAATGCGTTTTTGAAGAACTCTAAATAAAATATTTTGAGGAAAATGTCCTTCTCTGTGTGTGTGTGTGTGTGTGTGTGTGTGTGTGTGCGTGCGTGTGTAGATATACAGTAGGTATAACTCGAAAAGTGGGATAAATACCAAATTTGTTATTCAAGTCCAGTGTCTTCGTAAGATGCGATACGAAGATTTTCAAGAACTACGCTGAACCCAAATTATCCTTTGCATGGAACTTTTTTGAAACATTATTTCCTCAAAAATGGCTCTAATGCTCTTTATTAAAATACGGTCTATTTAAGCCATTTACTTGACAAATGGATTGCATATCTTGAATTTTCTGTAAATGTCTGTGAAGTCCACTTTATTCGGAAGGAATGTTGTATAATTTTGTTTAACTGTAAAGCGGTAAACAATGGACGAAATTGCACTGCACAAAAATGTATGTCTCTTTAAAATAACAGTTCATTAATTAAACAGCATAATTGTGGCATAAGCCATTTCTGAGATAATCGTTATTAATGGTTCGAATTCAATACCTTTGTCATTGTTTTAAAGTCCTATGGTTGTTCAGTAGTTTCTTGCGATTGAATGGGAAGAGTGTGGGCGTTTAAAGCCGACATATAGCGTCTAGTTCTTACAATATTTGGTTATTATCACTATTCCTTGCACGTGTAACGAAATGGGTAATATAACTATTTCGGCAAATATTTATCTCGATTAAAATTAAGTACTGAATATAAAAATACTCTTTCATAACAATAGTTGAATATCCATTAATAAGACCGAGCAAGGTGGTGACTCGCATTCTGGAGGTTCCGGGTTCGATCGCCGAAGACCCATGTCACTAGTTGAATCTGGGGATGTTTCTCTTCTCTACGGATTCCTTTACCCTCCTTTCTCATTTCTCCTCCCTTGTCATCTTTCAGGTTTAGTTGGTAGCGCGGTACGTCCCGGCGAATGCGGACAAATGGCACAGATGCTTGCGCCCTTGCCACTCCTAGAAATTGCTGCCCGGGCCGGGCCGCAAGGGTTGCTTCGTTGCCCTCTCCCTGGGTAGGGGAAACACTTCGGTCGTGCGCCAGGTGTCCAGGTCAATTCGAGCCTAAGGAAGGTATAATTATAAGACTAGAACAAGGCTGGGTGACTCGCGCGTTACCTTGAGCGACCTTCTATTTTACCTGCTAAACATATAGCTATCAATCAAGGTCGTGAGCAATCTGACTTTCTGAGTACCAGTTGCCCAGCCCTGGGCTAGAGGAAGAAACATTGGGAATTCAGAACGAGTAAATAGTAATGACTGGTGTAGTTATGAATGAGTTTCGTCAGCATGCGAGTGTTGTGGAGGTGTTAACAGGGTGACCCAGAGTGTTAATAAGTCAAGTCGCCGTTTTGAGCCACTACTGCAGCCCAGTGTCGGCAATTCCAGAATTTACAATTCTTTCCTCCTTGTGACCCAGAATTCTGAGAATATAAATTGCACAATGAATTATGTTTGCATGTTTTATATTGAGTTATGTGGGTACTTGGAAAAAATATCCACAATTAGTTAAATGTTTCTCACACTTTGGCAATATAAGTAAACTAGCTGTAGGTGTATTTATTAGCTTTAAATATTGGAAGACTTTCATCGTTTCCTGTAATTCTCCTCAAACTTCCCTACTTTCCCGTTATGAACAGAGCACATTTACCTTAGTACCATTAAACCAACAGCTTGCCGTCTGTCTACTGCCACCAGAGAATGAGAAAATCTTGGTTTCTAATGTAAAACTGCCGTTGTTTTGCCAGTCAGATTTTATCAGATAATATTCGTATTGCAAGTCGTAATAAGCGCAGCTGGCCGCCGATATTTTCTTCGAGTTCGAATGCCTCAACAATGACAATGGTATATCATATTACAGAGCCCGTGATTGCGAGCACGAAACAATGAAGGAATATCAGATTGACAATATAGTTTTGTTATCGTGTTGCCCTAGATATCACTGTTGAATGTTTAAACGTACAATGGTTTCAATAATACTAAAACAAAAATACCATAAAAATACAGAATCATCGCTCAGAAATCGCGCTTTCCGAGACGAATGTCGTCCGAATGGCCATAGCCGCATTTTTTAAAAAACCGATACAAAATTGATTTTGTGTAGCCCAATCTGACCAATCCTGATAAGAGCCGTGAAGGGAAGTTCTAATTGTATTACATTATGTAGTTCGTATCATTCTCTTGTGCTAGACAGAGATACATTGAAAACTACGTAGACACGTGAAGATGATGAGAGCGGAACCCAATTTTGAAAGGGAAGAGTTTACGAGTAATGAAAGGATTATGCAATATGTAGCTTATAGACAATTCGTCTATGGTGATCGTGATGCTCGGAAATAAAAACTTCAATATGCACACCCTTTTCAGGTAATCTCGGTTCAAATCCTGGGTTTTCCAAATCCCCAGTAGTCTTGTCAGTTTTGGAGTAACTAGTACAAAATCAGTTATTTCATCGGTATTAACGTCCATGTCCGTACTTGTCAAGTACTTTGCAGAAAATCCTGGGCTGTCAAATTGATGACCAACGGCTAATCAAATCTTTTCATTTTGTCTAGCTGTGATTCTGCTGATACGTTGGTGAAACCACACACACTTTATTCCAGGTGAAACGCAGGTGCGTATGATTCTATAAATGAAGAGGCAGACATGAAGTAGGTACGAACTAAATGTCTTAGCGAAGGAACTGAAAACACACAAACTTAAACCATTCACATTGAGAGATCCTGCTAATTTAACAGAAAGAAATGTTACTTGGCGAACGCCACATAAGTTCATGATCGTAATGTGCTCAATCTTCATAGATTGTGAATGTCCCTAAACTTCAGTTGCATAGAAATCACAGTTTTGTCTCATTTACTACAAAAGGTAAACAGAGGAGCAAACATACCCACAGTGGAAAAAATATGGCACCGTGGCCTATTTTTGAATTTTTTTTATGTGAAACTTATTATCCATATGGCAATAAGTATGAAATAAGTAGATTCGCAAAAAGACGCCTCCGTATTATTTTCAGTCTTTTAACTATCCCTAAGAACTTCCCTAGTCAGCTAACACTACACTTCTACATTTGGTTGATTTATTTATACGACTGGTATTATAAGTTTGCTCTTGTATATTGCTATTTCCTGCTGCTCACGCACTTATTGAAGAATCTGTTTCACTTCTTTGACAATATTTTTCCATGCACAGGCACTACACGCTCTCTAAGGCTGTAATATTCGCCTAGCTTGTGTTTTAAACAGGGAAATGTGATTTTCTAACCAGTCTAATTGTTTTGTTGTCCAAAAGTTCATTTTAAACTGGATGATAATTTCAATTATCTAGGATGAAATGCTCAGAGCAAAGACGGGACTTCTGGTAATCTCGAAATTATTCGTTTATTCCACTGAGCCACGCTCAACTCGGAGGTACTGGCCACTGGTAGAAGTCATCACTACGGACATCGACATTCAAGCTTTGGCTGTCGACTCCACAACACTCCTCCAGGATCTCAAGACTCGAATTTAAACACACACACACACGTGCGCGCGCGTGCACACACACACACACACACACACACACACACACACACACACACACACACACACACACACACTACACACTACACACACTGGATAGTCTACCTCGATTTGGAAACTCACGTACTAAAGCTACATTTGTGGTATGTTGATGACCAAAAACACAACATCTGAGCATTTCCGACAAATTGGCAAACAAACTCTTGCAAGTTGCTTGCCGTAAAATTATATCAGTGAACGGCGGGCGGCTAGGGATCTATGTCGTCACTGCGTTAGAAGTCTCATTAGTTACCTACTCTCCGAATTTGCGAGAACGAAGCATTGTAGAATCATGGCGTTTTGAACTACTATATTTTACTAAACAATATCACTTGATTTTAAGTTAACAAGGTCTTTAACGAAGTCAGATTTGCTGTCGATGTTTTACATCCTTTAGTGTGAATTTAGTGTGGTATTTTATCCGTTATTTGGAATAGTCGTGATTGTACGAAATTACAATTATAATAGCTAAAAAGGCAGATTCACTTTAAAGACTCTCTAGATCATTAGACAATAATCTTATAAAGAACGTGGGATGTAAATGAAATTAATTCATCATTGGGGCTTAATCAAAGCTAACGGTGCAACGTCGGGTAAACCAGCTAGCAACCAGCCCCCTCCCCCCCCCCAAAAAAAAAAAAAAAAAAAAAAAAAAACCTCAACTTTGCTATCATGGGTTTTCTATAGAATGGGTCAAGTCCACATCTGAATGTCATTCCGTACTGTATAAGGTCAAGAAAACACGACCGTGAAAAGCTTATTTTAAGATCATCAAAGCGTATCTCTTTTTATAGCACAATTCAATGTGCTAGTGTTTGGCACTTAGCTAACTTTGCATTTACATGTGCCGATACTTTTTCCACGAGTCAGAGGTTAGAACAGCGGTGCTCAACCGAAGACAAGTTAGGGGAGGTTGACATCACCTCCTTCCACCCGCTGGGATAGAATGAAGCATTTATCCGTGGTTTCTGAATTTCAGTTGCGGCACTTTCTTACGTACAAGAAATCAAAGACCTACACATTCATATTCTACTCCTGATTAACCCAACATGTTTCTGGAGATACTTTTTTGGCTCGATTTACGTTTCAAAAGGTCTTCAATATTTGGTGCAAAAGATGAAGTGCACAGTCTCAAAAGATAAGCAAGGTGATTTTGACTTATCTTGCTGCTATACTCATTTTTAATGTAGCTCATTTTTGAAAATGTTTGTTCGCAGTTTTAAGTGGAGCCAAAGACTGTCTGTCATTAAACTAGATGCAAACAAACATAATCTCGGATACTCACAGCAGGGCAGAGACCTAAACAATTCCCACCCTTCTTTCTCAGAACATTTTACGGTCGTGGAATTCTGTAGTGCAGGTAGTTTCATATTTTGTAGCTCGTGTTAAGCCTCACTACATGGAAACTTCAGAAGTGCAAAATAATTGTATTTTGGTTTCAAATGTTTTTAGGTCTTCAGATTGTGAAGAGTGTGTCGTACAATTGTTTCAAAAGTTCGTTGTATTTTTTCCAGGAGAATAACATTTATCGTGAACACGGAACGTAAGCAAGGGAAATGGTATGAATCTGTAACTACCAGTCTTAACTTTATCATCTTTATATCGAAAACAAAAATATTCGTCCTCCCATTGAATTGTATGTACTACTATCCGCGCCATCCGCCTCTGATTAGTAAGTCTGGTTCACCTTGCCTTGGTCAATGGTGTGGGGAAAATTAACATGTGTAGGGTAAGCGAGCGTGTATTCAACTGTTTGTATGTTTGTCCTCTATGCGCTCCTAAGCCGCTTGATCGCTCACCTCGAAATTCGGCACTTCGTATATGTGTTTTTTCATGGAGAACGTTTGTATAACATCAATTCTGCTATATAACGGAACTTTCACGTGGTGTTCTCTACTCGCTTTTCTTTTACAGAACGCGATCACATTTCTTTCTCTATTCGCCCTTCAACATACATTCATACAATTTTCTATGCTTGAAATAGAAATGCAACACATTACATTCACATTGATTTTCTACCCACCTTTTTATGAAGCACAATCACACGTCTATCTCTACAAATAATTCGTATAATTTTCTATATGATTGACAAAGAAATGCAACATCTTGCATTCACACTGCTTTCTCTGCTTGCTTTTTTCCCTGTGGTATTTGGGGTTGTTCAACAATGCTTTTGCATAGTGTTTTCCCGGAGCTTTTATTTATTTTCTTTGTTTTGGGTTATTTATAGTATCCAGCCTAAGTCAGTTACAGTGTTACAGTGACAAAAGCGTCAAACCACGGGTAACGCCGGACATTTCAGCTAGTAAGCAATAATTGTTAGTTACTTTGAGCCTCCAGTGTTAATTGTCCATCAGTTATCATTATCAGCGGAAGATTATTACGGCATTAACCTTGGTGCAAGGGGGGGGGGGTGTACTTCTTGCGTTCGAGTATTCATCATCGCGTTTTAGTTTTACGATTACTGTGTAAAGAACAAACTATAAGAAAATATGACATTTAATAGAATATTGCTAAATGATGAGAATGCGATTTAAATAGGTGATAGCATTAGGGCTTTGCTGTTGCGTAATGTGTGAGGTAAGTTTAAATTGTGAACGCCTAACCGGCACTAAGATGCAGTCATGATGTTTGTACTCGGCCACATTCAGCACTCTTGTTTTGTGCTTGCTTATTCCGACTTGCACGGTTCGACTGCATAATTACGATGCCCTGTTCTGGTTTAATCACTATTTAAGATTACTCTTGTCTACAATGTTACGATGGAATATGTCTATTTGCTGCATGGTCAAACAACAGATGTACGGAATCCCCAGTGAACGTCATGGGATTTTCTTTCCGAACCGAAGCCCTTTCCTTGTTAGTGATGTATTTTTCGCCTTGCTGTTTCATTCATTTGATATTTTCAGTAAGTATGTTTAAATTGAGAAACATAGCGGAGGGACCATGACTTGAGCAAATTGAGATGGCCGCTGATATATCGGTGTAGTGAACAAGAACGTATGAACGAACCAGTTGGCTAATCTTATGTAAGGAAGGTCACTCGCGCCTCCGCTCCGAGAACCAGTTTCAACTTCGTTTTATTGCAAAACCATTAAGATTCATATTATTGTTACCTTCACTTACGTAACGAGGAAGATTATGCAACGCAATTAGTTCGGCACGCACATAATATTCATGTCTATCGAACTTGTTTAATAACTAAAACCAATGCACAACGCACAGACCTAAACTCCTTGAGGTAATAGTTTCAAAGTCAAACACGGGTACAAGAATTAGAAGCAAGATTGAAATGTGTATTACAAATAATAGTCTCTTGGTGTATGTAAGCAATAATACTGAGAATAGTAGACATGGCCATCAACTCTACTTTTACAACCTGTAAACGATTTCTATGCCATAAATGCCTGTATTAAAATGTGACACACGAGTTTTGAATTTTGTTTTCAAATTCTTTAATTCTCTTATTCACTCATACGCGTTTACTACTCCCTGCTGCCACTGTAACAACATACCTATAACCAATTTTATAAGAGTTTAATGGCTATATTTAGTGAAAACACAAGCAAATAACACTCCTTCATGCCTTTTAAACGTCATTTATCATATTGCTGTTATGAAACTATAAATTCAGAAATAGTTTTCCATAAAACAAGGATTGTAACAGAAGAGCCATATATTGTCAACAAATGCGAGGCGGCGCCGTGGCCGAGCGGTTAGCGCGCTCGCCTACCACCTAGGCGGCCCGGGTTCGATCCCAGGGACCCGCATGTGGTATTCGTGGTGGACGAAGCGGCGTCAGGGCGGGTTTTCTCCGGGTGCTCCGGTTTCCCCCGCCATCTCATTCCATCGGTGCTCCATCTTCATTCCATGTGTCATCAGTGTCACCGCCTGCGGTGCCGTAGTAGTAAAAGCGGGCGTTAAACACTACAACAACAACAACAAATGCGAAACGCTTGCGAAAAAAAGAAAATTGGAAAAATGAAGTTTAAATAGTGATAATCGGAAGAAGCAGATAAATACACGATAAAGCAATTAATTTTCAGGTAACTGGCCATATTACATTACAGAAAATGTATAAGAATAGATATTTGAATACTATTTTCCTAGTGTAGAACGTTTAGACTTTAGAGCTTTTAAGGTAAACTCCATTTATTCTATGGTCAGTGCGAGGCGCTAAAAGGCTTTCTTTGTGAACATAAAGCTTGACGCCTGTAGCCATCAAACTGGCCCAATATTACACGCGAATATACGTACAAATAAGATAAGCAAACTATAACAACAATATTGAGTAGATATGTTACATTTCATTTCTATGAAGGTAGGTATAACAGTTATCAGCATGTAGTAAAGCATAAACAAGCGCCTTCTTACTTTGATCGACAATTTATTAATTTATTACAATAATTGTAAAACTGCACGTCATACCTTGTGAAGGCGCACTACTGTGTCGTGGCACACCGATTGCGGAACGCTGGTCTAGGAGTAGCATGCTAGCCTCTAATTCCAGAAGTCGCAGGTTCAAACCCGGGCGGAAGGCGATAGGTTTTTTTTTTTTTTTTTTTTTTTTTTTTTTCCCAAGTGTAAAAATCCTTAAAATGGTTTCCTGCGGAACAGAAGTAAAGCCGGTGGCCCTGTGTCTTAAATTTACGGCAGGTAAAAGCCTGATAGCGAGGCCTCTGAGCAAAGTTAAGCGTTCTCTCACGCATAATATAGAAGGGACGCTGAGCATCTTAGCAATTAAGGAGCCTCTATAAATAAAAATTCAATTTCAAAGTCGCTATTACTCATTTTTCATGATTTCATGTAAAGCAGATAACAAAATGTGTTTATTCATTTGATATTTCGATTCACTGTCGTGGTATTGAATTTTTCAAATCTGATTGAGCTTTCCCAAGAATAAAGTAGTTTTATCTTAATGGAAGATAAGTTCGGTCAAAGGGAATACTACTCTTTTTTCATTATTTCGTTTAAATGAGGTAAGAAATTGTATGTATTAATTTCATATAATGCAGCTTACTAGTTTATTTTTAAAAGAAATGCGGCGTTAATTTAATTCTCAGATGCAGCTTAAATTTTCGTTTCCTGAAACTTTAGTACAAACAGTTTTATTATTCTAGGAGAATGAATAATTCAGTTGTTAGCTGCGGCTTAAGCAAATGAAAAGCCGAAAGTGACAAAAGAAAAATCTATTTTAAATGTCATTCGGGAACCATTGTTACTTAACCTAAATATTTAAAAATGTTGAAGGAGCACATCCGTTCTTTTCAAAAGGAGAAAGTAGCCCATAAAGCCGTTCAGAAGTGGAACGCAGGCATTCAGTCCCAAACTAAAGTACGTAAAGAATACAAACGACCCCTTTTTTTTTTTTTTTCTCCCTTCAGAATCTTTTCTGGCCCTGGTTATTGTTTAATAACAGAAGAAGGTGAGTGGGATAGGTGGACTCCACTGAAGAAGCACACACGCCCCGTTGTACTAATTAGGAACTGGCAGACAAGCCTACGCTATCTTAACTTTGCATCATGGCCTCCTTTCTTATCTTATTTGGCCTCAGCTGCTGGTGATGACGTGTTTACTTGCTCGCCAGATAAGACATTCTCGTCAATTTGTTACACAGGATTTGGAAAAGCAACGGAAGTTCCTTCAACTTCGGTGACAGTGTAATAAACGAAATATCGTTTCAGGACCCCCAATGTGAAGTGTTTGGATTTATCGTTACGGATCCAAAGAAGCTTTGCTCGCTTATAGGAACTCCACATTTTAATATACTTAGGGGAATATACATCTATGAAAATCCCAAATTTCACATTTCTTCTTCGATATTTTTACCATATATTCAAAACATAAAGCATATGGTGCGCACACAATTTTAACAAGCTGTGTCAAACAACGGCAAAGATATTATTTTATTATTCATATTGATATGGTAATATGTAGGACGGGACCTCGATACTCGGTGGTATCGAGGTAGTATATGTCTAATATTTTGAGATAATCCTTCGATACTTTTTCGAGCTTTTACATGTTTAACTTTTGCATTATTGAAAGTTGTGTTTAACTTTATATAAGGAATGAAAGGAGTCGAGACTTCCCATTATATCCTCGCTCGTGTCTCCAAAGATTACTGAACGATGCTTCTTGATAGACCTACTGTCATTGATTCAGAATGTCTTTGCCCCTGAACGCGCAATCGCGCTGTGGAGTGGGGAGCTGCTCGGCAAGATGGAAACAGAGTAACACCAGCAGTTCAAAATTACTGTCTACAAGGCAGTTGGACTATAAGCAGTGCCAGTGTTGCTACAATATTATATCGCGTGGTTTCTTGAGTCTCCAATAAACGTAATTCATTAGTGGTATTCTTTTAAGTATCATAATTGCTTTGTTTGATGCCGTAATATAATGTATTAGTGATGCTCTTTAGCGTAATATTTATTGCACTGGGATAGAAAGGATAAATAACGTTTGAAGCAGGCTGTAAACCGTCAGCGTGAGAGGAAGAAACAAAAGAGCGCTATCTGAAGTTCACTTGTGACAACCACAAGGTCATAGCTAAAGTCCTGAGTCAAATCAGTAGACTACCTTTCCAGTGAGTGAATGAATGTAACATTCCTTAGACCCTTGTGTCTAAATGGAAACATGCAGAACAATGGGAAGTGTAGAGGTACTCGTGTAACTTGTAGCGTTAACTGAGTTGTGAATGAATCTGGTTTAGCTGACGCTAACTCACTAATTCTCTTTGGCGAGAACGCTCGCTTAGCGGGTTAATGTTCCACGATGCTCCAGACGTGGAGAGAAGGAAAGCTTCCAGAGGATTCTGGTTATCTGACCATAGTGATTCTGGTGTATACGCTGGGTGAGAGCGCTACTTATCTGTTTATCTCCCCAACTGCCCGGAGCCGATCTCTCGAAGCTTAGACCATAGCCGCTGCATCACAATACAGGATGGAAGGGAAGTTATTACATTAATTTAAACCAGTGATAGATCTTGCTATTTGGAACACATTTTGTACTACTTGCCAAAGCATTGAGGCGTATTGGCCTTGGCTGTCGAGCGCTACGATCGCTTCTTATCTTGTTTATTAGAACAGCGAAATAATAGTAACTTGGTGTATCGTCAGTGATAAAACACGCATAGATGATCTCTCGCGCCTACAGATATATGATACGTTGCTGTCCTGAAGATATAATTGTATATGAACAGAGTGTAATGCCCTGTCTCGCCTTGTTTGTGCGATAAGTTCACGTAAACAGCTGGGCAGTTTCACATTCTTTCCGATACGCTTCATGGCTTTACCAGGTAGAATTTTACGTTTTTGTCTCTGATCATTTCCTACGGAGATATTTTAGTTTTGTCGAAAACAAGCTCGCAACACGGCAGATTGTGTGGGTGTCACTTTCACTAGGTCAGTACATAAGCAAACACCGCACCGTGGTGTCTCGTGAACGTAAACAAATACCATGCCGTGTCTTTCCATGTTTACTGTGTGAGTGTAGGCCAATCAGAATCATTAGCTCCCAAAAGTTTACACCACCCTGCAAGTGACTCATCTGTTTACATCCATAAACCGGTTCAACTTCCTAACAAACCTCAATGCAACATTGCCGAGTTACTTCACGTCTGAAAAAGTTGCGCGGAATATTCCCTTAATTATTTTAAGTGATTAATTATTTCGAAAGCCTACGTGATGTTCTATAATTACTACCGAAGCTATGGCAGAAATAACTTACTCTACGCATCTTACAAGTAACAAACTATTATTTATCTACGTACATTCTTGTGGAATCACGCATCCAATTTGCAACAAAAACTATTTTTATTTTTTCGAAATCGTCTGCTCAAAGAATAAAATGCCATTAGATGTTTTTGTTCCCAACGCTTCTATGAAGCACATATTAAGAAGGAATGCAATAAGCTCCCTTTCACTCTGTATACAAATAAAACGTTTGGCTCCACGGTGGTTTACTATGTGTCATAACATCAATTGTTTCTAAATAATTTTCTAATGCGGTAAATATTTTCGTTACATTTTATTATTCGTTTAAACTAATTCAAAAAGCCAGGCCAAAGTAATATAAGGGAAACAGCTTATTGACCGTTCCCAGGAATTCAAAGTGGCCTACATTACACTAAACTGCAGTAGACATTACTTCAGAAAGCAGTGCTGCCAACCTACTCATATTTATACACAGGTTTTAAAGGAAATAGGATAACCACTGTTTATCAAAATAAAAACATCAATTCTAACCTCAAATATCACAGGGCTAAAGTAACATGCTTTCAAATGATGATAATGCCTGAACATCGTTACCACACAACACATGACCTGCAACCGGTTCAAAAATATTGGCTTCTGTGAAAACATTATGTATACAATAACACCCACTATGGTCTTAGCTTTACCATAGTTATATTTTACGAACTGTTGGTGGTACTAATGCAACTTAACAGATGGAGTATCACCAAATATAACCAGACCGTGCCATAACGTGGGGGAAAATGTCACAGTTGATTTTTGGGGTATTGCAGTAAGCTATTTTCTCTATAATAGGGGGAGTATTAAGTTTGGCTTGTACTGCGTATGCTTGTAGTATCCCTGGGGTTTAATAACCCCACCTTTTTGTATTCATTGAATTCACATTAGTTTCTTGAAAAACATAGTAGCATGTACCTGCTGCCCTTTTACGAAAAGCTGTTAAATCACGCGGAACTGTGAAGAGGTACAAGCTAGCAAAAGGCTTGCAAATTAAAGGGTGTTAAACGGATGTTTTTTCATGTGTAATCATGTAGATAACACGTTACTAGGTTCGCCATGATACAGAAGCTGCATGTATGTAGGTCGTAAGTTTAACTACCACATCGCATACGTCACTTTATGCAGTAAACTTTCGAACCCGTCGCTTCAGGTTCCTCGGTTATTGACTCGCGTTTTGTTATCTTTGGGTTTAAAGAGTCGAATTCGATGTATTGCGTGCTATCGGAAAGAGTTGATAGCCAATATCTCACCATTATTGTTGTAACCGAATAGCTACATTATCATCAGTAGGATTTAAAAAGAATTTCAAAATACTTTCCACGTGCAGAATAAAGTTTAGAAATACTGCATCAGAATTACTTTAAAAAAATCTAATCGTTACATGCACACGACTTTCTTTACTCGTTCTTCAACACACTGTTTTTAAAAGGCTTATTCTTTAATTTACTTCACGTTAATCGAGACAAACATTTGTAGAAATGCTTTTGTTACGTTTCCTTGTAGGTGCATTTGGAAAAGCGGAAAGCAGTAATATAAACAACGGTTCAGCACATTCAGCAATCCCTTTTAAGAGCTTTTAGAATAGAATACAAATAAATATGCAACAGAATTACAATACAAAAATAAGAAAAAGCATTAGTAATCTAAATAAAATTAAACAAAGGCTTCTCCGACTTAACCAATCATCAAATCTTTTAAGAGCTGGTCGCTATGTAACACCGTTGAAATTCCGTTCTCTTTGCATGACATGGGGGAAAACATACTTGAAGTGTACACTCATGTGGCTTTCTTAAAAAGGCTTATTCTTCTACCACTTGAATTTGTTGCTTGTTAATCTGATAAACATTTGTAAAAATGGTTTTATTGCGTATCTCTTTATAGGTGCAATGGGAATAGGCGAATACAATAAGCTTAAACGACAGTAAAATCTTTTAAGAGCAGATCGTTATGCGATGGTTTTGACATTCCCTTCTCTTTGCACGGCCACTTCCTATTGAGAAAAATATAAGTATTTGAAAATTCAAACGAATCATAAGACATACCTTGAACATGGTTATCCCAACAAAAAGCTTTGGCATAAATTTTATGATTTAGCGACGGCTACTTGTTTTTGCACTAAGATTTTGTCTATCTCTTACGGTTTGCCAGTTATACAAAAATCGTCCACGATGAAGAGGACTTCAAAGGCCATTCCGAGAAAAGTCAAGATACACATTTTATTTGAAGCCATTTATAGGTAAGCATCCGTCGTCATTGATGTAAAAATGGACAGTAGTATAATATAGAGTGAAACTCGGACAATTTGAACGTTTATAATTTGAAATCGTCGTTAGTTCGAAGTTTTCTTGGTCCCTTGAATTTTGTATTAAAGCAAGGAAAAGAAAACCACGTGTTATTTGAATTTCATTTTTCTTAATTCGAAGTTTTTGTTCAGAAATGTCAGCCAGAAATTAATCTAAACGCGGAAATTTAATAATAGAACTTCGTTCATGTGTTTCTGCAAAAGAGGCCATCGCTCTGTGGTTGTTTGTTTTGTTGGAGTGCAGTTGGGGGTAGAATAGCTTTCCTAGCTGCCGGCCTTAAGCTTCTACACCTACTCGCACATTCCCTTCTTTGAAACACGTGTGCCATTAGTTGTCGCTTGAGCTTCCTACTGTCCAGTGTGTTGCAAATTAATGACACTATGACCGAGTGTCAAAACAATTAGATATTTTTAATTGCTTTACAAAATTGTAATCAGGCCTACAGTAGAGTATAGGGTATAGGGTAAAATGTGTGATCACTGTAGGCCTACAGTATATTATTTCGAGTTGTACTGCTTTACTGTATTATCCTTAATATAAAAATTAAATAGTATTTGGTTAAAATATACAGTTTCTTTACTTTATATCCTTAATTAGGAATGGGTGTATGTACCTGTATTGCTAAGATGGTACACCAAATTGCCAAATTGCAGAATGTCAATTTGGAAATGGATTAAATAACTTTCTGGATTTTTATACAGACTGGAAACCTATCAGTTTTTATTTATTTTAATCTCAATTACTTCTTTCTTTGCTCAGATTAAATGCCAATTAAATTGGGAGTTTCATGCAGATCGCTTGTAAGTTAAAATATGTACTTCCTGTTAATGTGTATTCAAGTCTATCTCAGTGCTAAAATAAAACGAATGTTATGGACGTAAATATATACATGCGAGCTTCAGCAATCACTGTCTAGTATTTAATATAGTGATTACCATTTGTTAATCACCAACTATTCTGATGTTCATTCTTCATATTAAGCGTTGTTTGCTAGCTTTATTACTCTGTTTCTAAATGGTTATATTAATGGTAAGAAATGTACTAATCCCCTTCGCTTTCTTTCTTTTTCTTTTCTTTACTATTTTTCGTTTTAATTTTTTTCTTTTTTTGTCATATTTCATTCTTTCACCTTCTAGTGCTAGCGTGTTATTGTTAATCTTCAGTTAATTTGTGGGCCCAAGGTTTATTTTCACTTTTAGCTCACGGTAATTCATTAGGCAAGCGAAGCTCTGGAGGCTTGAAGCCTTTAGATCGCCCGAAAGGATTCGCTGCAGTTGGTTCTGACGAACCTATTCATCCGAAGGCGTCGGGAAGGGCTGAAATACACACAAGTATAGGAGCGATTTACTCGAATGTTCTGGCGCTGCTTTCCTCAAATGCTAAAATATCTCTTCCTCTCCGCAATCCCTATAAGAAGTGACGTCATAGAAGCTGGGGTTGGTGTTTTCTCTCATCCAAAATGTTTGCAATCGATGAATGCCGTGACTGTTCTTCCAGTGTGATCCGCAGTGAAATCGTGACTAACTCAGTGCTCATGTATTCAAGCTCTGGAAGCAGGGTTTGACGTCTGCTTTTAAGAAAAAAGCTGGGGTTAAGGAATCACTCGAAGCAATGTGCTACATCATTTTTATGTTCGATTCTTCTTATGATAATTTTCGGTTTGATAGTAAAATTGTTCATGGTAAAAATTGTGCAGACCTTGTAATGTTAACATTCGACTGTGTAACACGTGGTGGTAGATGAAGCCCATTTACTATCTTGTTAAATTCACTTGTAAGCAGTAAAACAGAATGGGGTATTTGAAACTTATCTCCTTATATGATGGGTGCTTTACTTTTGTTCTAGCTCGATTATCATTAGGTATTACACGTAGTCCTTGGAACAGCTTGAAATACGTGAATGTTCTTGAATTTTGGTGCATGATTATGCATGGATGCTTGTTGCTCATTATTTTTAGTTCTGAATCTAACACTATTACTAGAATTTGTTGGTAACAAACGCGAGCTATCTACCAAACTATGTTGCATTCACATGACTTCCTCTACCCAATATTGTTGACTTTTATATAACTTCCATAAATTATTCTCACGAAAGCATGTTTTTCTATGTCATGTTAATCCAGATAAACTTTTGTAGAAATAGTTTCACTATGCATCTCGTTCTAAATACAAGGGAATAAACAAATCGAATAGATAAATGTTTCAAAGCGAGTGGCTGTACGCTGGACTTGAAATTCTGTGGTCTTTCCAAGAAATTGCGTGAAATAACCAAATAGCGACAGTACTTGCAAAGTAGGTATCTGATAACATTCAGAGCAATAACAACGGTTATTTCGGAAAGGGACGATGCCTCAAAAAGTTTTTTTTTCAAATAAATTATCTTTTAATAAAATCTACGTATCAGAATGATACTTTTTATTTGCTTATGCAGTTCTCCGTTCCACTCCTAATAAATTGGAAGTAATTTCTCTAGTTATATCAATTGCAATTTTTTAAAATATATTTACAACTACAAGTTCACGGGGGTGACAGTACTACCCTATTAACCAATATACCCATCTTCTGATCAATAGTGGTAATTGTATTTTTTAACGTGAATTGGAGCCCGTCCAGTTGAAGATCCTTACATTTTAACAGGACAACTCTTAATTGGTCTTTACTACCTTTATTACATCTGAAATTTCAACGTGTATCGGTTATACATAGTTCCTTCCAAATGAGGAGGAATTCACAGGCTATTCCGAAAATATTCCAGATAAGTGTTTTATTTATTTTTGTGTATATCTTAAATAATGTGATATTTTAATCAAAATTGTTGTAGAGAAACGGTTAAGGGGTGGAATCAGGACTGAAAAATTGAATGCCATAGCCGGGATTTGAACCACGGATCTTCCGCTTATCGAGCGCGTGCTTTAAACACTAAGCTACCATGGTCAACTTGCCAGCATGACATTAAATTCCCCAGTCGATTCGTACATTCCCGGTAGACCACAAGGGAATCTCACATCAGAGATAAATACCCCAAGGGCGACTTACAAATTAAAAAAACACTAAGTTTGTTGGCATAAATAAAATAATAAATCAAACGGTATTTGTAATGGAGGGATTTTCCCGAAATATTCGTGTCGTATTTTTTGGAGGATACTGGACTTACATACCAAGTTCACAGACATACACATACATACTTTCTTTTAATTCACTGTACTACCAGTGAAATCTCGATTGCGAATTTCTAGGTGGGACACAATAACTTCTCTGCTACAAGCTGCGTGGTAGCGGAAGTAATGTGACTTTGTTGTGTTATTTATGTAGTAAAACATCGGGGAGCGAGAAATATGGAGATGCCAGCATGCAGGCGTTTACTTGAGCTGGATTTTAGCGATACTCCGTTCGAAAAACTGAGAATTATACACTAAACCACGCAACATACAGCATTCAGTCCAATTTCTTCACCCATTCTACATAAATATGTTTATATATAGTGCAAGTATTCTATTAATATTACCTAAATTACAATAAAAACGTTTGCTTTGAAATAATTCGAAACTAGTCTACATGTGCAGTTACATGCATTCCTCCGTGGTTGCATGCCGTATGCGGAAACGATAATCAAGTGTTCATATCACAAATCAGTCTTTCCTTGCCATCAGCTTATGTGGTCGAAGGGAGAAGCGCTAAGGCTCATGCTCACAACATTCATAGTTGAGACCCAGCAAACTTTTTTCTTTTAATTTATTTGTTGATCGATCAGCAGTACAATGCTTTGCAGATCAGTGAGGATTGAATACCCAGCAAACTTGAGCTTAAGACAACGAATATTTCAAGAAGAGCTAGTGCTTAAAAACGTGGCAAAGAACTGATACAAATTGAACGTCCTAGTAATTGTAATTATAATAGTTTTATGTAGCCAATTTTACTCCATCTCTTAGGTAAGTTTCCCAGTTATACTTTGTTCAAAGACAATAAAGAGCGTTTCTCAGGCTTTTAAAATTTAAGATGCCTACATATAAATATATTTCAATAAAAACTATCAATAACCTTTGAGTAAACAAAAGCTTGGCAGCCCCTGCTCTAAAACATACTTCCGCTTTGTTTTAGAAGTGACTAGTAAAGGCATGACACGATGTTCCGGTCTCCGTCCGGCTGCTCTATCCACTGGCATGGTTGCTTTCTTTGACAACTAATTTGCTAGGGGATTGATCCATCTCTTGTGTTCTTTGCTGCACTGTTCATATGATTTGTTCAATTTCTAGTTTATCATCGTTTTCACTTCCATTCATTCATCGATGACCTAAAATCAATTCTGGCACTAAGAGTTGGGCTGCGGCAGTGTCAGGAGGGCTTTGAAGGCATCCCCACACCCCGCTGTAAAGTCGGAATTGCAACCAACTTTATGTAATGTAAATTATTGACGGGGCATAACGTGAAGTAAACTAAAGGTCTAATTAGGAAGCACTTCATGTGAAGGATTCTGATTGGTAGTTGTTTTTACTACTTCATGGTACTGCTTCACGAAGATTGGTTCGAATTATCTCGTGACATCAATGGGAAGAAGATGGACATTGGCAAAAGTTACATCGCTATAATTTAAGTCACGTTAAGTCAGTCCTAAATAGCCTAATTTAATACAATGTATTTTACTTTACGTCACTTCACGTCACTTCACGTCACGTTCACTTAAGTCACATTACGTGAAGTTCACATAAATCTAGCTTAAGGACAGACTAAAATATGGCGAAAATTGCCAATATGTGCTGTCCCATTCATCGCAATTTTCTCTTTAATTTGATATACCTACATTATGTTAATGTTGTAGCCGTAATACTTGTATTTAAAATACATTTTTTAAATGGTACTGCGTCTACCGTTTTGTACTGTGAATTATGCAACACTTCAAAGAAAAATTCATAACTTAAACTCGCTTTGGAATAGAATAATAAATTCTAGTCCATCTTTTAGGGAAAATTTGTATGCATAAATTGAACTATTGTTAAGTACGGTGACTTCTGTGTACTCAAGTCTGGTTTATTTCTGTGCAAATATATGAGAGTTTGTTTTCGCCACTTTTGCTTTGGACAGCTTTTTCAGTGAATGACATTTTCTGGTTCATATGACACTATTCGGATACACTATTGGAAATAGCTGAATTACATTTTAGGATCTGAAAATAACATAGTTCTGTTGCGGAACTACTATGATGTTATTAAGATAGTTGGTTAATGTTAACAGAAATATTTCCTGATAAAGGTTAAATCAAAACGTGGTGTAATTAAGAAAAAATTATATCTTCCTTAGTAAACAAATGTACTGGAAAAGGCAGAACAGTGAACTTAGAAGGCGTGCATCTACAGCTTTAAGGGCCCTAATGACCAAGTTGTCGACGGGCCCTTAAACCCTACACACTCACTCACTCACTCTACAGCTTTAAATTTTCAGTTATATCTTAAATGTCTGAGATAATGGTTCGCGAACCTAGCAGCTTTAACATTGGCGGAATGTGGCTAGCAATCTCTGCTTAAGCATATCATTCCACATTAACTGTTAGAAAAGTATGTTGCTCAATGAGGCCTTATAAATTCTCTGATAAATGTTTTAAAGCAGTTATAGAAACTCATTTCAGTAAAAACTGTAAATTCATATTCTAGGTTCCTAATGGATGAAATGCGACAGTAATATTCTCATTTATGACATTCTTGAACTGGGAATCGTTAAGCATCAATAAGCACACAAGCGAAAAATGTTGCAGACGTCTACAAATGAGTACCAACTAATCTAGTCATTAGCGTAATTTGAAAGAAAAGTTCACAAGACATTTTGAAAGCTGCACGAATAATTGTATGTATACCTGTCAAATAATATTTTGAAGTAGGTGAATGAAAGATATCTAGGCAGTAACGTTGCTGGCACCTGACTCTAGAAGCTCAGCACACTGATTAAACCACCAGATTACTTTCTTCTGGCGGTCGTTCTGCTTACAATCCCTCAAATATAGGGCTGAGATCTCAGAATCTGAATTTATGAGAATATCAGTAATTACAAATCTCCGACTACAGCCTTGAATCTTATTGCGCTGCATCACGCTGTTTTTCAAAACACCATTTTACATAAAAATGATCCTTGGTCACCAGGTGTTGAATGTTTTGTGGTCAGGCGGAGAGGACAAATGACTGTATGACGTCATCAGTTGATGTGGGAACACAGGTTGATCTGTGGGTGGCAGAATGAAACACACCCATTTCAATCGCCTGTTTTTCAGCATTTTCTACATGAAAATGCTCTCCAGTATACAAACAGTAGCATGGAAGCGCTGTTGTTTACTAAAACAAATGGTACTCGCCTACCGGGACTATGTATGTAATAGCACATTTTCATTCAAATAGGATGGAATCTGTACATTCCTCCTTCAAACACATGCAATTCATTATTTCATTTTTGGGGCAAAGCATTTCATACTCAAATTCTATCTGTGATACTTATCAGCGTTTGTAAAAAAAATGGAACATGATATTCTTGTATATCCTGAAATTTCTTGTTCTAATTTTCTAATTTATTTATAGGACATCAGAGTGGCGGTTTTAACAGAAATTTGAAATAGCCAACCAAATATATTCTTAGAACGGATCCTTGCGTACCAAGCAGAAATATTTTAAATTTATATTTTAGGTATAATTTTCATTGATCAACATAGGAATATCGCACCTTAGCAATTTAGTATGATTACATCAAACTTGATGTAACTGGATGAGATGCTTAAACATATTTTTTTTTTCAAAATTGTAATTTTTGTGGCACTCTGTAAATCCTGAGCGAAAGCCATATAGAAAATTTCAGTGTTTTATCTTCAATAGTAGAGGAACTAACGGACGAAAATGCAGAGGACTTAGGTAGAAAAATCTGATGTGTTGCATTCACATAACTTTCTCTACTCTTGTACTAACCATTCTTACAAACTCTTATTCCTATATCTTCTTCGTGTTAGTTGAGATAAACATGTGCACAAATTATCTTATTGCTTATTTCCTTGTAGGTGCAAGGGGAATATTAGAATACAGTAGGCTTTGAGGGATAGTCAAATCTTTTAAAGCTTTGAGATCTCATTCTCCTTGCACGCGTAACATAAAAAATGAACAACGATGTTCCATTTCACGAAAGTTTTAAGTTTTCCGAAACTGAGACACATAACAAGGAATTTCTCCGAAACGGTTCACCCTACAAGAAAATTTATTCAGACATAAATTGTGTATTTTAGCAAGATCTACATTTTTTGTATAGTATGATTTGGTTTATCTCTAACGGCTTACCAGTTATGCAAAAGTCGTCCAGAGTAAATACGACTACAGGGGCTATAGCCAGAAAATTCAAGATATACATTTCATTTGTCATAAAAATATCTCAAACATATGACATTTTAATCAAAATCGTTCGAGCCATTTTCAAGAAAATAAAAATGTTCGAAACATTTTCCATGAAAAGACTGACCTGACCGACTGACTGCCTGACTGACTGACTGACTGCCTGACTGACTGACTGCCTGACTGACTGACTGCCTGACTGCCTGACTGACTGACTGACTGACTGACTGGCTGACTGACACAACACAACACACAGACCTTTTTCTAAAAGTGCTTTTTTTATTCAGGGAGCCTCAAAACATGTTTCTGGTGAAATTTCCACATCGAATTTTTGGGTGGAATACAATACTTCCCCTATATTACCAGTAGAGAAAGTAAAAAAAGTTATGAGTGGGTTGTAGCTCTACCAGTGTATGGTAGAAAATTCCTTAACAAACGCACAACACTGGTAGGTATATACATAGTTTCGTACTCTTCTGGTTGTTTTAGAAAGAAAATTTAGACATTAAATGTAATTGTGTCAATAATAATTTATCCTCGATGATCCAATATTTATCTCTTATCTTGAGCAATTGGAAAGTGTAGCAAACACCACAGCCTGTTTTAAGCCCATTCTCTTTGAATTTCTGTGTTTGAAATTTGAATAATATTGGTTACAAAGTACGTCATGTAAAACACTTTTAGTGCACAAAAGTGTAAGATAAAAAGCATTGAAGTAAATACAGGCCATTAGGCCGTGTGCTCTTGAGCATTTGAGCGATCATGTCTTGAAGCTCTAAGGATCTATGGAGTCAAAAGCCATAGTATGCAATAGAAGCTGAAGAGTCAAAGTATTTTGGCATAAAAACTAGTTTTTGAATTTTTGGACAATTTTCACCAAATTTCAGCTGTTGATAACCTTAAGTAGGGAAGTAAATGGGTAAGTATTCTCACCCCCATAAACACTCAATTGATTGCTAGACAGGGGCTCGAATCTCCGACGCGAATCATGTGTGTCACTACAAAAATGTCATGGATAAACAGAGCACGTGACTGTTTAGTGCTATTCAAGACGCTATCCCAACAAACTTAGCCCTGGTTTGTGTAGGTGAACCTTGACCCTGTTTTGTGATACTAGGCCTCCTTCATCGTCCGCAGATCTTCTCATCCTCTGGTTTTCCTGTGCATCCTATAGTCTGTGCTGAACTTCGTATTTCTTTCGCTTCATATTACACTCTTAAGGGGATCAGTGTTAAAAATTGCAAAGAAATAAATTTTTTGTATTTATTAGTTGTAGAATCTCCAAATTATCTTGGAAGTAATCGTACCATAATTCTTTTGCTTTAAAATTTTAAATCTAACTTGAATATACCGTAAAGAACTTAACAGTAAGATGCCTGCTTCTAATTTTTTCATTTTTCTGTGACCTCAGTTTATCCCATCAAGCGTCAGATATTCAAATTTTACATTTTTTTCCCTAATACACGTGAATAAGAACTTAAAAATGATTTGAGAGATTTTCTCTTGAATTAATGTATTTTAACTTAACACATTAGAATTCCGTAACATAGTTTTTCTTCCACATTTGAAATGCCATAAAATGTATTTAAAACATAATAAAATACGATCAATTATTTTATCAAGTAATGTGTTCGCAGTGTGTGATGAAACAAAGGATTTTGAGTGTAAAGTTACAGAAAAGCGTACTGAAATGCTCGGATAAAAGATTACCTCATGTGCTTCTACGAAAATGTTTAAAAAACTAATGCCAACAGACGATAAACTATGTGAGTTATATTCTGCCACACTACACTATGTGCTCATTTTCAGGAATATCTAAACTGGAGAGATTGAAAACGTTTATATTTAATCACTTTCCCCCTTCCCGCTACAGAATTGTATTATGCCGCAAGTTATTTGAGTCGCGTTTTTTAAATACAGGCGGTGTGGTTAAAGAAAGGTGAAAAGCTTTTATCTTAGCATATTACTTTTATATCATTGTAACATTTTTTCGGAGTCTGTGACATTTAAGCATATAGCATTTTTATGCGAGAAACAGCTTGTTCTTCTTTTTGTTTACTATTTATTTTGTGCACCAAAATAATTTGCAAACCGCTCTTATATATATATATATATATATATATATATATATATATATATATATATATTTATTTATTTATTTCCACTATAGATATTATAGGTATTCGTATGCTATACAAATAAGCTTAATTTATAGCTCGAATATTAAGTAAGGTAGGTGATGCAAATGTGGCTAACTTAATTTGAATTCTTATTTTCGTGGTACTTACTAGAAGAAAGTATATAATGAAGCATAGGTATACTACGTCTAAATTGGCTATACATAAAAATGTGTAACGACTTACTTAAAACTCATCTATTCTTAATTTAAATTCGTAAAGAACGCTGCATTCTGCATGTAATTTCCCCATGTGAAGGTAATATGGCCAACTTAAAATGTATTATTGTAGGGAAAATACATATTTGTTTTATGCTGGTCTGAAATTAAGTGTAGTAGCATTATCTTACGTTTAATTTTATTGGATTAATACTGGTCTACTTAGAAATTATTCTGACATGAGTTACACATACATCATGCACACACAACATTGGAAACATTATTAAACTATAAAAGTTAGAGCATGAAAACAAACAGAAAAAGATTACTTTTGATCACATGCAGCACATATGAATACGTCATTATCATCTTTAGTAAGACCAACACATTTCTCATGAATGTAAACGCCACAAACTGCACACGTGCGCATATCCGACACCTTGTCAATTCCACAAATCGCACAAAACCAATTCTCCTTGTCTTCTTGTGAACGAAATGTTTCTTTTGAAATATTTTGAAGGATTTTCTTTAGTGTGGCCTTTTTCATGTCACATGATGCCTTTTTTGCAGGTCGAGACTTCTCCATGTTCTTTTTTACAGTCGATTGGCGATATTGTCTTACTGGAGCACCTCTCGAAAAAATAGTTCATTTATCAGTTAATTAGAACGCATTTGAAAGAAGCATTGGATGTCAGGAAAGACCATAGAATAAACTATAATATGTGGTGCACGAGCAATAATCGTTAATCACATGCAAGGAAATAAAATACCAACACTAGGATTATAACTATTCTTCGCTCCGTTGACAAAACTCAAATGTCTTTGTTCCATCGGCTGGATTTTCAAATCATCCCGCAAATAGCGCTGAGTACCTCGTGATTTGACATGCCGGTGCCATCTCTTGGAAAACTTAACAATTACCAGCAGGGGAGCAAATTGGCCATATTAGCTTCATTGGCCATATTCGTATCAGGTACCTTAATAGATATAAATTCCACTGAAACCATATTCTAACAGATAAAACTTTCGTCAGAGTATAGCATATTTTAAAATTAGACAGGCATCTCATCTAAGCAGTCAGCCGGAACGAATATTGAACGGTTTTGCCCTAGAGCTTGTTCTCTAGCGTGAGAGGAAATAGATGCCTGTTAAACGGTTGTACATAAAGTGTTCAATTGATTGAACCACAAACGACTGCTTCATGCAATATTTAGAAGCATGCAATCAGTCTCCTGATTCAAGGAAGGAGCATATTATTTATCTTTTCATAAATAAATGTTGAGTCTATTCTTTTTCTTTGTTCCTGTGGAGTAAATCCCATAGTAGAACAGCTTTAATTTATCCCGTTTGATTATTTTAGACTTAGGGTGAACTTAGACTGATTTGAACATTTAGCGTCTGTTTTTCTATTTCTAAGATGCATGAACTGAATTTATTTGCTACGTCTATCATTGTAAGCAGTTTGCTACTACACCAAAAGTAAAGGCAAGTTAGGCCGCAGACCATCTGCTCTTAAGAGATGGCAGTGAAATCAGCTTGAAGTTTAAGTACACTACCGAGAAAGGAGCACTTGCTTTTAGAAGGAAGTTTTCGATCTCGTCTAAAAGCTACTTCACTAAGTGAATCCCTGGCGCAGGTATCTTTATACAGAATGGAAGCGGATAGGGTTTTCTCCTTTCAAGCACAATTCTTCGCGATAAAGTGAGCAAAAAGATCTGTTGCTGTTTTACTATGCAAAAATGTTTCTTATGTTTATATTCTCAAAGCTCGCAACAACAGGACGATTACTTTGTTCTGCCATTTAGTCCAAAATGGAAGTAAGAAATTCCTTTTAATAAAATGTTCCACTAACCTATATTTCCACAGAAGTTAATGCACAATTTTTGAGTAGTTTTAACTTGATGTGTGGAAATGAATGCCCGTACCAACACTGTGCGATGGACTCCTATCCTTGCAGCACACGGTGGGGCAGGAAGCCAAAAAGTGACATCAAATTAATAAATCCAAATGCAGTATGTAGCATCTCTTCTGTGTGATTGAAATGCTGTATGCATCAGGTGATAACACTCTTTCCCCCTGAGCCCTTCCCTCGTGGGCTTACTGTCGTCGTAGTTCGACTGTGATAGTAGTCGCAACTCGTGGGCTGCTGGCACATTATTTGATTCTCGTTTTGTGTAGTTGTTCTGAGTTAACATTAATAGACAAAATGAACTATGGAGGCTTCATCACGTAAGTGACAATGTTTGTAACAAATTAAAATAATGATTAACTGAAAATATTGAAGTTTACTACTGAACTTTCCTAGAAACATAGACATTTGTTTGTTCCCAGTCTGACTCGGCTAAAACTTTTATTTTAAATTGAAAGCTTGAGTGTCATTTACGTATCCATTTGCAATTTTTTTTCTCGAATTTACTCGTGTGTGTGTGTGTGTCTGTGTGTGTTCGTGCGTGTGTGTGTGTGTGTGTGTGTGTGTGTGTGTGTGTGTGTGTTCGTGCGTGTGTGTTTTCTGGTTACACAATAACTATTGCATGAGTGGTAACCAAATTTGGGTTGGTTATACCATATGTATTTCTACAAATAGGTAATGATTATAAAAATAATAAGTTAACGCTTGCTTAAAGTTGTACAAAAGTGATAAGCAGGGCGAGGCGTTTGAGTACGTTTCCGATCCCACAAGAGCACTCCAGGTTAGGATCAACGGACATTAGAACAAGGTCAGGTACTGGCTATGTTACGCACAGCCGTTTCAGGATGCATAGTACAGTACAGTGTAGTAGATACAAATAGCGAACCCTAACTCTGGATTAACTGTGCAATTGAAAAAATGTAAGTAAGTTTCAAGTGCAGGACTCCGGTTATAAAACGTATACAATTATGGAGGAGTTAGATTGAAAGCATTTCTCTACAGATGGAGAAAACAGTATGTGTAACGCGTGTTATAAAAGTTTTGTTTTTGACACTGAACGTGCGTACGATTATACATCACAACAGGTTAGCAAAATAATAACCTTTATGTGTTTATTTATAAATGATATAAATAATTCAATATTTCATATATAATTCAAATTTTTATCGTACTGACCCTTTTACATGTGTCAATGTGCAATCTAATGGCTACCCTGCATCTTACGTAACGCTGCATATAATTTCAAATTAGCTGCTCATCTACACGTTTGTTTGTATGCGTATGCGAGCGTATATCGTTTGATTGAGCGCCCATAAGAGGCAACTTCGTTTACGTTGTCGCTGCCCGGTGTTTCGTGGGCTACGGTCCGTGTGCACTAAACTTGAAGATGCAGGTACCGAAATGCCTCGTCCTGGTGATAAGTGAAGCCCTGATTCTTAACTCAAAATGTGTAACTCATACTTCACGTACAATTTTGCTCCTATGATATTTCTGGTTGTTTAACAATGCCTTTACATAGTATTTTCTCGGTGTTTTTACTTATTTTTTTTTATTTTCTATTCTCCATACTGTATACTAAGAGTTTTAATTATCTCTGTTGAAGTGTATGAAGTAATATTTCTAAATGTTTCAAAGAGACGCAAGGTCATTGGACAAGTACAACCTAAGCCCAAAAGTTGTAGGGAAAAATGTCAAACCATGGCTAATTCCGTGTATTTCAGCAAGTATCTGATTTAATTGACCCTAAAATGTTCTCTATTTCATTCACAATCCAGTCGTTACAGATTTTCACTCGAGGGGGTTCTCAGATTTGACTTAAGCTTAAGTTTTAGCCAAGCTTCTCTTATGGGGTGTCGGAAATCGTAAAACCTCTGGTCCATGCTCTAAAGTTAGTTGGTCGACTAGAGACTTTATATTAAATTAGGTTATTTTGTAGTTTGGATGTTTGTTCGGAGATTGAATGTGGTTTTCCCTAAAATATTATAAGGAAATTTCTGAACTACACAGTGAATATCCCGTACCTCGTTATTCCCTAGAGGTACTTCAAATCAGTATTGTAATTCAGGTCATACTGCAGACATACGTCCATATTAATTTAACCAAGTGTCACAATTCTTCGTATACAAAATAATGGGTTGCTAGCTTCTGTGTGTGCCATTCACTCGGTATTGGAGGTGCAATCTGTTGGAAAGCGCTTCGCAGGGCGTCTTTCGTTTATCAATTGTGTAGTCCCGTGGCTTGCAACAATGCTCTTGGTGAAACTCCACAGAGGATTGTCATAGTTTGCCAGGTGAACGCTGGGAGGTGCTAGTCAAGAGTAACAAGTAACCCCAGTGACCCACGTTCAATCCAGTGCTGTGGAAACGCCTCATTGAAATACGAACGGAAATGGGATAATGGGTAGGTATCCCATCCTGCTGCAACTAGAGATCCTGCATGAGAACGACAGTGTGAACCAAGTCCACAGCATGTACAAAAAATGAATTTAATAAAATGCAAGGGTACCATGATTATTTACCGAGGCCTTCGTAGTTTCGCCTCCTTTCCATTTCTTTACCCCTCTCCAATAACAGCAATATTCATTCTGTTGGCCGGACTTAGTTACAACCAATGACATGAAGGGAAAGTATTGATTATTTCTAACGACGAAGATCTTTACTCAACTGTTGCTTGATTCACAGCATATCGTATACAGAAAGTAAACGTGGCAGATTGTTAGTCCAAGGTAAGTTGGCAACACAGTTCGACAAGTTTCAGAAACTGTGCGAATTCACAAAAATGTAACTAAATTTTAATACCACCCAAGAAAGGCGGTTTATTGTATACACTTTAGAAGAACGCCTTTCATTCGAAAGCAGAAGCTGTATTACAATGTAATAGACAAACAAGTTTAAAATTATTTCGATACGAATTTTAATTCTGGTATAAATATAGGGAGAATTTGTAGGAGGATTAAACATTCTATATTTTTTAATATAATTGTATTATGGGCATTGCAAAGCTTTACACGGTTTTCTGACTCTAAGGACAAAGTTAAAGCTTTTCTTATAACACAGAATCGTTTAACCCAATAAATGCTGCTTATTTCAAGCAACATTTGCAACCTCTTCCATAATAGGTTGCAAATTCTTATATCCCTTAAGAATTTGGAGATAAATCTATAAAAAATTAAAACGTGACTTTCTTACGAGGCCAAGTGTATGTTACCCTACCTCCCCCCCCCCCCGTACCACCACCTTTGCTTGCCCTCACTACAGTGCCACGACTCTCGCCCCGCATTGCAACTGTCATTGGTCACTAGTTATGCCTCACCCCTTGCTAGACCCCGTAAGACGGTAACACACTGAGAGGTGGTCCCAAACAGTGCATATTACTAAATTCTTTTTGTGTTCATATAGAGGCCATAAATGACCATAAAGATATTGATACATAAGAGATGCGATAGACAGAAAAGAATGATAACATATACAGTAGAACCTGATTTATGCGTGTATCAAGGGGAAGAGGGATTACTTATAACTCGGAATTACTTACAACTGAGATTTTGATAATGCATCATAGTTAAAAAAACAGTACAGTGGGCCTACATGTGTAAAACTTTACAAACAACAAAAGTATGTATGAAAAAAAAAAATTTTTACTTGTTCCTCCATTAAAGAAATCAGTTAATTGGGCTTGTTTAACTTTTCTTGCATTAAGTACATACACGTCATTTTGTTATTGATGACTGTACATAGCGTGGTATAAACAATTCCTAAGTCTGACAACCTTGGTTTTGGTTTTGTGTGGATAAAATTCCACTTCTCGTATTAATTTTACTTTGTGATCTGGGGTGCATCGTTTCCTTTTTCTGTTCTCTATGGCTAATTAAAAGAAACTGAGAGCTGAAAGACAAAACCGCTGTTGAACAGTAAACGCCAGATACCGAAAATGTTTGTTTACTTCTCGTTTGTTGCTACGACATTGTCTCGCCGAAAGCTGCCCGCTCAGTTTGGGTCTTGGTCAGCAGAAATAAGGAAAATACGCTCTGAGTTTCTTTTAAAATAACGTATGCCGTGTGCTCATTATAATCACATAAAACTCGGTTCTATTTCTCTCAAATTTAATACGTATAACTGCGGATTACGTATAAATGCATTACGTATAAATAAGGTTTTATTAGCACGTTTATAAATTACATTTTGCCGGGACCTACAGCAATTAACGTATAAATGCGAATTACGTAGGACTAGATTACGTATAAAGCAGGCTCAACTGTATATTATAAGTAGGCTCTGGAAGTTCATGCGTTTGCATAATTTTTTCCTTTGTTATAATTACAATTCTGACGAGTTATGTGCACGAATCATCGGTTTATAAGCTTATTAAATTCAAGTTGATGTTGCATATACATGCAGATTTGGGCTTTTCTGATAGAAACATCATATTTCTGTCATTTTAGAGTTTTTGTGACATAAGCCCGTCTTGTTTTCCCCACATACAATGTTGCAACCTCCGAACTGAGCCACTTGTAAACACGTCGGGAAAGTCACTTGATTTGTACAAACGGCACAGTATCGTTCTTTAGAACATGTGAGGGGGGGGGGGGGACAATGGGAAGTGGAAGATGTTCTCAACTTAACACATAAACCCAGCAAAACGAGCAATTATTGGAGAAAGAGAAAAAACGCGAGAAAAACGAGCCCAATCAAAAGCAATTGGGAGAATGTTTAGGGAACAAACTAGATCAACATTCTTCCGATTTATGTGAACCATTTGTTAGTATCCGATAAACCGCTTCGGAAACTTGCTTGTGCTGATTTGAGAAACTGTCATAATAAACATACCCACCACACATCATATACCTGAAGAAAGCACATTACACAAAACTTAAGTAACCCGTTTGTATGACAATGCTGTATCAACGATCCGAGAAACTAGAAAATGAGTTTATTTGGATTTCCATAGTTGAAACAATGGAATTAAATATGATAGGGTGATTTTATTTTCACAGAAGGAACCAGCTACATCATTAAATCAGGCTTCATATTAAATGGTAATGTAAACCCCGCGCGACAGCCCACGAAGGGCCAAGGCCTACCGCCCAGCCGCTGCGTCCCCCACCTCTGCCCACTCGTCATTGGTGAGGTGCAGTACTGGAGGGTGGGACGTGGTCAGCGCCCCGAGCCCTCCCGGCCAGTTATGCGGTCTTCTCGACCTGGGGCCGCTACTTCTCCATCAAATAGCTCCTCAATTGGTCCCCCGGGACCTAACGAGGCTGAGTGCACCCCGTGCCAGACCTCCCAGAGGGGATAAAATCCCCATGCTGGTACCGGGGATCGAACCCGGGTCCTCCGCGCCACAGGCAAGCGCGCATATTAAATGGTATTTTCCCTAATTTAATTCATTTGAACTTACTTGGATAGAGTGCATTTTAAGTGCATATTTTCAAGTTTTTGGAGCATAGCTATTTCATAGTTTTTAGGCATGAACTTCCGGGCTCTAATTCTAAATTTCAAGGTATCAATGGAACGTTGTACCTATGCTGTAGGTGACGTCACGGATTCTATCATGTGCTTTTGCGTCAGCCTCTTGGTTAAAGTGGTTCAACATTTCCGCGGCTATCTATCACCTATTCATTTCCTTTGCGGCTGCTTCGAGGTGAAGCCCAGCCCATCGATAAATCATCACGCTCTAAACCTTTTATTTCTTTGTTAACGACGCTGTATATTGCCAAAATCAAATGAACGTTGCCGATGTGCCGGAATTTCTTCCTGAAGGAGTACTTGTACATGCCAGTGATTCTACTGACATGGGGCTGTGGGGTTCTGAACCTTGCCGAACTTTTCGGGTGCACGTACGCGACGTTACAACACCATAGGTAATTATTGTATTTGTGTATATAGCAGCGTGTGTGTATATATATCTACAGATGTCCCAAAACACACCGACAACGCTTAGTATGGTGTGCGGGACATCAAACGGATGGGTTTTAAAGTGGGAACCCCTGTCTGGAAATGTACGGTTTGGACGCTGTAGCGCATCCAAGTGTGAGATGAATGTACGTTCACATTTCGTCAATAAACCCAACATCGAGCTGTCTACATTACAGACTTCGAACTGTGTACCTCCTACGTAATTGTAGACCCTATATTGATGGTAGTGAGCCTCATGCACATGGCCCAATACGTGCGGTTGTCTGTGAAGATTTTCAATCGCCCCGTGGATTCGAGCCATAAGTTCCTCCGCTGAAGTTACAGGAGTGTCATACACCATACTCTTCATGCAACTCCACAGAAAATGGTGGGGAGGTGTCAGATCTGGCGACCATGCCGGTCATGGAACTGGTCCACCTCTACCAATCCATCGATTTCGATATGCAAGGTTGAGGTGATTCTGCACATTTACATCAAAGTGTGCTGAGGCTCATGTCGGCCATTTCAACAGTTGTGTAGCAGTACGTGTCGCACTGCTGTTAAAAAGTTGCTCTACTGGAAACTACAGAAGTAACGCAGTAGGATGTGCTCCAACGACTCAATGGAGGAATGTAGCGCATGCGCAGAAATGTTTTATGCTCAGGTAATTCATACCAGTACACAGATGGCTAAATGGTTGCATACTTTCCTATTAATATTCCAAAACGAATGTTAACAAATTGTTCCAACTGCTGGTTCTCAAACTTCGATCAGTTTGCCATCCTGCACAACATACTAAGCGTTGTCGGTGTTTTTTGGGACACCTTGTATGTATGTGATGTATGGGTGTATACATGTATAATTGTTTTTGTTTCTCTGATGCCCATAAGCTCTGGAATGCACCGCATTCCAACTTCCAAATCCTTCCATCCTGTGCAGGCCATGGACGCCAAGCATTGGTTCATGACCCTTACTATGCAATCCCACGGCTCTCTTACTGCTCTCACGTATAAAACTCAAGTACCCTCTTGAAACTCCCCATAGATGTGGGTTTCTTCAGTATCTTGTCTTGCTAGGCTGTTTCCTCAACAACTGACCAATGCTACACAATCCCAATGCCTAAATAAAGTTTCAACAAGCAGCAGAGTCTAAAGAGGTTATGTTGAGAACAACATCAATAAAAAGATTCCGGCTTGTAATGGCTTGTTAGTTATAACAATGTACTTCGCAAGGTTATGTCAGTTATATAAACCTGTGGAATTTGTTTTCGTAGGGCATAAAATACACAGTTATCGAACGAGTCATAAACGGCAATTCATGTTTTACTAGGCTTCGACATCTGAAGACCAAGCTATTCCTTTTGTAATTCTGTATATTTGGGATCTTAAAATTAACACCTTTGAGTAAAATAAAACAAATCCTTTTTATTAAGTTATAGTATTTCTGAAAGATACACATGCTGATAATATTTTTACTGTGGTGGGGAATAAATTTGCCTAGGTGTTGTATCGGCTGGGGCGACAGTTGCCTTTTTGTGCCAAAAAAGTTGAGTGTTTCATTGCAATCTGGGACAATGGCAGTTTAGTGGGTTTAAATGCTACAGCTTAATAGTAGTATAGCTACTGACACGTAAACGTTTCTACGAAATAAAATTCCGACTCATCAAGAATCAATTATCTCGTCGAGAAAATTGATCCATGAATAGGTAGTTCACCTAAATCACTAGCAATTTTATTGCACCGTAAATGGTAAGAAATCTTGAGTTTTCTCAACGACGCTAATCCCTACACACCTTACTTTTATCTACTTTATGTGCCCCACGTTTTTCGTTTTAAATCTTACAAGTATTTTCATAGATATTAAAAGTTCACAATCACAAATTTTCAGGACAATCTGTATGCGGTTATAAATCTGTATAGGGCTAGGAGAAATTATTTTATTCCTTTCAGTTCATTATAAAAAACGTGGTATATTACTTTAATTTTAATAATTTGTTTAAACTCTTCGTACATGAAATAATAGCATCACGATACACATTAAGTAGGTATAATCTCAAAAATAGCACATGTGGAAAAGAAAATAGTTATTTCAGACTCTCCTGTCGTTATCTGTAAAACCAAGTTTTAACCATGCTGTGGATGATGATGATGCTGCTGCTGCCGCCGTCACCGCCACCGCCACCGCCACCGCCACCGCCACCACCACCACCGCCACCACCGCCACCACCACTGCCACCGCCACCACCACCGCCACCGCCACCACTGCCACCGCCACCGCCACCACCACCACCACTGCCACCGCCACCGCCACCGCCGCCACTACCACTACCACCGCCACCGCCACCGCCACCGCCACCACCGCCACCACTACCACTACCACTACCACTACCACCACCACCGCCGCCACCGCCTCCGCCGTCACCGCCGCCACCACCACCACCGCCACCGCCACCGCCACCGCCACCGCCACCGCCACTGCCACCACCACCGCCATCGCCACCGCCACCGCCACCGCCACCGCCATCGCCACCGCCACCGCCACTGCCACTGCCACCGCCACCGCCACCGCCATCGCCACCGCCACCGCCACCACCACTGCCGCCGCCGCCACCACCACCACCACTGCCGCCGCCGCCACCACCACCACCACTGCCGCCGTCACCACCACCGCCACCGCCGCCGTCACCACCACCGCCACCGCCACCGCCACCGTCACCGCCACCGCCACCACCACCGTCACCACCACCACCGCCACCACCACCACCGCCACCACCACCATCACCACCACCGCCACCGCCACCGCCACCGCCACCGCCAACACCACCGTCACCACCACCACCGCCACCGCCAACACCACCGCCGCCACCACCACCACCGCCACCACCACCGCCACCACCACCGTCACCACCACCACCGCCACCACCACCACTGCCACCACCGCCGCCACCACCACTGCCACCACCACTGCCACCACCGCCGCCACCACCACTGCCACCACCACTGCCACCACCACTGCCACCACCGCCGCCGCCACCACCACCGCCACCACCGCCGCCGCCACCGCCGCTTCCGCCACCACCACCACCACTACCACCACCACCGCCGCCACCGCCGCCACCACCACTACTGCCACCACCACTACTGCCACCCCCACTACTGCCACCACCGCCACCGCCACCGCCACCGCCGCCACCACCACCGCCACCGCCACCACCACTACTGCCACCACCACCACCACTGCCACCACTACCACTACCACTACCACTACCACTACCACCACCACCGCCGCCACCGCCGCCGCCGTCACCGCCGCCACCACCACCGCCACCGCCACCGCCACCGCCACCACCACTACTACCACCACCACCACTGCCACCACCACTGCCACCACCACCGCCGCCGCCGCCACCACCGCCGCCGCCGCCACCGCCACCGCCGCCACCGCCACCAATTTTTGTTCATTAGTTCATCACTTTTTGAAGTTTTAAATGAACTTGCTGGTGAATTGAACAACTTTCTGTATCTTATTTGCATTTCTATTTCCGATCTCGTTAGAAAGGAAAAGGCTTGCAAATTTTAGGAACTTCTATAAAGGCAGTGAGAGGAGAAACGTGCCTACTCTGTATAATGTCTGTTTTACTAATATGAAGTAAATACATTAGATATGGCCGGTGCTTTTCTAAAAATGTCAAACAGTTCGGAAAATCTGACACAAGGGGTATGTTTGGGGGGGGGGGGGAAGATTGTCAAAAAGTATATTGAGAATTTCAGAACTACTAATAGTCTGCACAGTTCACGCTGTTCAAAGATCATGTGAAATGTAATAAGTTAGCTAAAGAAGTTTTAGACATTTAATACCGGCTTTTGCCGATGTATCTCGCTGAGAAATGTCGGTTAGATTTGTTAACAGCAACTCTATGGTATAACTGGAATGCTCTGCAAGAACCAGTGAAGGGAATCGATCTCGCGTTTGGCCTTAACAACACCCATACCTCGCTACCTACTATGTGCATGAAGTAAGTGATAGAGATGATAGCTCAATAAAACGTCAATCACTGAAAGCTTTGGGAGAGGTAGAAGCAATAGGTTTAAGTAAAACTCCCTTACCCTGTCTCTGTGCTGCAAGTTAAAGGTATTAAGGTTATTAGGTTACAGGTGAAGTTCCCCCTCCGTTTTTGGGTCGATATTTAGCCACATTTCTGAGTACTTCTTATGTTTTGTTCTCTCTTGGAGCTTTAGCTGTGGAGTGACACATTGACAGTCGTGGAGTAAGATTGGTTTCAAGCCTCTTTGAGCTTTGATTCCAGGTTTAAAATGCCCACGGCTGTGTAGGGATCTGAACTATTTCGTCTTAAGTGTTCCAGGGGTTAACAATAAGGGGCACAAAGCGGGGTGGCTCAGACGGGCTCGATTCCTGTTGAGCGCTCACCACACAGCATTTTAATCGAATGTTTAGTCAATTTTGAGAGAATTAAAAATAACGAACAGTTTTCCAGTTTAGGGCAATGATTTTTTGTTGAAAATTGTCGTTTCATATGCTTGAAAGATATCCAACTTTAATAACAAGTATGTATTTATTATACAGCTTTTCACCTTTGAGCTATACTGGATTTTTTTCGTCGTGTTCGCAGGTGGCTTTCCCTAGTTTCAGTTCATTTCCTTTGGAAGGGTAGCAGAACTGGGCGCGGTGGACGGTACTGTGCGCCATATTGTAGAACGGTGGTTATGCTTTGAGGAGAGAAATTTCTCAATAGGTTTGTCGGTATACCTGGAGAGTGTGTGCGTGCGTCTGTGCGTATGTGTGCGTGCGCGCGTGCTTGTGTCTGCGTCTGTGCGCGTGTGTGCGTGCGTCTGTGCAGTGTGGGTGCGTGCGCAAGCGCCTGTGTATGTGTGGGTGTCCGTGCGTGTGTACGTGTAAGTGTGAACGTGTGGGTGTGCGCGCGCGCGTGGGTTTGTGCATGTGTGTGCACGTGTGCGCGCGCGTCTGTGCGCTTGTGCGTAAGGGTGTGTGCGTGCGCGCGCCTGTGTGTGTGCGTGCGTGCGTGTGTGTGTGTGTGTGTGTGTGTGTGTGTGTGTGTGTGTGTGTGTGTGTGTGTGTGTGTGTGTGTGTGTGTGTGTTTTGTTTAATGACCAGTTCGCCGCTTAACAAGGTTTCGGGATTGTCGCTGAGCAGAAACCTGAAAACACACCATACAGTTTTGGGGATGCTCAATATGAAAAGCTTAGGGATCCCTCTTCGCTGCACCGTACGTGCCACTATAGGATCCGGCCACCCTTCGTGCTCTCGTCTCATCCTTTCCTCTCCGTGGTTATGTAGATGCAATGATCCTAGCCTTGCTCTGAGTGCTGAAACCAAGTCGGTCTGGGTGGCTCAGTTGGTTAGGCTCTGTTCTCCTGATCCCAAGGTCGCGGATTCAAATTCAGTCTAGACTGATTGTACAAGTGGAAGGAAAGTCATTACATTCCTTCTAATATGTGCTCCATCTAACCATTAAAAACAAAGAAGTCTAATGGCATTTTGTTCTTTGATCAGCCGATTTCGAAAAAAACGAAAAATGCTTTTAGTTTCAAATTTGATGCGTAACTCCACAAGAATGTACGAAGATAATAGTTTGTTACTTGTTAGATATGTAGGGTAACTTATTTCTGACATAGCTTCGGTAGTAATTATGGGACATCACACAGGGTTTCGAAACAATCACTTAAAAGAATTGAACCCATTTATTTTTTCGAAATCGTCTGATCAAAGAACAAAATACCATTCGACTTTGTTGTTTGTAATGCTTCTGTAAGCATATGTTAGAAGGAATGTAATGACTTCCCTGCCATCCTGTATATTATTCCTCATCCTCCTAGAGTCTGGAAGTATGATTGCGTGTGTGCTCATTGAGTCCCCAAACTCAACATTTAAATGGTACATGCAAATGACATTTGACACTTTATAATTTGATTTTCTCGTAGTCTTTTCCTACTTGCCGCTTTAAAATGCAATTTTTATTCAGTTTCATGTATGTTCTTTGAAGATGGACGAGACAGAGATGCCCTTTTCTTGATATTAGGAATAGTTAAATATAATTTAATAGCTGATTATTTTCAGAAAATGATAAGTTTTACATGTGCATTATATTTTCATAAATACTTTTAATATTAAACTACATTGAGTAATTTATTGTAAAGGATTATATTCTAGGAATAATGTATAAAGTTTAAAAGCTTAATCTTTCCAACATTTCACACAAGACTCGATTTTAATTTTTTGAAAATTAATTTTTTGTGGACCTAGGTACAGAGGACCACGAATATTAATTTTGTGCTTTAATTATGTTGATCAAATCCACGATAAAAATTTCAGCTAAATTAGTTGAACTGCATAGAAATTTTAGCATTTTGAGTATATCGTAAACTGAAGTGAAGCCGAAAACAATTCAGCATGCATTAATTAACGAAGCTAGTTAAACTGTTCAGTGGAAGATAGACATTTACCGTGTCCTAATGGAATAGTTTAAATTAACTTATAACTTTGTTACCAGTTTTATTAGCAACCGACGTCTTACTCCAAGTAGCTTAGGCATAGTGCCGGAAGAGATAGAGAGAAGAAGACATAGAAGGGGCGAACTTCTATTGCAAGAAATATTCTGTCCCTCTTGCTTTATTTTTTATATTGGTGTCAGCGAAGTCAATTACGTGTGACGTAACACTGTTTCGGAGATTGTCCGGAGGGAAGGGTAAGGTCAGTTTCGTATATTTCTTATTTATGCTCAATTGAGCGCTCAAGGGTAAAATAGTGTTATAAATTTTCATTTTTGTTATAATTTTCATTTTTCATATTTTTCTCTATGTGTACAACGATATAAATGAATAACGTGAACTCTTGCATCCAAATTTGTTTTCTTTTTAGTATTGCAATGTTCGGTCTGTAAAAACCGAATAATAATAAATCCATTATGAGGCATCTACTAAATATCAGGAAGTTGTGAACGCTGTGTACAGTTAGGGTGTTTTCCATGTATTGCTTCGCACGATCTTTACATTCTTGTGCAGTACAGAGTGAAGAATATTGTCATTGTATAAAATGGGAACATTTGAAATAACACATTAATCTTTAAGTGTGAACGTTTTCTGGAACTATGATACGTATTATTACAATGTTAAGTATTTTGTGACTGTTTTTACTATGTACTTTTTTCCTCAATTAAAATTAGGTAAATATCTATTTCCGCGTTAAATGCTGGTTTTGTTTCCTGTTAAGAATGGAGGTTACTTTGCTTTTCCGTTTAAAGTGTTTGCACTCTCACGTGTAAGCTACCGTACTGCAACATTCATTATTTTCTAGAGTTGCAGCTTGTCCGCTGGCACAATAACTTAGAGCGAAACATTTTCAAAGGGTCTGCCAGTTATAAAAAGTGCACGCGATTTAGTTTCTGTTGGGAACGCGCTAACTTGGCAAGGTCGCGTGTTGTGTGGGTTGCCTGCCATCCAGTATTGATTCATCCTTGGAACGAGCGAGGGCCGGTTTCCATTAGCTCACACCACGTAACTGCGCGGTGCCGCAGTAACGGCCTTTCAGCTTTTCGTTCCATCAGGTTGGCATTAAACCAATAGTTAGGAATTGTGTATCCAATAATGGATGTTTCTTATAATCCTTCGGTTTCCTTAAGAAATACTCCAACGTCTTTTCGAAGTGTGTGCTTGTTTCTGGAATGAGTTAGCTCCTAAATGGCTAATGCCATTATAAAAGCTAAATTGTGTGTTGCAAAAAGATGTAAAGTTCTCTGTATTATATTTTTGTCTCTCTCTTATGATTTACAATTTACACAAAATAATACAAAATGCATTATGAATGAAACGGACTTCACAGATTATTTCTAGAAACATGCATTTTATTGTCATGTAACTATCTTAAACACGTGGTATTTCAATCAAAATTGTTAGAACCATTTTTGAGGACATTAAAATAGGAACATTTTCCCTTGCAAAGAGTAGTTGGGGTGGGGAGATTTTATTGAAAATCTTCGTGTCCCATCCTTGGAAGTTGCTGAACTTAAAACGAAGTTTGGTATCCATCCTGCTTTCCATTTTTGAGTTAATGTTGTTCACAAAAACATGCAGGCTATTCCTAATTTGGTTTCACTCAAGAGAGCTTAAATCATGTATTTCCGATGAGATATCGAATTTTCGATGGAGTGCATTAGTTCCTCTACTATTATAAATAGGTGTCAGAGAAGGTAACAATGTGAGGTGATATAATCACAGACTTTCCTCACCAATGGAGATTTATTTATATATTATTATAATTGTAGCGTTCATATATGTCACTCACTTTCCTTAGAAATAATGGGAAATAATCGGTTTTGAATCTCTCGCTAAAATTCTTAAATAGTGCCTCAGATATTAGATGCCTGCCTTTCTAGTGTGGCGTTGACGTATTCGCCTCACGCTCAAGAAGTCCGGAGTTCGAATTCAGATTGGGGTGAATTATTTGTAATGAACAGTATCGCTACAAATGTAGTGTAATGTAACGCTTGTGACTACTATTTGGTGTAATCATATTTTATCAATGACACGGCAATGATTTGGTTCTCGGAGGGTTTTGTACAATTTTAGGTGCACTCGCTACTATTTGTTTGTCGTACTTAACCATGAGGTAACTTATGAATCGCTGCTTGTGTGAAGTTCAAATTTTATATTTCATAGAACATTTGAGATCGTTTAAATTTGTTTGAACCCTACATAAAATCAGGGGTAGTTTGTCTTAAATTTAAAATCTGTACAAAATTGAGGATAGTTCAAATCAAAAACCTCCAAAAATGTAAGACTTTTAGGCAAACCATGTATAGGTCTAAAATATTGTATATTGAGTTTGAGCTTGCTAACACATTTCAATTTTTTGGAATAAAAATAAAACAGGGCAACACATTTTAGACGATTCGTTAATTCTATCGCATGTAATTCTTCAACAAATCAAGCAAAATGTACGTTTTACTCTGCACTCCTTTGTTATTATTTGAAAGTGGGAGGATGTGGTGACTGATAACAAAATCACTGACTGCATTAATATTGGTGTTAGTAATGGCATCCCACTGGGGGTAGCATGTTGTTTTATAAGACTCGCTAGATGAGAACTAAGCAAAATTTGTCTGAATGATCCGTGACGGATTTATTCATTACTGTACCCACCTATTTTTCTTCCCAATGTTCTTAAATACCAAGTGCTGAAAATAAACAAGTTTTCCTCCTGGGATTACCTTGGTGTTAATATGTCCACCTTTTTTTCCTTTTTGGTAGTATTTAGCACCCATTCTTACTATATAAGGCGCTATAGGAAGTTAACTGTGATATATGAAGTGAAATCACAATTTGGAGAGGAATTTTGGGAAATTAAATGAACAATGCCTGCCTATAGACCATCCGTTTTGCTTCAAACCTCAATGCGCGACCTACTGGACTTATTATTATGAGGTCATTGGCCTTGCAGAAAATATTGGAACTCGGTTCCAGTACACCATTCGTGTATTACGAGACCGGCAAACTCTGCATCGTGTCTTCTTTGTCAGCCCTACTTATACCAGAGGTACTAATCAACCTGAAAACTTACTACTCTTAGAAAGTGAAATTATAAATTCACAATTGAAGCAAATATTGCTGTAATACTGTTCGTTTTGTGGAGTAAAAATATTTTACATAGAACTAAAAGGTTAATGTCAGGCACTGAAACTTGGGTGGGTGGGCGACAGTTCCAATTCCTGTAATTATAAATCTATTTCGCTTGTAAAGCGGATAGAAATAAGCTCATAAGGTGTAGATTATGGTTGAAAAAAATTAACTATTAGCAAAGATAAAACAGTTTTATTCGCCTTGTTAAATAACAACAATAATAATATAATAGTAATAATATAATAGTAATAATAATATAATAATAATAGTAATAATAGTAACAATAATAATAACTAATAATAATAACTAATAATAATAATAATAATAATAATAATAATAATAATAATAATAATAATAATAATAATAATAATAATGCAAAATCTGTGAAATGTATAGCTATATATTTATATAGTACATTAGACTGGTATACCCATACTATTAGTTCTCAAGAGCCGCCTCTCTAATTAGAAAATTAAAACTGCACCAATTTCAATTTAGTGCATATAGCTTACTATGCTTTTCATTTTCTCACACTATCTTACAATGCGGTATTCTAGTTTAGGAAAACTCTGCTGGAGCTAAACAAATATTTCTGTGGGGGAAAAAGCCATAAGAATAATTAAAGGCAATAAAATAATCTCAGAGCAAAAAATGACATTTTAAAGGTCTTAACATTATTACTGTACTTTCACTTTTATATGTTTATCTTTTGTATTATATGTATGTTACTTCAACTTGGAAAATTGCATCCACTCCTACTATACGCAGAAAGATTGCATAAACAATTAAAATGTAAAATGCACATTTCAAAAGAGTTGCAGGTATACATTGACATAAAATATCGTAATAAATTTCAACCTAATGTTGTTGCTGTGAGTTTCAGGTTTAATGTTTTATTGGACTGTTGGCTTAAAAAGAAAGCATTTTATAAACAAGGGAGGTTTTGGAAAATGCTTATTTAGTAGTTTTTTTTTCATGAAAATTGGATTTTTATCGTATCGCAACATCTTTAACTCTGAAGCTGCATATTCAATGGTCTCAAAAGGATGTATGAGCTGGCACCGGAGTGAGTGAACTGCATATTCAGTGTCCGTATCGCGTAAGTTGTATATCCGATACAGTGGTTAGCCTTCAAGGGCGACTGCGTGCACGGAACCGAGTCAGTTGGAGGGGTTTATCTGTACGGTTACATCATAAAGACGTAACATTACGCTAACACAGATATAATATGTGAGGTAGTTTGCAAAAGTACTGCTACTAGGTCATGGGAAAATTAGCACCAAATTTCTGACTAAGTAATTGCGATTTGATAAAATAATACAATACTTACACTCCATAGAATTCCGTTTTCAATTTTTTAATTGATCTTCTTGCTTGGATTGTTTACGGCAGCATCAAGGTTCAGAAATTTCCTGTCCGAAAAATTTAAGTTGCTTAAACTTGGGGTAATTTGGTGTACTTCTCCTCTGCTCCAATTACTAAATACTCTTACTTTATTTATAATTAACTCAGTCTTCCAGAGGATTAACTGATTGGTTGTAATATGAGCTTAAGAATTAACGTAATGTAGGTCTAGGACATGGAAATGTATGGCATTCATAGAGAAGACAAGGTATCAAATCCAACATAGAGATAGAAATGTGTGAGAGTTGAAAAAACGTGTTTTACAATCCTAAGGCTATGTTTGTTAGAATGAATTGGAAAAAATGGCCTATGACTTTCTTTGAATGGTCACGTTCTGGAGGAAGAAAGTGGCGAAACCAGAAAATAATGGAAATCCAATGCAGCTCAAATGATGGAAATATGTAATTTGCAAGGAGAGGGAACGTTCGGGGTAACAAACGGCAAGTGGAAAAAGAGAAGAAAAGTAAATAAAAACTGAAAGTAAAGTTAAAGCGTGCAATGTATATAAACATACGAAGGGGTTAATACCTTTGGGGATTTGAAATGATAAAGGGCATTATGAAGGGCATTATTACCTTTTTATGAAGCAAACTTTTCAGCAGAGATCCTTATGGTTTGCGAGCTTTTTCCTATAAAATTCTAAGCGTTCCCTCCCCCTCTTTTATTGTGTTTACAAGGCTTTTGATTGCCATGTGATCCCTTAAATGATAAAAGGGAAAGTCTGTGTACTTCTAAAGAATTAAAGTGCAAAGAAGTACATACGTATGTATGTACAACGCTTCTCTTATTAGTAAACTTAAGTACATGTTATAATTTTTAATTTTTCACTTAATTCTGTAGGAAACCTTATTTTTACTTTCTCTACTAGTAAGTACAGGAAGTATTGTATTCAACCCAAGAATTCGATGTCGAGATTTCACCGGAAATATGTGTTTTGAGGTCCCCTGAATCCAAAAAGAAAGCATTTTTAGAAAATGTCTGTGTCTGTCAGTCTCTGGACAGCATAACTCAAAAACGAAAAGTCAGATAAAAACCAAAGTTGGTATTTAAGTTTAATGTCTTTCAAGGATGCGACTCGAAGATTTTGAAGAAAATTGCCGCACCGTAAACTACCCTTTACATGGAAAATTTTTCGAAAATTTGATTAAAATGCTATATGTTTGAGATATTTTTATGACAAATGAAATGTAAGTATATCTTGAATTTTCTGGCTATAGCCCATGAAGTCCTATTTACTCTGGATGACTTTTGCATAACTGGTAAACCGTAAGAGATGGATCAAATCTTACTATACAAAAATGTAGATCTTGCTAAAACAATTTATATCTTAGTAATTTTTATAGAGTGAACTGTTTGGGCGCTAATGATCTTAGCAGTTGTGCGCTCTAAGGCCCTACTACTACTGTAAAACGTCAGAGCGAGAGTAAAAAACAATAAAGCGATATCTCAGGTTCACTTGTGTCAACTACAAGGCCATAGCTATACTCCTGAGTCAAATACGTTACACACATTTCGTAGTAAAGAAATCGACCGTTAAAGCCCCTCTCACACCTCAGACACCGATCGCCATCTTCTGGTGGGCAGACAGTATAATAACGGCGCTTAATTGTAAGGTTTAATAACTCCTAAACTACGAGGCCTAAATGTTTAAAACAATTGGTTGAGCAAATGAGACTTGTGAATAGCGACTCAAGACTCCTGGCCTCGGTTGAGCGGGCGGAGTTCTCGGAAGTGAAGGTCCACCTTCCCGCCGGCAGCGGGACATCATGTAAATTATTTCACTGTGGCGTGCTGACACGCGTGAACCAAAATTATATACATCTGTTTCAACAGAGTGAGTCGTTCAACAACTGATAATCAACGAGGAACAGTGCGAATTTGCAATGCCATACTTCGTACTCTGTTCTTGCGTTGTACAGGAAGCTAGACATCGGGGAAAATAACTGCAAGTTGTGACCTTCAGTAACATTTGGAATATGAAATATCGGCCCAGAAGAATGTAAGCGTCATGTTACATGAGGCAGCTTCTTTTCCTTAGCCTTCTAGGCTGCGTAAACACCCTTCAGTTTGAAAATGAAAATGATGGTGGTAATGTCTGTGGCCCGCATTCGGGAGGTCCCGGGTTCGATCCCCGTCGACCGACCGCTCTGACTTACGCTTTTCCGTGGCTTTTTCATGTCACTGGGCCAATACTGGGGTGGATTCTGTACTCCACGGATTCCTTTCCCCTCGTTTCTCATTTTTCTCCCTTGTCATCTTTCAGACTTGTTAAGTAGCGCGGTACGCTCCGGCGAATGCGGACGGATGGCACAGATGCTTGCACTCTGGAATCTCTTCCCTGGCCCTCCCTGGGCCACAGGGGTCGCATCATGGTCCTCTCCCTGGGTAGAGGAACACTTCGTTGTGCGCCAGATGTGAATATCTGTATCTGGTAGGGACTTCTGCGAGTCTCTGGGCTGCGCTGGCTCCGCTGGCTCCGCTCTCTGATAAGCCTACAACCTCACTTCGCCTCATCTCTTCCCCCTAGGGGGTGATAGCCTCTTGTTACTACACACACAAATACACCCATACACTCGTAACTGAATCATACCTATTTTAGTGTGAAAACAGAGCTCTTAACAAATCGTTACATCTGGATCTCTGTGAAAAGAACAAAGGAATGTTAACTGTTTTCTTTCTCTCTTATCTTAGAAAACCATTTACTGCCATATTCGTTCAAGATAACTGGACAACCAATCAACATAATCTGATCTGGTCATTGATGTCCCTATCAAAGCCATATTTATTTAATTTAATTAATTTAATTTATTTAATCAGACCAACATCCCTTGCAAACAGCTGACTTCAGTGGACTTGTGTATGTTCTTATTGAAAATACATCCTTGGTGTTCTTTGTATCATGTATTCATTTTTGCAGGCAGTTATGTAACAAATGTAACAACTCGTAGATTATGCTCCCCGTTTGGGTTTAGTAAAAGGTTTACATATTATGTGCTGGTCGGCCACGATGAGCACCTCCGATGGGAAGAGGAACAGTTCGGAACAAGTTGGCGGGGCATCGGAAGTGAGTCAGGTAAAGAGACCATCGACAATTTGGAGTTGCATTTACTGGTGAGGCTGTGGAGTGCAAATGAAGTAATGTTTTCATTGTACAAAGTGCGTTCCTCGCCTATCACTTTCCTCTGATCGTTAGCCTTGTTGATTCATGCGTTGTCAACAAAATAGCGGCACCCTCCAAGCGTATATATAGAGTGACCGACTAGCACTTACCGTTCTCTAAATTTTTATTTACAATGGTAATCAACACAACTAAATAGTTTCAAGTACAGAAGTTCAGACTTTTCAAATTCAGTATCTTAAACAGGAACTTCTGTTAACACCCGCTGCAGTCCACCTCCGTGATGTGGAGGTAGCGTGTGTGCGGCACACATTCAAGAAGGGAAGAGTTCGAATTTCATTTGGGCTGTTAGCTGGTTAAGGTTTTTCCGGTCTTTTCCTTTATCCCGAGAAGGCAAATGTAGGGTAACTCTAAGGTCTAGGGACCCCGTCCCATTTGAGCATCATTCCGATCATTTCGTTCTTTCGCCGTCCGATATTACATATCCGGTTAATAGACTTTAAAAAACCCTATATTTCACAATGCATTTAATTCGATTTCGCAAAATTATTTATTGTGAATTTTAAGTAATCTTGTTTTATAGCTTAACAACCTTTAACCTCATAGGTCATATCGGACGATGAATGGAATGGGTAAAATTATACTCAAATAAGCCCGGGGTCCACAGAGCTTAAAGTTACCCAACATTAATATTTTCAGGATAAGGGAAAACCTAAAAAAGCCTTCTCCTGGCCACTCACCCAAGATTCGAACAAGGACCTCTTAAATGTGAAGCAGACAGTTCTTTGTTATTCGTTTTAATTTTACAACAATTGTACCTTCTCAAATGGAAAGTCGTTTTTGTTTTTTCTTTTTCCGTGGTCATGCAAAGAGAGTGAAATGTCAATGTCCTCACACAGCGACCAGCTCTTAAAATATTTGTCTATTACTTAAGCTTACCTTATTCCCCTATTCCCTTTGCACCTACGAGGAACTGTGTACTATCCTACATATGTTTACGTCCGTTAACGTGAAGCAGATAGACGAAAACACTTTTATAAGAATAGTTTGTTGAAGATTGAGCAGAGAAAATCATGTAATATAACACATCACAGATTTTCTTTTTGTAACAATTACCGTTTTGGAAAGTGGTCATCATTTTTTTTGTTTTGTTCCTTGTAATGTCGTGCAAAAAGTGTGAAATTTCTAAGCCACCTTATAAGCGACCCGTTTTTTAAAGACTTGACTACCGCTTCAGCTTTCTGTATCCCCTTTTCCCTACAACTAAATGTGTAATGAAACCATTTTTGCAAACGTTTATCTCGATTAACGTGAAAAATAAACTTCAATAAGAAAAGTTCGCACAAGATATATATAAATAAACTCCAATAAGAAAAGTTCGCAGAAGATATGTAAAAATAAACTTCAATAAGAAATGTATGAACTTAGGCTTTGCGGTCGGTGTCTTGACTATTAGATATGTTTAGTTCTTCCGGGTTTGTAGGCCGTGGTCTAGAAGGCATTGTAGATACCAACGTTTCGCCAAGTACTGCGCTTGGCATCATCAGAGTAACACGATCCGCTGTCTGCACTGGAAGAACTAAACATATCTAATAGTTCAATAAGAAAAGTTTGCAGAAGATATATAATAATAAACTTCAATGGGTCGACAAGTCATGCGAATGTAACGCATCAGATTTTTTTTTATCATGACCTCGGGATTTTTCCATTGCTTTTGTATTCATATAGTTAAACGTTGGCCATTATAATACAACCCTTGCACAACTCGTATCTTATAATTTGAGATTCCCTCGCTTTATTGGCAGGCATTTGAACAGATTTTTATAAACAAGGCTAACTGTATTTTTTACTTTACTTATGTTACCATGACATCTGTTCTTAATAATGTGTTTAGTTTTTAGAAAAGACAAAGCTAATGTAAGCCCGGAATTGTAATGTAGTATCTACATTTTAGTGAATGTTTGCTCATTTATATTTGGAAATGATTGCGATATGTTGAGGGGCCTCAAGGTTGGTAACGATAACAAGCAGAAGGTTCGCTGGAAGCCACAAGTGATTACTGCTCACGGTTGAATGAAGCGGCAGGCAGCTGTGGTAAGAGAGCATGTCCATGATAAACCATTGGAAAGGTCAGTACAGGGTCAAACCCTTGGATGTTACACCTGCTGTAACAGCTACCTGTGCATTCTGTGGTTTTACGATGCTCTTGTTAAGAGAAGGTTGTTAGCTTCCAGCACAACAAATGGGTCGGTTTGAAATGCTCAGAAATAGCCTGTGACCTTGTTGAAATATCATCGGAGGGGCTACCACAAAGGTGGAATGCCTTAATGAAACTTGTCTGCTCATTTGGAGACAATGTAAGGAATATCTTAAGTGAGACCCACTTATCTCTGTAAGCATACAGGAAAGTAGAATTTCACACTAAATGCGGGTGTTGAAAATGTAAACGCTTTATCTTTATTTACGTCATCCTTGAATCTCTATTAAGCACATGATTGAACAGATCACCATTATTTCGTATGACGTCTCAAAGATCCTCGCAACACAGCGATGTTCTTTATATTACCGCCGCGCTCAGCAGTTTAACATCCAACATTGCTTTAATTCCGCAGTCGATTATCTCGTAGAGTTCAATTAGTTACAGGTAACTTTCCTGTAGTGATATACAGGATTCTTAATTTAAAACCTAACGAACGCACGGCATTTCCCCTGTGCGCGACTGGGTGTGCCACAACCGGCTTTGCTCCTACATAAACTTCGCGTAAAGCATGTATAACACTCTTACCTTATAGAAGATGCTTGAAATGTCGTCCACCCTCGGCTAAACAAGCAGTATATCGAGAGAACACATTCTAATTCATACGATTAAGTTGAGCTACAGTAATGTTTCCGATTTCATTTATAATATTTTGTTTAAGTTCTTCCAGTGCATGATAATTTGTATCGTAAACTTTGTCTTTCAGGTTACCCCACAAGTAAAAATCACACACTGTTAGATCGGGGGAGCGAGAGGGCCATACACCAGCAATAAACACTTCACTAATTTTATTCATTGACTCCTCTGATGTATGGGCAGTAGCAGAATATTGTTCAAACCATCCCTACGATTTTTCTTCTATCAGTTCATGATAAAATGAGGTCAAATGTTATTTCGATACTTCGCTGCATTTACGGTCTGCTCGTAGAATATTGGACCGATTATGCGTCTAGCGCTAACAGCACACCAAACTCCAACTCTCCGATCATAGTGAGGGATTTCTTGAACGCGGTGTGAATCTTCAGAGACCCAGCACCTTATGGTGTTTACACGTCTATTTATGTGGAACCATACTTCGTCGGAAAAGAACAGAAGTTGTGAATCAATTAAACCGACATTCACTGATCAAAGAAACCATTCACAATAATGCATTATATAGTGATACTGGGTCACCTTGTTTTATATGGTTTTAGTTTTAAGAATTTAGTTGCTCTATGTGCAGAAGACTGAAATTCCCACCTGTTGCACTAATTTTGGGATGGATTTGGTTGGTGAACGTTCAAAACATACGCCTATTTCGTCTAACTTTTCCTCTGTTAAAACTGTACGTACGTTTACACTGTCGTTTTTCGTTTGCCACAGAACCAGTGGTTTCGAATTTCTTCACAATCTCGTGCATGGTAAATCTGCAAGGAGGGAGCGCTGTGCGAACACGGCTTGGTGATTCCCATTTATAACTTTTACACACGAAAATGCGTTGCTCTAGAGTCGAGCTCCTGTTCATGTTGGTGACCCGCGCGCACAACGGCAGCCGGTAGTGGTGAAATGCATCGAGGTCTCGGGAGAGGCGAAACGTCGTGTGCTCCGTTAGGTTTTAAAAGAAGAACCCTGTACATTCCTATTAATGGTTGTTTGTGTTGTAGTTGACATTTGAAAATGAACAAATTGCAAATCAGCTCCACTGTAACAACATATATGTTGTTCCTGCAGTAGAAACTAAATGCAAAATGACAATTTAAAACTCCTTGCAAGGGAAGAGGCAAGATGGATAGGTAATATGTATACGAGGTAACTATGTTAATGTAACATGTTTGACAATATACTACCGTTGTGGGCTAAAGAGAGAACTAGTGGCTACTAACTTGATCAATGGCTCTTAAATGATTTTCAGATGGTCTACTTGCTCTACTGGGCAAGATGGAAACGAAACGCTATGCTCAGAACACTTCAAGTCTGAAGAATACGGCTAGTAAAGGCTGATTTCAAAGAATATTCCATGTTTAAAATCACAGCGACATGACCAAATCTTAGAATTACCTGCGTATCTGGAGGGACGTCGTATTGTGGCCATTCAGGGCGATATTTCGTAAATACTGTGCTTTCTTAAATAAAGTACATGCTTGGAACAATTTATTTTTCAAAATGCATACTTATTGTAGATATACATAGCACACCAATATGTAACATATTTAAAAGTGATTGATTTTTAGTCATTGTAAAGCTCAGCTTATACAAGCTATATGAAGTAAGCTGTGTCGCATCGCCAACAAGGAAGCAACCGTCAAAATAAAACGATCGACCGAAATAAAGAAACAGCTTTGATAGGTACGAGGGTCTTGGACACACCTTATCGAACGGAGGTTTCGGTACAGTCTGTTACATAATGAGTGGAGCTGCATTACAATGTCCCGCAACAAACCGGTAGACAAACCATTAAAATACTGCAACCTGTTCAGGCAGGCAGGATCAAATATGCCGTTTCCTAGCACACGCTGCCCAGGGCATGTTTGCTTCTCACCTTCTCAATCACTGTGTGAGATGGCAATACAGTGAACAACTCCACTGTTTGACGTTATTTTATATGTGTGAAACTCTTCAGCAAATGTTGAGGCTTCTGGAGAAGCAGGAGGAAGATGTTTCATGTAGATAACATGTTTGAGCTTTCGACCTTAAAATATATGCAACAAGATGATGTTTCGTTAGGGATGCAGATTTTTAAAACACTTACTTGAACGAATGGAGCACTAAGCCGTTATATTGTAAACAGCTGATTTTTTTAATCGAAATCAATAGTTTTACTTCAGCGCATCTACTGTGTCGTTAAAGTAATTAAAAATGTATCACATTCTGAAAATGTTACCTGAGTGAGAAACACTTCACCTTGTCAAGCCGAACAGCTGTTTTAGTGTCAATGTTATTATAGACGCATCAGTTGGCCTGGAACATAGGCTCTCCTTGGATTTTAGAATACCTATGTGAAAGTAAAAGGAAACATAGGTTTTCAAGTCAAGGGTATTTGGATTACGAAACTGAAACGGTTGTCATTGTACCATGAAAATGATAATGAAGTCCTGAATTGTACTGCAGAAGTACAAATTATAATGCAATATTAAAAACTTCATGATTTTATGTCTTAGAGTTAAGTAGACCTGCTTGTTTGCATTGGGTAAGGTAGATTATTGATTCCATTGGAACGGACAGTTGGGCACAGAGATCAGTGGAAATGCATGCGAGAATCAGGCATGTGTCCGCGAGAATCATGCGTGTATCTGTGTGGCATGTCTCTAAACGAAAGGGGGAATAAATACCAAAGTGGATACATATATATCGGCCATTTTTGAAGAACGCAGTCTGCTATTTTCATAGGAGTCTCCCATCCTAAACGACTCCTTATGTGGGAAAAATCCTAAATGTTTACTGCCTCAAAAACAGTTGTAAATATTTGGATTAAATACATATACATTGCAGATGTATGGCGAATAAAATACATATTTTGAATGTTATGTAAATGACCCGACATTTTCTTTCTTCTCATTGCATGTCTTGTTGGAAAACGACAGTGCAAGGTAAAAGCTTACTAAAAGACAAATTCGCAGTTAAACATTTTTCGTGCTTTTGGCCGTTAATGAAATACTCGTATATTTAAATTTTCTCAAATTAAAGTTTACTTTAATTTGTCATCTGTGGAGCATATTTGGAATGGTGGATTTTTTCTCGAACGAATCCATTATTAATCAAAATTGAATTATTATATAAATGAGTTTTCCATTTCTTATGTCCTGCCAAACCAATAATTGCGTAATTTCAAGCAGTATGACGCATTTACACAGTTTTGTTAACAGTTCTCAATCAAAATCTTGTACATTTGAGGATTTGGTCGTGTTTAAAGCTATTGGCTCTTAGAAGACGTTCATTTCATGACATTGCTTAGTCACGGGAGGCAACAGCAAATGCCTAAAGAAAAGCATGCAATTGAAGCGTTGTAGAGCGCCATAAGCAGTGCCTTGAATGTTTCATAATGTACTTGGGTAGTATATAAAGTAAGGCATTCACGGCCGACATCGATACGATAAAACGAGCTTATGCTCTTTACCGGGTTTTCAGGCCGTGTTGCATCTGATGTGATATCACCCGATGTTTCATGTGGGACTACACCAGACAAAACCAGATTCCGTAAAGCGTAACGTTCCTCTGTGCTGTCTCCATGCGGAACATCCGGTGATGTCCAAACCTCATAAGGAGCATGGCATTGCCACCTGGTAAATAATTTACACCTATTCTAGATGTATTATGTAGGTAACTTAAACCTTATTTGGTGAATAAGGTGTAATAAATGAAATAACAATAGTTTTTACATAACGTAAGATGTCATACCCACTCTGAAATAGAAGTTAAGATATTTAAAAATCAATCCTTTAACTCAAGAATGAATACCAGATAGTGAAGTGACACGAGAACCTTAATGCTGCCTCTTCGCTGTATCGTTTTTGTACAAGTAATGCCGCAATTTCCCTAATTATTCAGTGGATCATACTCATAATTGGTTGATATCGAACACATCGATGCTAAATTACTCGATCATTTCACTTGCTCAGTCGCTCCGTTAATTTTTTGTTGTGCGTACTTTTTGACCTACATTTATTTACACCTCATATGGCATACAACAACTGTTTCATAAAGAAATAGAAATAGCGTGTTACTGGTATTTGACATTGGCTGCATTTGTTGCCACGGAAACTCAAGTGAACTTAGGTGTAAGCAAACAGTTTGAAGTTCGTGAGAAGGAATGCATGTATTTACGATTAATTCCAAAAATGTAAGCTACTGCGCTCTGACACGTGCGACTGTGCACCGCGATAGGGCGGAGGGTCTTCTACACTAGGTCAGTAGTAGGCAGGGAAACGCTTGAAGGTGACCTGCGTTATCGACCATTCTACAGAGCGGTATCTTCTAAATATATCTTTTGTTAAAATTTCGTATAACATTCGATACTGTCTACATTAGGTCTGAGAGGAATGGGGCTAAAATGTTTTCTTACAAGGAACTTTAGTAGATAGGGAAGCGCTTTAAGGTGGGCTACGTTATCGATGACTCTACAGAGGGGTGCCCTCTAAATAGAAGTGTGTTGGGGACACAACTGCATATATTTGTATTGGTAGTTCAGGACAGTATAGTCAGCAGCATTACATTAATATTTGCTTCGTTTAGAGACTAATTTTAGTTATTAAGGGTATGTTTTCAGGTTGGCTAGTACCGCTGTACGCGTGGTATACACAAGCCATGCGTGTTTATTTTGCTGGAGAGCGTGGGGCAGGTTTGTTAGTAGCGGTAAATTAGTGCACACAGTCCTCGTGATAACGATTGTTGAGGTCACTCTCACGAAACTAACAAACGGAGGGATCAGTTACGGTTCTTACGTACTCAAATTTTCATTATTTGAGTTATCTAAAATTTACGCTTACAAGGGACACCTTTGACCTCGAACGCACGGAACCTCATGAAAAAGGGCTTAAAATTACAATTAATCATAAACAAGACAGTGGTCTGTGTCATTTCCATGCAAAACGGTATATTCTACTTCAAGTGACATTTTAATAGAGAGAAACAAAGTACCAAGATATCAATACCATAGGAGGGAAATTATTTGTAACTCAATGACGTCTGTGTATCATTACATTTTCAATTAACAGAGCCAAAACCCTGTGCTTCAATTATTTATAGTACCGCAAAATACACATACTACACATCTGATAGTGCTTACATTAGTCCTCAAAGTGCAGATGCGGAATTTCGATGAAGTGGTTATAACAATGTATGTGCACACCTCATTAAAGCTGCGTTATCACATTCCATATCACTTTCTCGTTCACGCAGTCCAATATCAAAACCCACACTAATTATGTTTGCAAATGATATATTCCGAGTGATTATGTAGGGAATACTTAAAGACAAATCCACTATGAATTAGAACACAACTTCAGGCATGCGTTTTCCAATATTTCGGCTGCCAAAATTATTGCTGTAATGTTCAATATGTTCAACAGAAGCCAGACATGTGGACGCAGAGGAGTATAATACGGATCACCTTTTATAATGAAAAGCGAGATGAACATATTTATACTGCTTCGCATCATTAGCATTGCCTTGGGGAGAAACAAAGGTCGGCCCGCCGTTACTGCACGAGCAGATTTGTACAGCATTGTTATGGAAGTGGCGGGCTTCCAGTCGCGTCATTCAGGAGAAACTCTGTGCTATGAAGGAAATTAAGTGATACAACTGTGTTCTTGAACTCTTAAGTTTTTTTTCACATATCTGACTTGTATTTCTCTCATGGTTTCCTAGTTTCTTCATTTCACATCCCCGTAAACCACAAATGCATGATTGACATATCCAGATAATAACGGTTTAAGTGCTGTAATGTTATAATAATTCTCATGGAACCTATGATAAATGAAGTACAGGCTCAATAGGAATGAAAACAAAAAATGCAGCATATCAGCCCCGTTAACGGCTTTTTCATGGCATGCGTGGTGCCCGTTAATTCCTTCGACAAGTGAATGACCTAAAAGGGTTGTACACTAGGCAGTCTACAAATCACATGAGGTCAGCGTCCCAAAACGGGAACATTAGACGCACTTAACGATTGAACCTCTCAAGAGCTGTTGAAGTGGTGGAAATGAGGGAGTTTTGAAGCAATCTTTTCTACAGAGTAGGACTACCGAGCGAGATGGTCCTGGGTGAACACGGGTTCGATTCCCGTCCCACCCGTTCTGACTTTGACTTTTCGTGGTTTTCCCTTATCGGCTACCATGATTTCCTTTCTACCATTTCCCTCATTCCGTTTCCTTCTCGTGTTTCAGATGTACTTCTCGGTTTCATGGCGCACAGTGTTGCAGATCAGATAGCACTGATGCTTGCCGAAAGGAAAGAGCGTTCCTCGTGGACACTAGAAGTCCTCTCTGGGCAGCTCCAGTAATGGGATGGATCTTTGAGCCAGGAGCTGTTAGGGACTTCCACGCGTCTCTGTAGCTTGTAGCCTCCTGTGGTTCCGCCACTTCATCCTTTCCTCCTGGGTGGTGGTAGACCACATCGCAGAGCGCAAGGTGTCCACGTTTGTTATATGCCCTATCTATGCCTTTACGCAGGACTTCATCTTGGAGCATATTAAGGCTACATGGTGAAATCAAGAAGTATAACAAATGAGAATGAATGGAGGACCAATATGGATAATCGAAGTAACTTAACCCAGGACTCGGAGGCCCGTGGTGCAAATCCCAGCAGGTCCATCCTCCCTATTGAGGGTTTCCTAAGTTTTCCACGGTCCTCATAGCTGACAAATGTGGGACAGGTATCTTAAACCTAGGCCTGGAACGTTTCCTTTCCAAATATCGTTTCATTCCATATACTACGTTTCCATGCGGAATTGAGCTCGATTTGAGTCCATTCCCATTTCCGCGTTTCCATGTTGAATTCAATCCGCAAATGAGATCCATTTGGATATGCAAAGTTCAAGCACAAATAATACCAGGTTTTATGTTGGTCCGTTGGCTTATGTTGGTGAACCTGTAAAAATGCATATTCTGCGTATTTTAGCAAGGTTTGAGGTTAGTGAATGTTTTTGAGAAGAATATATTGCAGGCTTATAGAAACAAAAGTGGCTTTATTGTTTTAGTACACCATTTTCGCTTTAAAAAAAAAACGAGTATGCAGCGCGTTACGAGTACAGTAGAAGTTAGCATCTTTGGCGGATTGAAATCGATTTGAATCGGTAGGTGTTTCCATGCAGCTCAGTTTCGATCCGATCCCACTAAATAAGCGGATCGGATCTAGTGGTTGAGCTTCGTTTGAATCCGAGTTTCCATGCGGTGTTCAATCCGGATAAAGAACTGTTCACCGGCTGTGGTGCCATATTCTGATGGGTGGGGGAATTACACCATAAACCATTTGTCTTTAAGTAAAAATTCAGTTTGATACCACCGCAAGAATTGATAAACTTCTGATGTGTAACAATCGCAAATCTTTCTGTGGCGTTATTATTCGTCTACGTAGGCACTCAATAAATTACCTATAAATATAATATGAAAATTGCTATGGGTGCTAATCTTAATATGAATTATAATAATGATGAATAAATGTTAATATTAAAAACTTGCATTTCTGTGTTTCCCTTTAGAAATTATTGCTTCTCTCTCCAGAAGTTTTATGTACGGCCCTGGATAATTAATCTTGACACCTATTTTCATTGTACATTACGTTTCAGATGTAGTTGGTAGTTGTGAAATACAGAATAAAACCGAATAACCGCCTCCCCCCCCAAAAAAAAAATAAATAAAATAAAAAAATAAATAAAAATAAAAAGCAGCGATAGGAGTTCACCTTTTCAGAGGTACCTAATCTAAGGAATTGTCCATGTAGCCCCCGAAGGAGGAACGTTAACTTTACTCCTGTAGCACGTTTCATAGCCTCGTTTTTATAAGATTTCAGCTGCCACTTAAAGCCAGTTTAGGTTGTGACTTCAAATGTTCCGCGTTTATCTTCTTTACTGTATTTCAGTGGATGTGAATGCTTTGTTACTCTTGTAGAGTTCAATGTATAGATCAGTGGTGCCCAACCTTTTCTCTTTTGAGCTAATGACGTCACCTTGTGGGTCTACTCACCTCCTTCGTTTTGTGCATGAGGCATTCACGTAACCAAGCATTAGAGAGGTTTTCTTTTGAGTCCCATGAATGTGTTCCAGCTAGGCGAACAGTAGGTGCAGCAAATCCGCCATCCTCTCTTTCGCATAAGGTTGGGCATCACTGCTATAGATCCGTTTTGCGATAAACTGATACTACTCAAGATTATTAGGAGCATTAACTGATAATGCTTAGGTTATGTTACGCTTAAGAGGTGAAATCAGGACTGAAAAATTCACTGCCATTTAATGAATGTTTCAGTCCTGATTTCACCTCTTAAACATTGCCCACACACGTCTTGTGTGTTTAAAACGTCAGCAGTAAATTTGTTGGCATAGATAAATAAATAAATGAATGAGTGAATGAATGAATGAATGAATAAATAAATAAATAAATAAATAAATAAATGTTACACTGTTTATGAGGATTAGAAATGGACTTCACTTATTGGCAGAGAAAATAGAATTTAAATAAAAGCAAACGTGTATATTTATTATTATTATTGTTATGATTATTATTATTACTATTATTATTACTATTATTATTATTATTATTTATTTATTTATTTATTTATTTATGTACATAAAATTTAAATACAATACAAATACACAGTCAATATATACATATATATATTTAACGCGATGGCGATGATTTGTGTTAGAAGTATAAGTATTTTTATAAAGCGGTTTGATAAGGAAATTATGGTAACTTTTTTATATCTGCTGTTATTTTGAAACTGCGTTTAAAATCGGAGCAATAAACGCAAGTAAAGTATTTTCAGGTACTGTTTTCCTGTTGTCTAAAAATATCGAATACAGCTTCAAGAAACATTTTGTATGCATTTGTATCTACAAAATAAAACAAATCATTCGCGTCTCTTTATTAGTTTTCCTTTTAAACAGTGATACAAGGCTGAAATTTCTTATAAAACGCAATTCCATTTCGATGCATTTGTTAATAGATTTGTATGCATTAACTTCATCAAGGTAATAAAACGGTTTTAAACAATTAGAAGGATGAATCATATACATGTACATGGTACCACTTCAGCACCATTTTATAGTTTAAGTAACTCGCTGTCAGCACACAGACTTACAAGACCAAATTTTATATCTATGGCATCCCTTTCTCCTTCTATGGTCTTCAGATAGTTCGGTAACACTGATCAGTTATTTGCTGTTTTTGTACACGTCAGGCACAAACAAAACGCAGTAAATAAAGTTTAAAGAGTTACAATAGATGCAATTACAAACAAGACATCAGGGCTCCTTGGTTTAAAACAAATCGGAAAATAAAACCAGGTTAAAAAACTGGCTGCTACATGCACCAGATATTAAAGAAGTTATTGGACAACTGCCAAAACATTGAAGACTAGTTACAAAGCATTGAGCAATGAATACAGAACAAGTCTGATTCGTGAGGTTATTGATGATCATGATCTTAAAATAAGCTCGATAGGATCTGATTAAAGGCTTCATCAGTGTAACCTGCTTTCAGAGAGCTGTACAGGAGCCGTCTCTTGATAGCGGAAGGGTGAGCATCATGACTGGCTTGCTTTTAATAGAACGTCAAAACATTAATTCTATATGACAGACAGTATTAAAAGTGGGAAATAGTTTCTGTGAATATCTAGGGTTCTATTTACAGTTTAAAGAACAGTGGTGCTTCCGTAGAAAACCTAGTGCGCAATATCCCCTCCGTTCTCTGGCCACATAGTTAACAAATGGGGCTGAAAAGTTTCAGTGCGCGGAAAATAATTTACGTTTACAGTTCCTACAAATATACTCCTTAAATGTTTAGTTCTGCTGACTCTAACCCCCAAGCAAATATACGTTTAACTCCAGGCTTCCACTTAGCTAGAGTGCGTCCACCTATGTTTCAACCCATGTACGCCATAGCAGAAAGAAAAGTTCGTTACTGTGAAGTTTGTAAAATCCTGCGTAATAGTAGGCTGCTACCTCTTGAATTTTTTATTCTTTTTGGTTTTAGGAGAACTTTGTTTCATACCTCCAGGAAGGCACCTTTCCATACCTGTTGAACAGTTTCTGTAGTCTCTGTACTCTCTTCATAAGGGCCTTAACTGTATTCACTTGTCCTAAGTGAATTCATCGAAAGATTGTCAATGTTCTTCAAGTGTTCCTTCATACAGGTATTATACGATCACTTTATTCCCTAGTGAACTAGATGCTTCTGTATAGCTTCCAATATCAATATTACCTTTCTTGCATCATTTCTCCTTCAGGGGCCTACAACTGTAGGTACGAGTTTTGTCGCACCAGGGCTCCTGCACCAACCTGACTCCCTCGGTGTGGGCTCCTCCTTGTGATGAGGGAGTCAGTTAAATCGCCCAACCACGTGTAGGCCGTGTCGATGGAAAGGAATAACCTGGTTGGTTGAGGAATGCGTGTCTGAGCCTGGTTGATTCCAGATTCAAGGAGGGTGCGCATTCCCAATACACTGCTTTGGTTTCTGCTTCACCTGAACGGGAGTCTAGGGGCTAACCCACCCCTAGTCAGTCGGCCAGGACTAGGTATTTCACTGAACTTCAGGTTAAGTGGGACGACGAGTCCGCTGTATCCCCTGGGTAGCCCTATCATCCTAGTGGGATGACCTCTTACTGAGCTCCGTGGTGGATGGGGAGGATGAAATTCAAGCTTTCTATGGCTATAAACAATATTAAACGCAAACAGGTGCTTAACCGCAGTGTCAACAGCTCCGTATCTAATAATAACCAGAGCGGAAGTGTCTCAGACGTTCTTGAAAGTAAACCCTTTTGTCATTGTGTCCGGTCTTGATAAAATAGCTGCTCCTGTTAAGTCTTGTACCCGACTTAGGAATGAATCTCTTATTGAGACCTATACCGCCACACAGTTCATTAATTGTTAAAGGCCAAACTACTCCACGAGGTCGAGAAGGCCGCATAACTGGCTGGGAGGACTCGGGACGCTGACCACATACCACCCTCCAGTACTGCACCCCACCAATGACGCCTGTAGTGGACAGAGATGGGAGACGCAGCGGCTGGGCGGCAAACCTTGGCCCTTCATAGGCTGTTGCGCTGGGGTTTGCTTACTTAAAATACTCCACGGATATCCTATCCGTGTCGAGAAGCACCGTAGTTTGAACTCCTCAAAGGGCGTCATCATAGAGCACCCATTAGCTCAGGCTGTTCCAAATACACGAGTTTGAGTATGAGCACACGCAAGTACGTGGCAGTGTTGCGCGGAGCATGACTGTAGAGGGAATGGCGGTGATACGTCACTGGGCGAAGGCCATAGTTCCCAATCATTCCCCGTTGCAGATCTCAGCCAGGATCCACCACGCCGTGATGGCAGCTTACCCCAGAGCAGAGCTGTGCTGCATGTAGCAGGCTTACTGACGCAAGGCGGCGAGTACGCCGCTGCGCACTGACGAGCAGCTCGACTGGAATACATTGCATTAGATGGTATGACGGATGATGAGATTCAGGGTTACCTGTCGGGTTCCAGTGGGGAGGTATTCCGACCCCTTAAGCTGCTGTGGTGCGAGCGCTGCGTACCCCTAGCACTCGTAGTACTTCAGACGTTACTAGAAGTAGGTCGGGCCGAACATGTGAACCCCTCCCGTATGGGATTTATTCGGATTGGGTTGGTCTCGGCAGGACAGTGGTTCCCGATGCTCATGGGAGATAGTATACGCCTTCACTTGTCAATACGGGGTTGTGAGACACCTCAACGTTCTCGGGCACTAACCTGCAGAGCCAGTAGCTAGTAAGCTAGACATCCGGCGGCCCCATCGAGGTTATCGGTAGTCTTTCCGGATGGGTTGACGCGCGTAAGTGGCGTATCCACTTCCGTCCCCTGTGTTACAGCAGGGGGGGGGGGCTTTTTAGGAAACCATGTATTGGCCTAATGGAACGTCCCACGGAGGGAGAGGCACTCGGTTGCCGCCTTTCCTGGTTTTAGGCGGGAGAGCTTCAGCTCTCTTGATAGATCCCTCGCTCTTAAAGTGTCGGACCAAGGTGTAACAAATATTTATCGTGTCCGAGCAAAGCACGATGGTGTACGGGTGCCCATCCGTACTCTTTTTTCTGACCCACGATCAGCTCGACGTCCCTCCAAAAATTAAGGCAGGCTACGAAGTTATTAATGTTCGGCTCTACACTCCACACCGTATGCGTTACTTTTAGTGCCGTCGCTGTGGCCACACTAAGTTGACCTGCGAACTTGTCATTCCTGTTTGCGTAAAACGTGGAAAGGATGCCCACGACAGAGCTTGTCCATCTGGTATTTCCTGTGTCAACTGTAGGGTTACACAACTTCCCGAGATTGTCCGCGTTTTCTGGACGAGAAGGCCATTCAGGAGCTGAGGGTGAAACAACGCTTATCTTTCAGTGAAGTCCGTAAACACTATCTAGCTCTCCAGCTTTCTCTACTCAAATTTGACACCTTTAGCACGGTGGTGCCTCAACCAGGTGCCAAAGGGGGATATAAACACTCTTAACTTGTTCTGTAGTCTCGGGCGCAGTCGCTCCTGTTCTGCTTCCACCGCTACCAAAGCCATCACTTTTAATACCAAACCTCGTAAATTCAAGATCCATCCGAAGCGTACCTTCCTTAAAGATCTATCTCTGGCTACTGTTACTGATGCTGCTACTTTTGTGGGTCCATGCTGCCCGTAAGTGTCTAACTGTGCGTCCACTGTTCACACGATGTGCTGTCAGACTTGAAACAAATGTTTACCTTAACTAATGGGTCTAGGGGCTAACTATATACATTTGCATGCCTCAAACAAGTGGATATTATCGCCTAATCTTCGATGTGTGCAGAAAAATTAAATTAAAGCAAAAACGTTCAGCACGCTTGAAGTAAACCACCTTACCCTACAGTATTTTTTCAATATTTCATTGTTTTAAAAATTATTTTGCCCCTTTGAGAGGACATTTCGTTTTTATGTATATATTTAGTATTAATATTTATTACTTATTTTCAACCCATAAGTCCCGTGGTCGATGCCATCTGGAGCGGGAAAATGTTCATTAACGAGAATCATTCCATGTCCTCCGCGGAGTCTGGAAGCATGAATATGTGAGCGAATGTCAGTGTGTTTTCAGTTGTAAAAAGTATTAAAATACAATGTTAAGATAACCTTTAGTTCAACAAGTAATAAGTAACATGTTTCTCAAAGTCCTTGCTTTGACCATATAAGTTAATGAAACGGCTAAAAAAGAATTAGTAGTAAAATATGTATTATTACATACTATAGCATGCGTGTTCATTCATACAACTCTCAAACTTTTCTAATGCAAACTGCAGTAATATTTGAAGCAACTATTTTTTTTTTTTAATGACAGCGATTGGAAAATCAGTTTTCTAGTACAAAAAATATTTCTTTAAATATTAATTAAAATGTTAGAAACTTCCAAATTTGGAACTGAATTCTTTTTTTTAATAAACGTGTCCTACATTTTAATAAAGGTGTTTGGGGTATTTATTCCTTATTTATAGCATATTTGTTCATTGAGTTATTAGTAAGCATATAAGGGAGATAATAATTGGACATTTTGTGCAATAAGCAGCAAATTAAATTGTTAAAACAATCTAATCTTAACAATAATAATCTTAATCTTAACAATTTGGGCTTAAAATACATCAGGTTGGCATTAAGAACCACTTTCCTAAGTATCATTTGTGACAGGGTTTTATATTTCTTATTTACTGGGCATCCGTTGTATTTCTTTATTAACTGTTACTCTGGCAGTGTTGTGGTTTTTTACCCGAAGCTATTTACTTCAACGTTTCATGGTAAATTATTTCCATCTGTTGTTTGTGTACGTGTGCGGTAAAGCGTTGTTTTTATTGCTGTAAACGTAAGCGTATGTTTAGCTGAAGAAGATTATTAAAAAAGAAAGTTTGTTTACATCTATTATTCGCCGTTAAAGTAATAAAAACTTAATAACACGTCTTTCTAATTGTTTATTAACTTCCAACGTGGATCTTTGTATTGTTATTTAGGATAAGCAATCTATAAAGTAAAAACAAAAAATTTCTTGAATCGAGGACAACCTCATTTATGTTGTGCTGGGTAACAAGGAAAATTATTATTCTAGTTGGAAACTTAGATATCACGAGGAAGGCTGCTGTTAATTCTGGGAGGTGTAACTGATTCTCTGAAGCGAATTGCCTCCGGATAAAGATTTGATTAATGTACTGTTATAATTCCACCGTAATCGGGAATTGCGGACAAACGCTGGTCAGTTAACTGACGATGCCTTGTTTGGGGGATATTTTTCTTTTTACCTTCGCTACCATCTGAGGGGACGTATTGTATTCCACCCAAAAATAAATTCAGTATCGAGATTTCAGCGGAGATATATGTTTTGAGAACCTCTGCATTAAAAAAAAAAAAAAAAAAAAAACTTAATAAATGGTATTTGTGCGCGTGTCTGTCAATCTGATTTTCAAGAAAATCCCCAAAATGTCCTTTGCATGGAACATTTTGCGAAACATTTGACTTTCTCAAAAATGCGTCTAACGATTTTGCCGAAGATACTATAGATAAGTTTAATATATTTTCATGACAAATGACATGTACATCTTGAATTTTCTGGGAATATCTTCAGAACTAAGAGACATTCCGGATGACTTTTGCATAACTGGTAAACCATAAGGGAGTGAAAACCTTACTATATAAATAATGTAGATCTCGTTAAAACACAATTTATGTGAAATACTGGCCTTTCCGAAATATTCCTCGTTATAAGTTTGGACTTCCCAATTCAATACTTCTCTCAAATGGGAATCCGTTATTCGCTTTTTAACCTCTGGACTATACTAAGAGAACGGAATGTCAAAGCCATCACATAGCGACTGGTCCTTAATATTATACTGCGTACTATCTGTAAGTGATACTTATCAAATTTTATTAAAACATAAGCTCCATGGACCTCGGGCTCATTTGAGCATCATTTCACTCATTTCATTTCATTTCATTCATTCGTCCGATATGACACAATGTTGGAGGACGTAAATTTAAAAAAAAAAAAAAAAAAAAAAAATTAAAACATAATACAAATTTTGTGCACCAAAATATTCTCTTCAAACAGGAAATAATCCTATAAAATTATTATATAAAATAATTGAGAAGGTTGAAATAAGGTTGAGAATGCATTTTGGGGATATGAGACCCGCAGGGCCGAATTTTCCTAAGCATTCGAGGTCTGATAAGTAACTTACAGTTCGTGGTTAGCCAATTACTTTTTGCAATACTTGAAAAAACCGTAAAAAGCAATAATAAATCAAAATTGCTTTTCATTATTTTATTGGACGTTAAGAAAAATGAATTTTCAATGTGAACAAATGAAAACCTACATCTAAATTATATGGGCAACGCCTTCTTATCCACACTTTTGTATTTTTCATGTAAAAATTCAGGTTTCACCTCAAGATGCACTGAAGAAATACAAAAAATTGAATCTCTTCTCAATGTTAACAGCATGTCCAATTGCGTATTTAATATTTCAATCAATAATAATTCATACGTTAGTATATTTTGCTAAGAATTCATTAATAAGTTATTTTTAGGTTACTATGCTGTCGAGTGTTACTGTTGTTGTTTTAGTGTTTAACGCCCGCTTTTACTACTACGGCACCGCAGGCGGTGACACTGATGACACATGGAATGAAGATGGAGCACCGGTGAAATGAGATGGCGGGGGAAACCGGAGGACCCGGAGAAAACCCGCCCTGACGCCGCTTCGTCCACCACAAATACCACATGCGGGTCCCTGGGATCGAACCCGGGCCGCCTAGGTGGTAGGCGAGCGCGCTAACCGCTCGGCCACGGCGCCGCCATCGGGTGTTACGTCATTACGTCCATGTTAATGACGGCTTTCCCGCTCAGATCTAAAAAAAAAATATGTGCGGCGGGCAAGCCGAGAACAAGCAATTCCAACAATTATAGTTTGAAAAGTGTTAAATATAGCTATCTGCAGACCAATCTAAGTTAAGACAGATTATTGCAACAGTATGTAGGATCAATTATACCGAACATGCTAACCTCAGTGGGGCAAGAAATGGATTACTTGCTGGATGTATGTCCCGTCACAAATGAATCCATATTGAACACCTGTAATTTTTTTTGCGCTAACTTCCAAAGATTTTCTGCACTTTAAGGTATGATTAAAGTTTAAATTATATATCACAGAGAAATATATGTTTAAAACCGCTCTAATCATTTGTGTACATCACGTAGAAGCCGGTCAGGTCCTAATGACATAATTGTCGACGAGCTCTTAAACACTACACACTCACTGTAGAAGCCGGCGGTATCAGGAATGAATAGTTCAACGCGCCCAGCACAAAGCCACCCGATTGGAAATTTCAGCCCCCGTAAGCGACTCTAGATGTCACAATAGTCAAAATCTTTTCAGTTAGAAGCAAATTACCTCAGCCAGCTAACCTTGCTGTCCGAACAAAATTCAAGTTTCGAACGAGTGATGTGTTCCTTATGAGTTGAAAGTATTTATAGCCAAATGTGTATCATGAAAAACTTGAAGTATATGAGAGTGTACCAATATAATAAGGAACACTTGTCAATCACTAATTATTGAATTCCTCAAGAAAAGTCTATATTTTATAATTTTTTGCATTGTTTGGTTACCCAAAACTTAAAAAGTATTTCGTTTGCTTCTTGGAATACTATTTTTATGCATCGGAATAAATAAGCAATGCATGATTAACAAGTATTAGGTACTTTCGAAATGTGGAAACCATTCTGTTTTTTCACGTGAATTCTACGCAATTAAATAAGTTTGAGAATCGGTTTCCAGGATGTACAACACAAAGTCATTCTTGATCTTTTCCGACTCAAAAAGTTCACTGCTTGCAACTCATAATGTATCATTATCCAACAATCTCGTAAAGGAAATCCAGTTCCTCCATCATAAAGTTAACAATGGAGGTAAAAATGTAACCCTACTGTGGATACCTTCACATTCCGGAATTGAGGGTAATGAATTGGCCGATCGGGCTGCAAAAGAAGCTACAAAATCTCCTTAAGCGACCTATCAATTCTTACACCGTGCAGTGACGTTATCACATATGTTAAAAAAGGATACTTCAACAGTGCAGAACGAGACGGTTTAACACCTCGCAAAGCAAACTGTGAAATAGAGGGAGTACTGTAACAGAGCTGCCTGTGAAAAATGTATCAAGGTAGGATCAAGCTTTAATATCCTGATTAAGACTAGGGTGCTTTAAAATTACACACAGTTATCTTTTCAAACAGTAGCGACCCCAGGTCGCGAAGGCCGCATAACTGGCCGGGAGGGCTCGGGGTGCTGACGTCCCACTCATGAAGCCTGTAGTGGGCGGAGGTGGGGGACGCAGCGGCCGGGCGGTAGACCTTGGCCCTTCATGGGCTGTTGCGCTGGGGGTTTAGTTTTTTTTTACCTTCTAAAACAGGACCAACCGCCAATCTGCCAACAGTGTAAATTACAACTGAACCTGAATCATATCGTCCAGAACTACGAAATATCCAGTGAACTTCAACCAACGCTTAACACCTCAACTGATTGTCTCAAGTTAATTCATTTCTTTAAAAGTATCAATATGTATTAAAATGTAGAATGTTAGGTTCTCATTCCAATGTTACATATCGTATACAAATAGCTAGCTTTAAAGTTGCGGTATGACTAAGTTGAAGCGACTATAAAAAAGCCATAAAAATGGGTAAACTTGGGCATCAGCGCAGCGGATTCTAAGCCCTTTGGATATCTTGCTTAAGCCATTGCGCTATTAAAACCAAACTAATTGAAAAAAGAAATGATTAACAATGTTGAGAGCAATAGACCAGTCGATAGCATGCTTCACAGAAGATTTTCTAATGTATAAAGTGTTGTCGTTTACAAGAGTTAATTTCTGAACGCCCCAGTCCCAGGCGTAATGATTATAATGATAATTGGCTACTGGTTTTCTATTCCCTTGTGCCAGTTTCTGGGCAGGATAACGTTTGCGGAAGTTTGAAATAGGCTCTTCGGGATTATCGAGGCAGCAAGGACGACGGTGAAATCGACAAGGACGTCCAGAGTGAGGGCAAGGGCATGTGGGAACAAAATGTAGCGACTGTTTTCTTTCTGGAGGTCGCAGAGCGGTATTTCACCTGCTATTGCGTTGTGTTACATGTCGTAACAAAGATATCACTTCAAGTCTGCATCTCTAGTGTCATTTGTAACTAGAGCCTCTTGTCACGTGAATTTGCATTACCGGAATTACTTCACAATTTGATGTGTTACATTTGTGCAACTTTCTCTCTCCACAATGATATTACTTTCTCATCTACATAGGCATAGTGAATTGGAGTATTGCATTCCAACCAAGAATCTGATACCGAGATTTTACCAGAAATACCTACACATTTTAAGACTCCCTAAATAAGAAAGATTTAATGTGTTGCACTCACATGACGTTCTCAACTCCTGTACTAACTATTCTTACAAACTCTTATTCCTTTCATTTTAGTTGATATAACCATTTGCAGAAATGATCTTCTTGCTAATTTTATTGAAGGTGCAAGGGGAATATGGGAATACAGTAAGTCTTTGAGTGGCCGCGCCGTGGCTGAGCGGTTAGACCGCTTGACTCTCACCAAAGCGACCCGGATTCGATCCCAGGCGTCCGCATGTGGGATGTGTGGTGGACACACCGGCACAAGGGCGGGTTTTCCACCATTCCACCAATTGCTCGATCATCACCTTTCCTGTCATCTTTCGTCATCATTTCATATCATCCACTTCCTCACTCTCACTCGTCCTAGTTCCTCTGTATGATCAGCTCCGGTTACGAAGACCGCATATACTGACCGGGAGGGTTCGGGGCGCTGACCACGTCCCACTCTCCACCACTGGGTCCTGCTCATGACGCCTGTAATGGGTAGAGGTGGGGGATCCAGCGGCCGGGCGGTAGGCCAAGGCTACACTCCAAGGGCCGTAGTGCCAGCGGACGGACGTAGCCTTTGAGCGATAGTTAAGTCTTTCAAACCTTTGAAATTCCGTTCTCTTTGCACGGTTAAGAGATAAAAATTGAATAACGGCCTTCCATTTGAGAAAAGTTTAAGTATTGCAAAATTCACACAAATAACAAGGAATATCTCCGAAATGGCTTAGTCGACAAAAAATGCATTTGAACATAACTTGTGTTTTAACGAGATCTACACTTTCGTATAGTAAGATTTGGCCTTTCTCTTATGGTTTACCAGTTATGCAAAAGTCATCCAGAGTAAACAGGACTACATAGCCTATAGCTAAAAAATTCAAAATATACATTTCATTTGTGATAAAAATATCTTAAGCATATGGCGTTTTTATCAATTCAAAATCGTTAGAGCCATCTCTGAGAAAATAAGTATTTTCGAAAAAATTTTCACGTAAAGGGTAGTTTAGGGTGGAATTTTTGTCAAAATCTCCATGTCGCACTGTTGAAAGATATGGAACTTAAATATCAGCTTTGGTTTCTAACCGACTTTTCGTTTTTGAGTTATACTGTACACACACACACACACACGCGCGCGCGCACGCACACGCACACGCACACGCGCACCACACACACCACACTCCACACACCACACACACCACACACACACATTTTTCTAAACATGCTTTTTTAATCAGAGGGCCTCAAGACGTATTTCGGGTGAAATCTCGACATCGAAATTGTGGGTCGAATACAAATACTTCCCCTATCTACTATACGTAGTAGAGAAAGTAGGAAAAGAAACTTTTAGTAAAATGTCCTGTGTGTGGGTGGGTGGGTGGTGTGTGTGTGTGTGTGTGTGTGTGTGTGTGTGTGTGTGTGTGTGCGTGCGTGCGTGCGTGCGTGCGTGCGTGCGTGCGTGTGTGTGTGAGAGAGAGAACTATTTCTGAAGTATTCCTTGTATTGGTTTAATTTTTTAAATTCTTTTACTTTTCTAATGGGAAGGTATTTGTCTTTTCTTTTCTCGCGACCATGCAAGGAACATGGAATTTCGAAGCCACCACATAGCGATACATTCTTTGGTATCTCTTAACGAAATTTTAAAAAGTGAATTGAAAGTTTATCTGGATTAATTAGGGAGTAGCTAGATTAAGCTTTTATGAGAATAGTTTGTATAAGAGAGAGTAAAGGAAAGTCATGCGAATGCAAGACAGAATTTTTTGATGTAGCTTGTACAAACTGTTATTATGAAAGCTAATGTTTCTATTTCATGTTAATCGAGATATTTTCGTTTTAGGTGTAAGGGGGTTACTGAAAGCAGAATTGATATGAGATGTCACTATATGCTGGCCTTGGCACTTCATACTGCAGGCCTGGGTAACTGGTGCTGTGTGAGCGAAGCCCGCTTAATGCCTTGCACTGATAACTATATTTAGCAGGCAAAAAAAGAGTGTCGCTCAAGCTATTCTGCGAGTTGCCCCGGCTTGATGTTCTTTGCCTGACATCGCGAGAAACAACTGAATAGCCACAGCATTTTGGGCGGAGCCGTGGTCGAGCGGTTAGCGCGCTCGCCTACCACCTAGGCCCCCGGGTTCGATCCCAGGGACCTGCATGTGGTATTCGTGGTGAACGAAGCGGCGTCAGGGCGGGTTTTCTCCGGGTACTCCGGTTTCCCCCGCCATCTCATTCCACCGGTGCTCCATCTTCATTCCATGTATCATCAGTGTCACCGCCTGCGGTGCCGTAGTAGTAAAAGCGGGCGTTAACACTACAAAACAACAACAGCATTTTAAAAATGGCAAAGTATTGAAAAGACCCGGTCAGTAATAATGGATATCTCAGAAATACCTGGTACCACAGAAAATATTAATTATTAGAAATAATAGCGCGTATTAAACAGATCAATTTTTCTTCTGTGTAGTAAGTTTTTGTTATACGAAATGATATAACATTGCTTCCAAATGGAGAGGAATGCACAGTCTATTCCCAGAAAATTCAAATATAAATGATAATTAGTTGTTTCTTCACACAATTCATAAGGCAGCATAAACAACTATAAATTATATATTTTGGCATTTTTCGCCAAATTAATCTTTCCTAACAGGAGCATGTTCACATTAATTTCTAAAACCACAGTGTATATATCGATCAAGAAGCTGATTTGTACTTCAGAAAATCCATATTTATAATGTACATATATAGTGCAACTCAGATAATTCGAACATTTATAATTGGAAATCTTCGTTAATTTGAAGATTTTTCTTGGTCCTTGAATTGTGTATTAAAGCGATGTAAAAAAAATTACATATAATTCGAATTTCATTTCCCTTACTTCGAACCTTTTGTTCAGAAATGTCAGCCGGAAATTAATCAAAGCGCAGAAATGTAATGTAATTTCGTCCATGTGTTTCTGCAAAAGAGGTCATCCCTCCGGAGATGTTTGTTTTGTCTGAAATCGCTAAAGAATACGGGATATCACCGAACAGTTTGTCAACGTATCTGAAGAATAAGGAGAAAATTTAAGCAGTGTCTTAAGTGAAAATGGAAAGAGTTGAAAAAGAGTGAGACAAGCGGAAAATCCTGGTGTCGACGAGTGCGTGTTAAAGCGGTTTAAGCAAGCACGGAACTAAACCATTCCTTTAAGTCGAGTTATTTACTATTGGCCCACGAAAGGCTGTTGCGCTAGGGTTTATAGGGTATAGGGTAAAATATGCGATCACTGTAGGACTACAGTATATTATTTCAAGTTGTACTACTTTACTGCAAAATTTTTACAGTAAAAATAACTAGGATTTCTTCAAATATACAGTTTCTTTACTTTACAGCCTTAATTAGGAATGGGTATATACAAGCCGGCTGCAAATGTTTTCTAATGGACGACAGGGTGTAGGGGAAAGAGATGAAAACTTTCCTTTTGAATTACTTGCGCCTGGTCCGTCCGGCTGAGCGATAGCCACACCAGAGGTATTTACTTTTGTGTGTATTCCTCTAATGTGTGGTCAGCGGGGAGCTAACAAGGAGCTAAATAGTCAACTTTATTCTATTAAAAAAAATAATAATAAATAAATTAAATAAATACAAAAATAAAAAGAAAAGAATAGAAAGAGCAGTCTTTTCTGTACGTATTTGAATAAATAACATTGCTTTTTTGTGGTAGCATTAACGGCATTTAAGAAATATGTTTAAACAATTGCTTAAACAAAGATAATGCATATGATGTATTCCTCAATAACAACAATAATAATAGTAATAATTAATAATAATAAAAATAATAATAGATAATCCAGTTCAGATTTAAAGGGTGATAGGCAAGAAAGCTGAGGGCGAGAAGCTACGTCATAGACTATAGTGGTTGATGCCTCATAGTTTTTTGAAACATGCTGTGTTACGATTTGCAGTATATCTATTACTTATGTTACGCTAAATTTTCATTTTCCTTTGAAGTTCTGTTTTTCTGCTATTTCCGACAAACGGCCATTCTATGTTTTAAACTTCGATGTGAAATTTCAGGTCAAATACACGATTTAATGTTCGCTGTATAAAACCAACTTGCCCAACTTGAAAATTTTACAGCGCGCATGTGTGTCTCGATGAATAGCTTAAAAACGTGGTATATTGAAATTATTTAAACGTTTGAAATTTAATTTAATTATAGTGATATGACGCCTCTAATGCCGAATATTTAGTTTCCATCCTGCTGTGAGTTCGTTCTGGATTTATAACGTTAATGTTGTGTTTACATTGATATTACCTACTTTCTTACGAACAAGTGTAAGAGAAATGTTGGAAGGATATTTTCTTTGGACTTACTAACAACTTATGTCCCGCACGCTTGTAGACAGGTAGAGCTGGCAATTCGAGCTTTGAGACCACCTGGCATAACTAATACATAAGCCAAGGATCATGGGAGTTGGAAAACATTTGAAACCTAACCTGTACCTGTATTGGTAAATGTCAATTTTAGACGTAAATTTTGTAATTAGAAATTTTGAATCTTTCGAAGTTTTTCCTACCCCTTCAGCTTCGAATTATCCAAGTACACTGTAGTGCTAAGTCAAAGTTTAGCCTGATGGAACTGCCGCCAATAGTACCTGTTAGTCGCGCATTCACTTGTTCTTGCGTACTTTTTCTACTACATGTGGTTTCTACTTTTTACGTCACTCCTGATGTTGCCATAGTACGTGCCTTCGTTACTAAAGTTGTGCTCTTGTATACATAGCCAATTCTTAACAAAACGAACAAATGATGGAGCAGTTTAATAAATTACAAAATTATGTCTTTCCCATTTTTTGTTTACGAAGCACTGTAGCAGAACATGTTTCGCGGAAAGTATGCTGTTTTGGTGTTTCTTTTTTCTATAAGGACTCCTTAATTATAAAATAGGCATTGAATAGAGTCGATGAACATGTTATAAGTTTCTTTCCTCTTTGAAGTGTTTTTGTACAAGTGTTCTTTCTGCGTATTTAAATTTTTTTTTTGCGTGGTAGTAGGGGCTACATGGTGCTGTCTGTTTGAATGCAGAGGGGATATAATTTTGGGTAGGGGTTGCATTATGTTTCCTAAAAAACTCTAAAATAGAACGGTATGTGAACCAAAGTGGACATGTTGAAGCGTTGTTTCTCATAGCCGTAGTCCCTACATTGTGTGTTTGGCGCTCCGCCGCTTACAGGGTCGCGGGTTCGAGTCCCGCCTCGGGCATGGGTGTTTATGGTTGTGTGTGTGAACTCGATCTCTTGAATGTGAGGCATATACCCTAGTCCACACCTTGCAAATGGGCATGAGGAACTTTTTAAATTGATCTCATTTAGCACACGTTTAACACACATTTTAAAGATTTAACTGTAAGAACTATACCAGGTAAGTCAGCCGCCCCTTATTTTTTGGAAAGTAGGCCACCCATCAAACGGCATATGCGCTTTAGTCCAGTTTTGCATTTACTGAAATAACATTCCTACTCGCAAAATAAAACACTACTTCTAACATTTTTACTAAAATATCCATTTCCATTTCATTTGTAACAAAAGTAGCTTTTTGTTTCCACATCGTGCACGTAAACGAGTCCGAATTGTTTAATTTGTTGTCGTTTGTTGGCAAACTTTGTCGTTGATACGTAATACTTCTTATTTCAGTAGTATAAATTATGTATGCACAATAACGATTTGAGAAAGTTATGCAAGTGTTGCCCATCAATAATGTTTTGCCCTTATCACACCCAGTGTTGCGATGTCTGCCGAAGTAAAAGCAGATTTGATTTAAAAAAAGCAGGTGAAAACAATAGGTTTTTTAATCGGCAAGTTTTGTTAGCGTGTGCATATTTATGACATAAATAATGATGCTGCTGCTGCTGATGATGATGATGATGATGTCAGTATTGCGCAATAGCCTCCATTCTGTATCTACTTGTTGGATTTCTTCTGCTTTCACTAAATTAGGAAACCGAGAAGCAAGTGGTGCAATTGACTGAACTGTTTGGATTTTAGATGGTTCTAACACTTCCATCATTGTAAGAAGAGGATCACTTAATGAAAAAGGACTTAGTATGTCGCGAACTTACTCAACGTAAAAATCAACACAGCGTAATTTGAAAACTTGTACGTATTTTTTCGGGCAGATATATTTGAACTTTGGCACCTAAATACAAGTTTTCCACAGGAAGAATTACTTTTTGATCACTGTATTCAACTTTATCTATTTCAGTGGAATTCAAATGTTCAGGTTTAATGTAGCAGACAAGGATAGTTTGCAATGCAGAAAGGATAGTTTGCAATGCAGAAACAACAGGTGTGGTATACTGTTTATGTATACAGATGATTATATTAATCCATTGATTTTATACACGAGGGAAATGCCTTGACTGAAAATCTTTTTCGGAAGAGCGAATTATATGATGTTAAGGAAAGTAGTGTTTAAAAATCGAAAATAACATAAAAAAACGAGAGATTTTGAAGTGCATTAAGTTTTTAGCAGTAGATGAGTAGATTTGCAAAAAAAAACAGGAGATCTCCTGCAAAATCTGTAGACCTGGCAACCCTAATCACACCCCAACTGTGAAGGTTATTAAAGGCAATGAGTGGGATGAATGAAGCAATGGTACAAATTCTAGCTGAGCTAACGCCTAACGCCTTTTGAATGCTGCACTTTTTGGTCAGCATATGTCTCTAAGAGGAAGATGCTGTGTTTTCCGTCGGAAAAAGCATTGACATTTGAGTGTCCATAGCTTCTTAATAAGCCAGGATACAGAGTTCGTGATTATCCACTTGAGAAAGGCATTCAAATTGTTTCCAGTTGGACATGTAAATGCAAGTAACTGCCGAAGCACGACGCGTATTTTCACTCGGTGACGACAGTTTACCAAGAGAAGGTGTAAAGGGCGCCTTTCTCCAACTCCCACCGTGCTAGATAAGCAGCTAATTGTCTCATAACGTAACCTTTGTACCGGTGAAAGTCTCCTAACTGAAAGAATGCGATTATACCGAGAAGCTTCTGTGAACTACTAGCTTATTTACTTTCTTTTTGTTTTGTTCTCTTTTAAAAATGTATACGCCGCCCTCAATTCACTCGTGGAAGTGTCGCTGAGAAGTAAGAAATATAAAAATGTTGGTATTATTTACCAATACATGAGACCGCTATTAAGAAAGATGGACATGCTAGGTGTAGTAGTACTCTTCTGTTTCAAACTGGAGCTTTCCTTCCAAGTTCGTAAATCTCAAGTCAAAGATCAGACATCCAAAGTCTTTGAAATGCTTCACAAATCGTAGAACAACTATATTGAAAGTTCTGCTTTTTATGTAATTTGGATGTTAAGATTATTTTTTAAGATTAAGAGAAATCAATTTGGTTGATATTTAGTTCCATTTGTATTCATCTTATTTACTTCTAAGGGAGGAAAAAAGCAGGAACATGATTTTCATGAAACCATTTCCCAAATCGCATTTAATCAAAACCTTGCAGCATTTATTTGCTTATGACACAGTGGAATTGTATCGGTTACAGCTCATGCAAGAGAAGGGAAACATTTCACATCGTCAACATGTTACGTTGATGACGCACGTAGTAAATTTCAGCTTGGAAAATATCTGTCTCGTTTAGTTTTCCCCTTACGTGAAACTCTGAGATTTAAAAGGGCTTCACAGCTTGTATTCGTGAAATTCATAATGCTCCTACATTGTGTCATACAATTATATAATGTCATATTTTGAACGAAATTTTTCTTTTTGAGACAATAGGAGCTAACGAAAATATTTGTCTAAAGGGTAGTTTATAGTCCTGAAGTTCTATGAACATTTTCTCCGTGGTCCAGGAGGAACACGCTAGCCTCTGGCTCCTGAGGTCACGGATTCGGACCTGGTGGAGGGCAATGTGTATTTTCGGAGGTGAAAATTCTTAGCACTTCCGAGCGGAAGTAATGCCAGTGATCCCGTGTCGTAGATTTATGGCACGTAAAAGAACTTAGAGGCGGCGCCGTGGCCGAGCGGTTAGCGCGCTCGCCTACCGCCTTGGTGGCCCGGGTTCGATCCCAGGCGACCGCACGTGGGATTTCTGATGAACAAAACGGCACAGGGGCGGGTTTTCTACAGATTCTCCGGTTTCCCTCGCCATCGCATTCCACCAGTGCATCACTAAACACTACCACCGCCCCCCCCCAAAAAAAAATCAGGGTTGTGCAAGCAGAGAGTAATAATTAATGCTGAGCTTCTCTAGTCTGTGTTGCGCTACCAGCTGACTATTAGTGATTTTGCGTATATAATATTCCATTCAGTCTTTACCGAAAGGAATTATAGGCAATGATATCAGTAAGTTATCTAGGGAACTTGAAAACCATAAGTTGCAGCTACTAGATCTATTTCACGAATAAAATTCACTAATCTCACCCATAAAATAGTGCTGGTCATTGGAGCTGTAATTTGATGCATATCGACGAATTTACTGAAGACTAGTAAATCGAAAATACAGCTGTATTTTGTAATAAATCTGTTGTTAAATCCGCGTAGTTTTTCTTATTATTGATAGGTGGGAGGAAGCATTGCACTCTACTAAAAATCCGACATCGGGATTTCACTGGATATACATGTTTTGAGGCCCACTGAACTTAAAAAAGGAACCCTTTAGAAAATGATTTGTGCGTGCGTGCGTGCGTGCGTGCGTGCGTGTGTGTGTGTGTGTGTGTGTGTGTGTGTGTGTGTGTGTGAGAGAGAGAGAGAGAGAGAGAGAGTACAGTATAACTCAAAAACAAAATGTCGGATGGGTGAAGAACTTTGTGTTCAAGTGCAGTATCGTCTAAGGTTGGTATGCAAAGATTTCAAAATCCCCCCACCCCAAAATACACGGAAAAATTGTTGATACCTTTTATTTTCACCAAGATGATTAATGGCTCTGATTAAAATACCATACATTTAAGATAAGAGTCTTTATATGAAAACTAAAATGTATATCATGAATTTTCTGGGAATAGTGTACGAAGTTCTCCTCTATGGAAGGAATTTTGTATACTTTTGTATAGCGCTAAACCTGAGGGAGATCTCGGAGCTGAGGCTACTATTCATATCAGAGACAGTAATAGTGACTTCTAAGTCAATAGCTGCCGCTTACGCGAGGACGGAGGTGAATATGCCACTAATGCGCCGAACACCTCGATAGGGCCGCCAGTCTTTCACGTCTCCTGGCTAGAACTGGAAGACATTTAGATATCTCACAAACCCACCGGGACATCCCCGCCCAGACGTACCCTATCTCGCATGGGTCTCACGACCACTGCCTCGCCGAGTCCAACCCAATCCGTGCAACTCCCTTATGGGCGTGGGTTAGTATTTTCAGCTCGGCGTATTTCTAGTAGCATCTGAGTACCAAAGGTTCTGGGGATCCACAGCGTTTGCACCGCAGCAGCTCTTCCCCAAGGGAGCCCAAACATGACGAATAGGCGAGCATTTATTACACAATAAATTGTTCGCAATTTATTTCAATTGGTCATTTCCTACATATTTGTTGTCATTGGTTTCAAACTTTTGATATTTGCTGCCTATTGGATGAAATTAAGTGGACATTTATAGGAAATAGAAGAGTGACAGTGGCTTCTTGTGACATCCTCAATAATTATTATATCGTGCTAATACCTAACTGTTTACACTTTAGGGATTAGCCCATAAAATTTAACTTTACACGCATGGAAAGAGCTCTAATAAACGATGTTTACGGTTCAAAATACCATAAATTTAATAGCCCAACTATAATAGAGCATGGTCCTCAATAATTATCGAAGTTGGCAAGGCACTTTCTACCGCACGCACGCACACACACACACACACACGCACCCCACACACTCGCGCGCACACACACCCACCCCCATCCACCCACACCCATCCACACATCCACACCCCCTCACACCCACCCACCCACACCCCATACACCAGGGGTGTCAAACAGCACTCACCAGGCGTGAAAAATTTTCCCCTATTTTCCCTCCCTCCGTGATGATCAAATCGGAAAACGGGAAAAACAAAGCGAAAACCGGTTCTACTAGCGCGTGCTACTGCAGTTAAGGAGGGGTAGACCCCTCTCTTCACACCCTCGGAGTGATGTTTGACATGCCTGCCATACACCATCCCACACACATTTTTCTGCATATATTTAAATTAGTTCCCGAGATATTGCTTTGTTATTTTTTACTGTTTTGATAAATTGCTCCACATTATGCAATTATATTTTATATTTAAATTTTAATAGCATATTAATAAAGTGTAGAGATGAATGTTTAACTCTCTACTAGCTTAAGAGAGAATAAGTGTTAAATACAGGCAATTTCTTTTGCATAAGATTCACACAGTGCGAGTTATTACTTTCTCTACTGAGTATAGTAAGTAGAGGAAGTATTGTATTCCACCCAAACATTCGATGCCAAATTTCACCGGAAATATGTGATTTTGATTAAATATATTTATAGTTTGTAAGAATAGTTAGTACAAGAGTAGAGAAAGTCAAGTGGATGGAACACATCAGACCTTTGAAAACAACTGAGCATGTTAACAGAAATTCACATCATCATTTTTGTACTGTTATTTACGAGTATCTGGTACAAAATTTCATTTATTTATCGTTATATAAGTGTATCGTGTGGAAAAACTTGAAAATGAGAACGTGCCGACAAAAATGAGAGCTCTAGAACACAGGGTTTAAAAATTATAACGATAAAACGCTTTTCTGAATTTATGCGGCTTAAAAAGCATTTAGTGGATATACTGGCCCTTCTTCATCCTGCTTTGCGACTAATTTAGTATTTGAAGATTCCTGAGGCATATCTTAATTTTTTTATGTCGCAATGTTTCTTCTTCTTTTTTTATTACATCGTATACCGAGTGGAAGGGAAGTCATTACATTAATTTAAACCAGTGATAGATCTCGGTATTTGGAACACATTTTGTATCTTACGTTTTTGTCTCTGACCTTTCCTACGGAGATATTTTAGTTTTGTCGAAAACATGCTGGCAACACTGCAGATTGCTGGGTGATCACTTTCCCTAGCTCAGTACGTAAACAAACAGCGTAACGGTGCATGTTGAACACAAGCTCATACCCTGCCTTGTCCGTCTGTGTTTACTGTGCGGGCGTAGGCCAATCACAAGCGTTAGCTCCCAAAACATTGAAGTGTAAGTGAAAGTGCCAGACCTGTTTACATTCACAAATCAGGTCAATTCCCTGACCAACCTCAACGCAACGTTGTCGACATGCTACACATCTTTAGGAACTACTCGTAGCATTCCTTCACGTCTTTTAAGGGATTAATTATTTCGAAACCCTGTGTGATGTCTCATAATTACTACCGAAGCTATGTCAGAAATAAGTTACTCTGCACATCTTACAAGCAACAAACTGTTATCTTCGTATATTCTTGTGGAATTACGCATCCAATTTGGATCAAAACCCATTTATTTTTTCGAAATCGGCTGATAAAAGAACAAAATACCATTCGACCTTTTTGTTTGTAATACTTCTATGAAGCATATATTAGAAAGAATCTAATGACTTTCCTTCCACCCTGTATAGGTTACTAGGTGAAATACCCGGCGTTGCCTGTGCTTTGACGATTTTATCCCTACAACAGTTAGACTTCTTTGTACATTATATATTATATGGCATATATTCATATAAAAGTTCGCTGTGGTTTTCATTGTAGTATGTGGTCCAAAGCTACTTACTTATGAATGTCAGCTCCTCTTTGTGAGAAGTTTAGATGCTTTGGATTGTCATCAATGGTAGGTATGTTTAATGTTGGCGAAATGTATCGCTTTGTACTACACTTTTATAGGAACCTTAGATGACAGGCAGACATTTAAATCGCTGTTTGATGCTACAGAAAGCTGTACAGCCATAAAAGCTATATAAAACTAACGTAGAAGATTATCGAGCGACATAGCTCAGGCGACATCTGTGGCCCGCATTCGGGAGGTCGCAGATTCGATCCCCCTGGCCACGCACTCTGACATGGGTATTTTCGTGGCTTCCCCTTGTCACTTAGGCGAGTGCTGGGTTGTATTCTTTCATACCGCGGTTTGCTTTCCATCATTTCCTCATCATCTTTCAGGTGTGGTTTCAGGCGAGTGGTGTTGACGGTGCAGGACAGATGGCACGGATGCTTGGGCATGGTAACTGCTATTCTCGGCGCTGGGTGGCGATTGACGGCCGCTTTCCTCCGTCGGGGGGACGCCTGTGTGACACCATCGGATCCACGAAGCGCTAGCTCTGGCGGAGCAGGAGGGGGTGACGCCTGTGCGACACCCGTCGGACTTTTTTTTTTTAAGTTTTTTCACAGATGAGTATTCTTAATTTCTTTGCTTTTGAGTACTGGTGTCAAACCAAAACGGCTTCTAGTGTATCATGAAAATATCATTGGGGTGCCAGAAAGGCGCGTCTTGCCACTGTTGACATTTATGTTGCAGTTAAAAGAGAACAATGTGTACGGAAACGAACGCTTGTGAGCTTGAAATTACCTCCTCGTGGGTTGCTGAGTGGGTAGTCAGGGCCGGCCACCTAAAACTTGCGCTTTTTAAACGTCGTGATATGAAATATTTATGTTGCGTGTTATTTTAAAGACAAGTCCCATAAATCACTACTCTTGTTTGGTCCAGTCGGTGCCTGCTGTTGCTTCTGCAAAACAAACAGATGTTTTGTTATTCCTTGCTCTTTTATTTTTCTTCGCCGTTCTTTTGTGAGCAGCAAGAAAAGAAAATGAAACAGGTTTGCCTGCGTTCTGATGACGCACGAAAGTAACATCTCGGCGCCTTCATTGTGCCACATCAAGTGCTTCTGTATATTTTAAACTCACGTATGGAAGCAAGTCAGAAAATAAGTTTGCCTATTTTATTACTTGCGAACCTAGCAGCAGAGGCGCTGCAACTTACACATACACTAAAAGTACTCTTTCAAAGGTATGTTACACGTGTCACTTGATTACCCCATTAAGGGAAACAACATGTGAAAATTGCATAACATTCTGAAAAATGAGCGTTTTGTGCAGTAACACAATTTAGTAGTTTTACCAAGGTATGGAAATTTAATGGTGCAGAAACTATTAATTAAAAAGAGGGAAAATCAAGAAGTATACGCTTTAAATATGTTTTCTAATATGATTTATTTGCAAGTAAATATACAACACAAATGTGTTTGAAATACAAAATTGAAATTGAATTTCAAAATTTTGAAAAATGCGCCGAAAGGAGATATTTCTGTATCTCATAAGGAGGGCAGATTTTTTTCTCTGAAACTACTCAAGGAACCGATCTGAATACGAGTATTTGGAAGTGTTTTACAGAATGTATAGCGAATATCTTGTTTAAAAACTAATTGCTTAACTGCTATAATATCCAAGATAATAAACAGTTTGGTTCCCTTAAGTACGTGTGGTAATTATTTAAGAAAAGTTTCACTTCTTTGTTATAATATAATTAAAATTCTACATGGCCATGAAACATGTTGGAACATCTTGCTGTCTTGATATAGTTGTTTTCGTTTTGTACCTGAACTTTTCTCCTGTTAGGACTCATATTTTCCGTATCACTTGGTTCAATATCAAGGGTTTAGTTCGCGGTCCTCGTTTGGAAGAAATGGGTGTCAGCTGTGGACATAAAAGGAGCATGAGGAACGAAAGTAGAGTACATGAACTCTTTGTTGCTGACTCAAGATATTGTTGAAGGAACCCCCATATGTCGAGTCAGTGAAGCGTATCTTCACCAACACGTTCAGAAAACTACATACAGGTGTTTGTATAAGGATCCACTGTGATGATGTCGCCGTGTACGTTTAATGAAACGCATGAATTGCAAAGAGCTTTCCCTCCCTAAGTACAGCGATTTATGTGCTAAAGTTGACCTCCATACATGCCTCATGCTCCTACCTAGGTGAACAGGATCTTTCGGGAGAATGTATTTCCTTCTCGGGGAATTATGCACCTCTCTCTGATTGCACTCAAGTACCTGCATACCAAACATAAAGGAAAGGATAGATAATGGTTTGTTCCTCCATTCATATTAACAGAAAAAAAACCCTAGCAGACACAGAACAGTTTTAATAGTACATATGGTATATAGCGATACAAGTGCGGTAATTGAACATAATAGAGAACGAGGATGGGTTTGAAAATACGAGACGAAGTCGAGTATTTTCTACTTCCGAGATTTTCTGATGCATTTAACGCATGTTATTGCATATTATTTTTTTCGACGATAGTGAATAATATAAATAGCACTTTACGCAAAGATAAAAATAATTACTACCAGATGTGATTCCAGTAGCAAATTCACCAATATTAACCTTGCTGGTGAAATGATGGTCGATATTCCATCCCTGATTGTTTACTTTAAAAAAGAATCTAAGTGCAACTTGCAGCTCATAGCTGTCGCATGAATTGAATTAAACTTGCTTAACATAGGCATGCATATAGTGTGCAGCTGGTAATGGCCAAAACTTCTGAAGAAGCATTAACTGCTGGTAGTGAACTTTTGGCATGTAAACCTACTCAGTTTTCTCCAAGAAACTTAATTTTTATAACTGCTTATTCTTGATTTTGAAACGGGAGTGTAATTACATTTTGGTGGATAAATACTAAAACACAAATTTCTAGCATGTAATATATAATTTAACAAGGACCACACATAGCATATTGAACACTTGGTAGAGAAGGGTAGATAATCAGGCTGGGAATTATTGTACAAAAACAAGTGGGGTTTCACGTAGCCGTCTTTAATCCTATAATGTATTTGATGTGTCAGTTGATTGTGGTGTAAGTGGAGTAGGATGCACTAGTACATGGAGAAACTACGTGCCTAAGATATGTCAAACCCTCAACAATTTTTGGTAATGATATTCAACTGTTGCTCTTGTCTATAATTGTCATTTGGCGGTAATACCTGCGAAATTAATCCTCTAAATGATTATCTTTTCTCGGAATGGAGCTTATCTCATGATAAGAGGACAAGGATTACATGCAGCCAACCTCGTGAAGCCCTGGGATTTAATTGAGAGACATCATGCAGAAGCATTGGATCATTATACAGGAAGCCATGCTAACATGCAGCACAGACGACTAGTCCAATATAATAAGAACAGATGAAATATGCTTGTTTTCAGGAATAAATATGTGTATTTATAAGTGGAAAATGAAGTTTCCAATAAAACTATAGTGATACAATTGAAGAATCTAAGCAACACCAGTGGACATTATGTGGTGGTATTTGAACCGAGTACAGCGTATTCAGTGTTTTTAGAAAGAAAGAAAAAGGAGAAAGAGAAAAGGAACAGTACGGAAATCCCATGCGTTGAGGACTTTCTGCTTAGTTTCTTTGCACGGAGAAATAAGGTGACAATTTTGCTCTCTGCTATGTTCGCTTCACTTTTTCTCCCTCCTTTGATTGAAGATGTAATTTCTTCTCATGTCTAAGCTAGTTCTTGTCTTTGCTTCCCCGCGTTTCAGTTTGTTAGGAACAGGGAAAACAAGAAAACAAATTGAAGTAACTTGGATTCTATTCACTTACATTGCTTTCTCCTTTACGTAGAAAGAGAAAAAGAAGTGCATGCCGTTCGCGTTTCCATAGGAGAAGTGAACAAAAGGATTAAAACAAAGTGGTGGTAGTTATTTTGCATGTTTAGCTCTTCTTCTTTTTGGTTCTTCTAGAAAACATTATTTTCCAAGTTCCTAAGGCTTTTATGAGGAAAAAAATAACTTTCTCTTCTAGGTGTATTTCACAGTTCTTTGTTATTGAAAATAAGGTACCACAGACATATTAAAGCATAACCTTTTCAGCGGAATGACATCGTAAGAAGGTGTGTACAATTAGACAGTGCGTAAAATTGTCAATATCCAAGATATGGCTTTTTTCCCAACAGCTCATGTTCACACAAATTGATAGTGTTTCTTATAAAAGTTTAATAAGTAATGGAATTAATTATTTTATAAATAGCGTGTTTGTTAATAAGGGTGTAAGAAAGTCTTTACCTGTCACCAACAGCCTTTCTCCTCTTAGGTGTAATAATTAGGTTCCAATCACTCTATGCAATCTACAGCACATTTTATCCGAAGAGGCACAAGAAAACACTATACATATCACCCCGTTACAGTAGATAAATTATAGGATTAGGTTGTGAATCCTGGGAACCGTGAGAGGTTTACAGGGGGAAACAGCTCGTGATAATATACTACTGCCACCGCCACCACCATTGCGAATAGTAATAATCTTCTAACATTTCCGAACAGCTTTACCGTGGTCTTTGGGGGACACCCTCCGAGGTGTGTGCATCACATCACTTCCCTCTCAACTCAGTGAAAGTGAATATGCAATTTATGTTATGTCTTGTGAATTTATTTTTCGTTCCATTTGTATGCCATCTTTAACAACTAGGGTCATATCAGCAGCTTTGCCTTTGAAACATTTGCTCATCGCAATGATATTCACTCGTTTAGGTACTATCGTCTTAATCTTTTGGTTTGTTTATTTTGGGCTTTTTATTTAAACATCAACTTCTCAGATACACACACACACACACACACACACACACACACACACACACACACACACACACACACACACACACACACACAATAATATTTGCGTTTCACTATATGATAAGTACTAGATTTATGAAGTACTCAATTAGACTAAGGTAGATAAAAAATTAGAGGTAAATAAAGATGTAAATGTTCAAATAGAACATCACCAACAATATGTACATGTATATATAAAATGTAATTGGTATGTAAATAAATAAATTCAAGCATGTAGTATTCATACGGAATGGGGCATGCAAAAAAAAAAAAAAAAAAAAAAAAAAAAAAAAAAAAAACACACACACACACACACACACACACACACACACACACACACACACACACACACACACACACACACACACACACACACACACACACACACACACACACACACACACACACACACACACACACACACACACACACACACACACACACACACACACACACACACACACACACACACACACACACACACACACACACACACACACACACACACACACACACACACACACACACACACACACACACACACACACACACACACACACACACACACACACACACACACACACACACACACACACACACACACACACACACACACACACACACACACACACACACACACACACACACACACACACACACACACACACACACACACACACACACACACACACACACACACACACACACACACACACACACACACACACACACACACACACACACACACACACACACACACACACACACACACACACACACACACACACACACACACACACACACACACACACACACACACACACACACACACACACACACACACACACACACACACACACACACACACACACACACACACACACACACACACACACACACACACACACACACACACACACACACACACACACACACACACACACACACACACACACACACACACACACACACACACACACACACACACACACACACACACACACACACACACACACACACACACACACACACACACACACACACACACACACACACACACACACACACACACACACACACACACACACACACACACACACACACACACACACACACACACACACACACACACACACACACACACACACACACACACACACACACACACACACACGCGCGCGCGCGCGCGCATACTATAGGGAGGATGGAGAATAATCCTGGCTAAAGAAAAATTGCCATCCTCCAGTAGGAAATCGGACCCGGACCTCCGAGTTGTAGTATCTTGTGAAATTCGTCATATACAACAAAAGTGACTTCTAAAAGAGAGAGATCCAGTTTTTATAAATTTTCAAGTTAATACGAAAGTAAACGATTATATGTTTGAACTTCTTTTCAGTTCTTTAGAATTGGAGCAGAAACTTTATTTTAAAAGTGTTAACAATATTATTTGTGTGGATTTTAAATTGCATGCCCATATGCTGTTTTGTTAAAGTTAGTTGTACACTGTTATAAACTCAGAAACGCTCCTACTTACTGTGCTGTGTTGTCAAATATGAGTTATTTATGAGAAAATATGTGTAAAAGCCGATAGGAGTCATGGTAGGGGCAGAATTTGCTAAGTGGAAGGTTAGCTTGAAAACTTTAGGAACCACTGCTCCAACACATTCTAACGATGAGCTTCTCTGTAAGCGTCCTGCAATGTACGTAAATATATGAGTTGACGATTCTTTAGCAAGACGGTCGGCATTTGTCACATCACAGTCTTTCATGTTTAGGTTTATGCGATTTAAAGAGAAATACCGAGGATCAGAATTGCAAATCTAACCCCAAACCTCAAAATGTGCCCTTACTGTTGGTGGATAAAGCTCATGCAATTCCTGTTTTATTGTAACCTTCAAGACCTTCAGCCACCATTCATAAAGGCAGCCAAGCATCTTGAAGGTTACAATGAAACCGGAATGGCCATGTACTGACGTGCTTGTATGAAGAAGTCGAACATTAGTCTCTCTCCTTGTTCAGAGTGTAAATGATGTGCACGATAGTGGAAGAAATAACAAACCATTCCACTGGACGAAAAGAATATAATTTAGATTTTTTCATTATTTCATTATTTTGGTGAGTTTTGAACAGTGCATATTTTGTGGATTGTTACTGCATATATCCCTATTTTAAGTCACATAATTGCATAAATATTTTGCATATTAGTGCATAATTATCATAGCCATTATTAGGATTTATAAAGCAAAATATAGTCCAAACACATAAACAAAAAATCGTATGTGTTGCACTCGCATGACTTTCTCTACTCTTATACTAACCATTCTTACAAACACTTATTCCTCTATCTTCGTATTAGTTGAGATAAGCATTTGCAGGAATTATCTTGTTACTAATTTTCTTGTAGGTAGAAGAGGAATATGGGAATACAGTAGACTTTGAGTGATAGTAAAATCTTTCAAAGCTTTCAAATTCCGTTCTCTTTGCACGGCTAACCTATAAAAATGAATAACGCTGTTCCATGTGACGAAAGTTTAAGTGTTCCACAACTCACACAGATAACAAGGAATATCTCCGAAATGGTTCACTATACAAAAAAGTTTATTCAGACATAAATTGCGTGATTCAGTAAGATCTACATTTTTGTACAGTAAGATTTGATCTATCTCTAACGGTTTACCAGCTACGCAAAAGTCATCTAGAGTAAACAGGACTACATGGGCTGTAGCCAGAAAATTCAAAATATACATTTCATTTGTCATTCAAATATCTTAGACATATGGCATTTTAATCAAAAATTTCGAAAAATTTTCCATATAAAGGGTAGTTTAGGGTGGAGGAGTTTTCTTTAAAATCGCATCCTTAAAACATATTAAACTTAAATACCAACTTAGTTTTTTAACCGACTTTTCGTTTTTGAGTTATGCTGCCCAGAGACACACACTGACAGACACACACGGATCTTTTTCTAAAAATGTTTTTTGGACTCAGGAGACCTCAAAACAGATTTCCGGTGAAATTTCGACATCGAATTTTTGGATGGAATACAATACTTCCTGTACTTACTATACGTAGTAGAGAAAGTAAAAAGCGCTTACGAATAAAAACATGGACTTTTCAATTAATGACATAAATGTGCATCTCAATGGCACTAACCCTATTGTTATATATTCCGTGTAGCTCTGTAGCTTTAAGTTTTTCACTGTTTGGTATAGGTGTAGTTTTTACATTGTTATAATTTTAGAAAACAGCATATTTAAAGCTACGTAGGATTAGGAATGTGTTCGGTACATATAGGTAGATAAAAATTTTACTTCCATGCTGGTGAACCTAATTATGTGACAAGCATGGTGGTTACAGTCCAATGCAGGAACATAATACATGCACAACACAGTAATCCAGTCTTTAAGTAATGTTTGTAGCCGCTTTTATAAGAGGGCGCATGTATTTTCTCCTAAAGAATTGCATTCACTCAAATTAGGAATAACAAGAGCTGTAGCTCAAGGATACCTAAAGAGGAATCAGGACACCTGGTAGGAATTGCAAAGGACTACTAGCAAAAATAATTTTTAAGGCAGGAACTGGATTGCTAAAAATGAAACACATGGACAGAATAACGCCTAGTCAAGAATATATGGGAGAATTGCAAGGAATGCGAAAGATAGAAAAGCGCTTAGAAAGTGACTGAAGGAACCTGCACCTAAAAGGCATAAGGGAAAGTAAAAGAAAAATTCAAGTTACAGCTTTGTTCGGGTTACTGTGCCAAGCAATAACTATAAATTTCAATCCATGCATCACTTTCCTCTGAATAGGTATGCCAGGGTTTCAAGCTGAAATTAAAATACATTTCAGAAATGTTTCCCCGAAACCTGAACGTTGCATTATCGACCTATCGATATTTTACCGTATTGATTTTAGACGACTTATGCCTAGATTATGTGCAGAACTAGGTTTAATATACTTATTCATATTATTTAATCTAATATACTTACAATATGATACCGCTCTGATTTCACTCTTTGGAAACTTAAATCAAATCATAACTGTATGCTTGGAATTTGATGTAATCAATTCCCGTATAATTAAGGAACTTAAAAGTCACTTTAAAATGTATAGCAATAAGCCATTAAGCTTTAATGAGTTAAGACAACTTTTATTTGTTACATCTGTCCACTTATTGTTTACTAAGCCACAGTTACACTCTATTAGCCAATGAGAAAGGAATTCTCACTGCTACCAACTACCAATTAAAGTAATATTGCCAAGCTTGGGAAAAGGAAGCAGTAATTTTATGTATTGCATAGTAGTAAGTTGCTGTTCGGCAGTTTGCATTCGATAGTGCACATTACTATTCCAAATATCCAATTCAAAAACTCCAGAGCTAATGCCAATGGATGAAATACGGAAAAATGGTCAAAAATATGTGAACAGGGAGATTCAATAAAATAAGGCTAAGATGCGGGAAAGCCTGGGAAATACGGGAGACCTGGCAACCCTAATCCCGAAATACGTGTTCTCTGGGCTACACAGTTTTTGCTTTCCTTAACTCCTGCTTAAGGCTGGATAAATATTGGATTCGATCTATAGAGATTTCAGGAAAATTCGTCGTCGTCGTCGTCATCATCATCATCATCATCATCATCATCATCTAAAAAGACCCACTCGCCGTACATTTTCAAGCAATCCCCACAGTCAACTCTTTGCAAGTATTTTTTTTCGCCATTGTTTATTTGCTCCAAAATGGCTTCAACTACTTTAATTTTATACTTGCGATATTGGCACGTGTAGATATTTATACTCCAGAAAGTATTCGTCTCCCCTTAAAAATATTTTTTTAGTAAATTAACAGAAAAAATTCTCGTTTTAATACGAAGGAGTTAAAGGATATTATTGTTTACGTGTTCCGGCGTTTTCAAGTTTCTAATTTTGAAAATTGCATCGGTTTTCAATCGCTTTATTCGCTGTGTTTACAAAATAGCTGCATAGGCACTTAAACGTATATAACATTGGTGTATTAAGTGTCCGAGGCATATAATTTAACCTGCATGATGAATATGTTTGAGAACTGAAGTTTCAAGTTCAGTAAAAACATTAATTTCGAATTATTTGTATTTTCTTACTTAGATCAAAACCCATCTCCACCGCAGTTTCGGATATCATCAGAATTCTTCCTCTTCTAAATATATTTAAAATAATCTTGTGAGCACCACCCTTGAAAAGTTTGAAAAATCAGCTTACTTTAAAAAAACAATAAAATGAAAAATCTTTAAAAACTCAGAACATGTAAAGCTCTTAATTCAGTTTGTTGCTTCTGCATATTAAAAATTAAGAATTTTCTCTCGATTAATTTGACTGCTAAAGTATATAAATGAATAGTTCTTGAAGTCCCCCCCCCCCCGCGCCTATTCTTATTGAATTTGATAACTGGGAAAGCTTAAAAATGCACTAAAGCTTACAAGGGTAAAATGCAGAGCTTCTTAAAATACAAACTGTTGTCAATGTTTTGTCGTAGTATTAGCCGTTTTCTAAATATTGACTTTGGTTCATTTAATTTGTTTTACCTACTTTAAGCAGTACGTTTTGAAATGTTAAGTAGGTGTAGTTTACGAGGTCATGCGGAGTGTAGAGAACATGAATAGGCGTGCTTTTTCAACAGATGACCGTCGTCCCAGCCTCGTTTTTGTCTTTTGAACCTATTACAAAATGTGTATTGAGTTTCGGGAATTATCAACAAAAGTATAGAAAAAACGAGTTTTTTGGAGGAATGTCATTTAGAATTGATATGAAAATAAATGAATATAGGTGGAAAAAGGTCATGTAATTTTGGTACATTAATTTAAATATCTCTATATCTCAATAGGTCTTAAAATATTTAAATTTGCTGCTGAGTTATGTATAACATCCAGAGTGAAAGCACACTGCTAGAATACTTACAATACAGTCACTTGTCAAATGCAACAGTATGGGAAAGTTAAGGTAAGATGATCGTTTCGCCCACCCGCACATACCAGGAAGTGAACAAGGCAAATGTGGGACGCGCGATTTGAACCTTGACCCTCACCTGGAATGTTGCCTCTGGTCAGGATCTCATGCGAATTTAGCGAGTCTTTTGGCGGGGCGGTCAATACGGATGTCATGCTTTGGAAGTAATGACAGCATGCTTTTAGTTGCGTAAAAGTAAGCAGATATCCAGTTCAGGTGAAATTGCAGTTTGTAGAAGACAAGGTGTCAGATACGTATTGTTGGGTTGAGTCAAAGTCATCAGTATGTCCCTTCTGCAGTAGGCACAAAGGGGAGTGAGATATGTATATTACCTGTTAAAAAACTTCACTCATAGGACAGTGTAATTAAATCTCTCTGCATACTAGAGACCTAGCTGGCTTCTCTAGCGTTGCGCGAATGACTATTTAAATCGTTTTAATTAATTTCGTTTATCCGCTCTGCTTTGTAGTAAATTATTGTGCAATGATCTAGATCACTGTTTAATACTCAATCCTTCTCTTTGCTTCTTACAGTCCCATTATATTCGCAATAATGGACCAAACATCACAGAGGAGAATGAAATATCTAATCCAATCTAATTTTAAATAAGCACCTTCTGTTTGATGCAGTGGTCAATAACATAAAGGCTATACAGCAGCGATGTCCAACATTCGCGAGAGGAGAGTTTGGGTTTGCCTTCTTCCACGATACGCGGACTTTGCCTCTCTTTAACCCCCAGCCGTGCATTGCGTTGCAGTGGGGTTTGGTGACATGTATGTACGTTGCGTTTGATTTACGAAAGCACTTTCAAATGTTATGCGATAAATATCTGTTCATTAGTGAATTATTTAGCACTGTTTACGTTTAAGAAGTCTATCAATATTTGGTGACAAAGTCGAAGTGCATAGCCTTAGAAGATACACCAAGTGATCGTCGCGTAACATATTGCCGTATAGACTTTTAATATAGTTCAATTTGGAGAAACACTATTTACAAATGTATGTAGAGCCATTACTCACTCTTATAGGTACATGCTATATTTGCAGATGCTTATTTCTCTATATACTTCATTTTAACTCTCATAACTATTTTCAGAAAGTACCTTATTGCTAATTTTCTTGTAGGTGCAAGGGGAATATGGGAATACAGTAGGCTTTAAGCGGCGATAGTGAAATGTTTTAACAGCTGGTTGCTATGCAATGTCTTTGAAATCCTGTTTCTTTGCAAGGCCAAGAGATAAAAAAACAAATAACATATTCCTATTTGAAGAAAGTGTAAGTATTGGCAAATTCAAACGAATAAGAAAGAATATCTCGGAAATGGTTCACTCAAAAGAAAAACGATGTGACATAAATTGTGTTTTAACGAGATCCTCATTTTTTTATTCAATAAACTTTTGTCTGTCTCTTACTGTCCACCATTTGTGCAAAAATCATCCAAAATGAGGAGTCTTCTAGGGGCATACCCAGAAAATTCAAGGTATGACCTAGAAACGACTGTGGAATCGCCTATTAATGTGCGTCACTGGATACTGACTGTCTGTCCCTCTGACTGAGGTAGTGGAGTGGGGAATACCCGCTTATTACTTAAGGTTCTCCAAAGAGAGAAGGTTGGGCATCCCTGTTCCACAGTTTTCACTCCGAGAGAACCCATCCCCGAGATCAGTATTGCAAGAAGTAAGATGCATTAGTAGGGTATTTGGGGGGAAGCTGGCGCAGTTTTTTATGGGCAAGATGGCCGCCATGCGTGATCTAAGGATTACTAGGTAAGGTGGTAGGGGAAGCAGGACGTTGTAGGTATTTGAAGCAATCTCTAGGGATAACTTTTATGGCCTATAGCACTGTATGTATCTTTATGAGCGTTCACGGTAGTCGAGTATGTCGTTCACTATATCGGTGTAAACCTCCTAACGCAAGAGCTTTCCATCTTGATTGTATATGATACCCCCAACATAATGACACCTCGCCCCCACACCGCCACGCTAACCTAACCTAACCTAACCTAACCTAACCTAACCTAACCTAACCTAACCTAGCCTAACCTAACCTAATCTATCCTAACCTAAGCCCCATACTTCTACTCGTCTAACCTATCTTAACCTAACCTAAGCTCCATACTTCTACATGGCTAACCTAACCTAACCCAGCTCCCACTATTTACTCCGGTCTTTGATAATTTAACCTAAGCCTCATACTTCTACTCATCTAACCTATCCTAATCTAACCTGGCCTAGCCTAACCTAAGGTAGATCCTCTTATTATTATTTATTCTATTCTACTAACATGATACGTTTCTAGACATTCATTCTATCCTCTTATCATCTATCCTATTCCCTCCTCTGCTTATCTATTCTATCCTGTCATACGCTACCCTGATCTCCATCTAGGAATTTCATAAACATTTTGATACTATTTTGAGTCCTCTGATAGATCTTTTTAAACACTTTTAGCATATTCTTGATGCTTTTACAACATATTTAACAACTTTTCAGACAATTTTCAGAGTTATTCAGTAATTTTCATACATTTTTAAGACGTTCCACCCCATTTTGCTACAATTTTGCACCCTCTGTTAGATCTTTTAGACGCTTTTAGTATATTCATGCTGCTTTTACAACATATTTAACAACTTTTCAGACAATTTTCAGAGTTATTCAGTCATTTTCATACATTTTTAAGACGTTTCAACTCATTTTAATACTATTTTGAGTCCTCTGTTAGATCTTTTAGACGCTTTTAGTATATTCATGCTGCTTTTACAACATATTTAACAACTTTTCAGACAATTTTCAGAGTTATTCAGTCATTTTCATACATTTTTAAGACGTTTCACCCCATTTTGCTACAATTTTGCACCCTCTGTTAGATTTTTTTAGCACTTTTAGTATATTCATGCTGCTTTTACAACATATTTAAGAACCTTTCAGACAATTTTCAGAGTTATTCAGCCATTTTCATACATTTTTAAGACGTTTCACCCCATTTTTGCTACAATTTTACACCCTCTGATAGATCTTTTAGACGCTTTTAGTATATTCAGGGCGCTTTTTAAAACATATTTAAGAATTTTTCAGAGTTATTCAGTCATTTTCATACATTTTTAAGACATTTCACCCCATTTTACTGCTATTTGCACCCTCTGTTAGATCTTTTAGACGCTTTTAGTATATTCAGAACGCTTTTAACAACATATTTAATAACTTTTCAGACAATTTTCAGAGCTATTCAATCATTTTCATACATTTTTAGGACATTTCACCCCATTTTACTGCTATTTGCACCCTCCTTTATAGAACTTTTAAACTTCCAGTAGAAGATGTCCTAACCATTGATGTTGAAGTTCTTATTACTACTATTTTTACCCTCTGTCACAGAATTTTATACAACTGTATGACTCTTTTGCTTGGTTCTGTATGTTCTGGGGGTAACATCTCCAACACGACATGCAGTTTTCTAAGTGTAACCCCACCTATTATGATCTAACCTGCTTATTAAGTGTTCTTTACAGCTTTATTCAACTTTGTTTTCCTAACCCTTTATAGATTTTTAAACTTATCACTAAAAGATGATCTATCCGCAGATGTTGAGGTACTTATAGCTCAATATTTTTAAGAGATATTCAGCAATACCTTTGATAGTATTTTAACACAATCTTCTGTTTATATAAAGTTAATGAGGGTATACTTACTTTAAGGTAGTAGGGTATACGCCTCTCCTCTTTTATCTGGGCTGGAGACCAGCACTAGAGTTAAAGTCTAGTGGCAGAGTTAACGCCTCCCTTTATAATTTCTATTTTTCTTCTTTCTTCGACAAGTTTCATGAGAAGCATGGAGAAGCCAGGTGAGTAATTTTTTTATTTTTTCTTCTTTCTTCGTCAGACTTCATTTGAGGCGTGGAGGAGTCAGTTGATTAAACTTTCATTTTCTACAGGAGACGTAACGGAGAAAATAATCATCTTGAGATCTAAGTTGCATTCTCTTATGCATGGTTTGCAACGTTGTAATGCCCGTACGCATACGTTGATATTCCATCCTCTGCAATTACTCTCTTGTCATCATGAGGCGACAGAGCTATTTTATTAGATTCAACTGTAGAAACATTATGACGTTGGGATAGGATTAAATTCATCGGAGTTCTAACAATTTTCAAAGTTTTAAGGCACTCCATATAGCTATTGAAGCTGATGTATTGCTTAATGGCGCTATGTTTTATGCCTTTGATCTTTTTTATCACAGAGCCATCAATATCGAGAGCATACATTTTAGGTCTGAGACCGACGAAACGGCGAATGATTTTACCACTTGCTTCATCTTTAAACTTTCCCAAAACTTTCTTGTTTTGTGTAGAATAGCATATATGGTTAGCAGGGTAATCCGCTGTATCCAGATGTTCAAGCATGTGTAATTTATCCTGGTATATATCAGCTGTAGTCACTCGATGGATGAAGGAATCTGTATCCGTATACAACAGTTTAAGATTCTCAGCTCCATAATATGGAAGTAACACATCGTATTGATACGAATACATTAGCGTCTTGGAGATGTCTAGTACGCTCATACCAATGTATATAGGCTTGTTGAACACTATTTTACGAGAAGCCATATGAACAGCTGCAAGATTAGGACCGTATATAGTTCGATCGATAAATGTAGGCTTGGCTATCAGTTTTTCTAATGTTTTGCTGTTTGCCACAAGACGTATATCCATACGATTACGAATATTTTCCATAGTTTTTCCAAACATCGCATTATTGAAAAGTTTGTACAAATCCTTCTCGAAATCATTTCTAGCTTGTTGTCGCAGGCGATTATTAAATTCGACGTAAGGCTTTAACCAACAAGACTGACGGAATTTTAGTGCACGATGAATCTTTATTAGTCGTAGACCATGACTAAGAGCCTGTTTCAAGACCATGTAATGAACCACATACTTCTTTCGGGATCCAAGATGGGCAATTAGTTTCTTTGAAGAGGATTCCCCCGGTTTCATACTCTCAGGCAGGAAGGGCAAATCATTATGAAGATCGTGGAGCTCGACAGGATATTCGACATCGACTTCTAAGATGTATCCAAGAGGGTCATCTTCCTTCAATAATTCCAGGTCTATGTCTTCAGGAGAAACCCATTTAAACCCTCCATAAGGAAGGGCGTGACACATACCCCAACCGTACTGGTTATTGGCGTCTTCGTACGTAATAAAATGAGAGGGTTTACGAGGATCATACTGCTCCATATAGATGTTGTTAGCCTCCGCATACCGGTGAGAAACCTGGCATAACCCTCCTCTTATACCAGATTCAACCATGAGTAGCTGATCGTAATCAAGAAGCAATTCCAACTCGATTCCAGTATACAGCAGCATAGCATCCCATGTAAGTCCTGGAGAAGTAAAATAATGTGCAGGATCCACTTTATGAGTTTTCAAGGTTTGGTTTCTAAATGTCTCAAAGACATCCGATAGGAGAAGAACATCCGAAATTAAGTACAAATCACTGTACTCGCCAAGGTTTCGGACGTTAAAGTGCTTCCACACGTTCAGAGCATGATCATAGTCCTCACTGCTGATTTCTTCACTGTTTAATCTGTTGTAGAAGGCATTCCTAGAAGGCAAACATGTATCGTTCAGGACATCCCACGATGTTACGTAATCATAGGGAAATACCCCCTTACGAGTCATCAAGCCAATATTCTCTACTCCAAAGTATTTCGCTGTTTCAGTATGCGTTTCAAGGTTCTTTGCAAGCTTCTCCAAACTCGTACTGAGGAAGCGGAAAGTATCCACAAACCGGAGTTTAATATCCCCAACATACTTGGAGAATGATATATAACTTTCCTCTGAATTTGGTATAACCTCTACTCTTTCGCTAGTACACCCCAGTTCCTTAACAATGAAATGAGAGTCATACCCACTCAGGTTATGCATGAAGACAGGTATATAATTAGGTGTTTTACAAGCCAGGTTACATTTATTGTGTAAAGGTCCTCTATACATCCCGGAAACATGATCGTGATCGCGAACCTTCCAATTATCTTCTGTAAATTCATGTTCACACAGGTAGCATATTGTAGAAGCATCGAATGATTCTTGTTCTTCAGCTGTAAGATTAAGAGGTTTAGCAGATTTGTATAAGTCACTAATTTTATTCGCCAGATCCATCAAGCATTCCATAAACTTCTGTGCAGCGTCAGGCCCTCGGTAAGCATACGGTTCAGTAGGAAGAGTTGTTTCTAGTTGTTCAACACTGGACGACGGTTTCACATAAACGCAAAAGCTCATAGGAGAATGACTTTGATAGGGAGTTGTGTAGGAGGTTTCAGGGTTAGAGGAGCAGGTATGGAGAGGGGTGAGAATGCATTCAAAATCTGCGTAGATAACATAAGGAAGTTTCAACATCCTCTCGACATTCTTGAACTTAACGATAGAGTTATCCTTTGTAGGCATAACGCATCTAGCAATACCATGTTGTCTACATATTTCTCGGTGCTCTTCTAATTTTTTCATTCCACTTCGTCCATGTCGGTCATCAAAATGACTGAAACATCTTTTACATACATAAATTCGTTCTTTATGCTTAGTTTTCTGCCCACGAATAAGCTTCTCAAAATCCTTTATATACACATAGTGATGTTTATCAGCTGAATCACTCAACAGAAGAAGGTCGCGGTGATCAGTTAATTCTTCATCAACCACCTTTATGGGAAACACTTCATGTTTATCATCCACTCCAAACACATTTATGGATATATTATTGAGTTTTTCAAATTTAGTGATTTCACCCAAGCTCGTAGGAAATGAGACGCATGAGAAATCGTATTTTTCTTGATGATCCTTATACTTCCTTACACGCTGAGCATCCTTTTGAATGAACTTTGCAAGAACAGCATACACAAAGCATTTCTCATCGTTGTAGTTCTGAGGGTTTATACAGGCTTTCTTCGCATCCAAAGATGACGGTAGAGGAATATAGCTGCTCCCTCGAAGAAGATTATACTTGTTAATACGTAGTCGAACGCCATCAACACTCAGAAGAGCCCAATTACTGCCTTTCAACTTACTTTCCTCCATTTCAACACGAAGTTTCTCGAATTTTTTTTCCAAGATGGCATCCAAGTCGCTATCTAAAAACACAGCCTGATTACGCGTTTTAAAGGCTTTGTTAGTAGTGTCTCCAACGGCGTTCACAAACTTACATTCAGCCATAATGTTAATTTTCAAACTTTTATGAGCCCGCAGCTCCTTCTGAACAGCATGAATTATGCGTTGCTTAGCCTGCTGCAGGTATGAATTTAAATCCTGACTTGCTGGGCATTGGATGAAATACGATTTCAGCCGATCCTGAAAAGCCGTTTCATATTCTACAATATCATCTTCATCAGGAGACATTAACAATAATTTATGCTTAGTAGGTTCGAATTTGACTTTCTTAGCATCTTTAGCCCTCTCACAGCGCCCTTCATGTACATCTCTTCGATTTTCAGTACCGTAAACATCGCCACAATGTTTACACTCGAAAAACTCGCCACATATCAGCTCATGCCTCTTCTTATGGTAGTCACGTAGAAAACTCTTTTCGCATTTACTGCACCTATAATCTGGTATAGCATTCAGAACCGATTTCATCATTTCACCACTCCACATTTTTATAATACGTAGTGGAACACTTGTAAATTATATAAATGAATAAATGCTTATAGCACTTTCCACTGACTCGCCTCGATAACTTATAAAAGCTATTGAACGGTAATCTCGCTAAGAGAAGCTGATGTGCTCGACTCGAAGGTTAATTACTGAATAACTATGTAAGCTCAAGCAAACCCTACTTATTCCACTAGCACGTACCTTATAAATTACTACGCGATTCAAGATTAAGTTTGTATTTTTAAAACATATATCATTAAACTACGTGAGTCAAGGATCAACTTGTTTCATTTTTATTTGCCAGTTCAACGTTAACATGCATTTCCCCTCATTTTTAAAGTTTAAACAAGGTAAATTATATTTCAACCACTGTATTTATAGAAATAAATGTTTATAATTTTAATACTTTCATGCCGAACACACACACAAACACACATACACACACACACACACACAAACACAAACACACATACACACACACACACACACACACACACACACGCGCGCGCGCGCGCGCGCGCTCGCAAAATTAAGACGTGAAACAGAGGTTATGTATCTTTAAGTAACATTTCTTTAATCGACATCGGATGACAGTAATGGAACCATCTAAGCAATATTTAAACGCTTAAAAAAACCAAATTTCTGCTATATTTAATCAAACCTTCCTATTTTTATGACTTTTTCTCGTCTTTTACGCACTTTGAAACGAATCCAACAGAAAAAATTAAGACGCGAAACGGAAGACGTGAAACGGCGGTTATGTATCTTTAAGTAACATTTCTTTTATCGATATCGGATGACAGTAATGGAACCATCTAAACAATATTTAAACGCTTAAAAAAAAAAAACCAAATTTCTGCTATATTTCATCAAACCTTCCTATTTTTATGACTTTTTCTCGTCTTTTACGCACTTTGAAAAGAATCCAACAGAAAAATTAAGACGCGAAACGGCGGTTATGTATCTTTAAGTAACATTTCTTTTATCGATATTGGATGACAGTAATGGAACCATCTAAACATTATTTAAACGCTTAAAGAAACAAATACCCCGTATTTTTTATAATTCTTTCTCCATTTTTATTCACTTTAAGACGAATCAAGCGTCAAATTAAAACATGAAAAGATGATTATGTTTCTAAGTACCATCATTTCAACAACAAAGACATTAATTTTAACTATCACCACGAAATAAACCTATTTGCACGCGTCTTAACACGCTAACATACTATATGTTACAATCTATCAACTGAACCTCTTTTAAACGTGTCCCAACAGGTAAAATCGTCACCATGTCATTAGTTGAGAAACTCTACCCTCAAACACAGGTGTAAACCTCTCTAAAAACATGTCCCTTCAGGTAAAAGTATCACATTGTCCTCACATTAACGGAAAAAACCTTAGCCTCACGCAAAGGTGTCGATTTATAACATTAGTGGAGAAATTGTAGCCTCGAAGAGTCCCGGCGACGTGCTGTCTACAAAAAAAAACAAGTTCAGACAGGAAAAATTACAAATACTCATTCTTTCGTGTTTCGGAAAGACCCTAAAGATGTTATCGGATTGTACCATTAGTAAGATGCTTTTAGCTGAAATATAAAATAAAATCTCTTCTTCTTGTTCTGGTTCTTCTTCTTCTTCTTCTTCTTCTTCTTCTTCTTCTTCTTCTTCTTCTTCTTCTAGTCTCATTCTCCTTCATGCTAACAGGGAATATACGCGAACTGAAGGTTATTAGCTGAAATATAAAATAAAATCTCTTCTTCTTGTTCTGGTTGTTCTTCTTCTTCTTCTTCTTCTCCTTCTTCTTCTTCTAGTCTCATTCTCCTTCATGCTAACAGGGAATATACGCGTAATTTTGACGTTATTACCTTGAATATTAAAATAAAATAACAGCATTCTCCGTCAATTATATCTAAACCGACTTTTTCCGTGTTATGCAAGATTTAAGCTTCTAGAATCAACACGAGGCAATGTTTCTCTCAATAACAGCATTTTATAATTGATTTTGTAAGTAATAACACCAATTTAAACTTTATTACAGATCTCTAAGACCCTAGTTTGCAAAGTATTTAAATGGACCCTTAGAGATTCGAACTAGACCCCACAGTACAAAAGCTACCATTTTTATCAATAATTCAAGATCAGAACATTTAACTGAAGTGTTTAATTTTTATTTCATCACGCTAACTTTATTGATTCGCGAATAAATCTACTTTGAAGTAATTGCCCCGTCCCGGTAATCGAACTATGAGTCGTAGGGATAAAATTGTCTAGTATATCATTTTATATGCCAAGTTACCCTAATTTGTCTTTGCATTACTATTCCAAGTGTAAAAATAGCGATATAGAGCAAATTTCAATAATTCTCCACAAGATAGGGATCGAACCTACGATACGTTAACTCTAGCATGTTATAAAATAATCGTCCTTAACAAGTATTATCATATAAAGTTTATTTCAGTCTTCCAACACAAGCGGTTCTCGAAATAATTAAATTTACCAAATCAGGATTGGAACCCAAGACTCCAGGATCCCGAGCATACCACAGAGGAAAGCTTATAACAATACCAATTTAATAAAATTTATTCGAAGATTTTATCACTAATAGTTTAGGAGTTATTCCAATAATAATTCATAATTTGCACGGGGATCGAACGCTAGGCCACCGACAATCTTCAAAATTAGACCAAGGATGCGTCGTTTTATTATAAGATAATTACCGTTTACCACATTTCGATATCTCATTTAGTTTAGGAGAAATCAGGCATCAATGAGTAGAGTAAATATACCGCTTTAAAACCACTCAAAGGGATGCCGCTACTAATTGGATTAAACGTGTTTTCACACTCCATTGTCTTTGTCGGTGAAAAGCCGACAATGGGTCGACCCTCATCATCTGTCAGATTACCATCGATAAGGGTTGACAAGGGTTGACAAGTGTTGACAGGTTAATTACCAATTACCGTCATTGTCATCCAATTAGTAGCGGCTTCTTTGAGTGGTTTTAAAATGTTGTGTTGCGCACAATATTTTCAAAACACTCAAAGAGATGCCGCTAATTGTTTTTAAAACGCCCCATATATACTCTACTCATTGATGCCTGATTTCTCCTAAACTGAATGAGATATCGAAATGTGGTAAACGGTAATTATCTTATAATAAAACGACGCATCCTTGGTCTAATTTTGAAGATTGTCGGTGGCCTAGCGTTCGATCCCCGTGCAAATTATGAATTATTATTGGAATAACTCCTAAACTATTAGTGATAAAATCTTCGAATAAATTTTATTAAATTGGTATTGTTATAAGCTTTCCTCTGTGGTATGCTCGGGATCCTGGAGTCTTGGGTTCCAATCCTGATTTGGTAAATTTAATTATTTCGAGAACCGCTTGTGTTGGAAGACTGAAATAAACTTTATATGATAATACTTGTTAAGGACGATTATTTTATAACATGCTAGAGTTAACGTATCGTAGGTTCGATCCCTATCTTGTGGAGAATTGAAATTTGCTCTATATCGCTATTTTTACACTTGGAATAGTAATGCAAAGACAAATTAGGGTAACTTGGCATATAAAATGATATACTAGACAATTTTATCCCTACGACTCATAGTTCGATTACCGGGACGGGGCAATTACTTCAAAGTAGATTTATTCGCGAATCAATAAAGTTAGCGTGATGAAATAAAAATTAAACACTTCAGTTAAATGTTCTGATCTTGAATTATTGATAAAAATGGTAGCTTTTGTACTGTGGGGTCTAGTTCGAATCTCTAAGGGTCCATTTAAATACTTTGCAAACTAGGGTCTTAGAGATCTGTAATAAAGTTTAAATTGGTGTTATTACTTACAAAATCAATTATAAAATGCTGTTATTGAGAGAAACATTGCCTCGTGTTGATTCTAGAAGCTTAAATCTTGCATAACACGGAAAAAGTCGGTTTAGATATAATTGACGGAGAATGCTGTTATTTTATTTTAATATTCAAGGTAATAACGTCAAAATTACGCGTATATTCCCTGTTAGCATGAAGGAGAATGAGACTAGAAGAAGAAGAAGGAGAAGAAGAAGAAGAAGAAGAACAACCAGAACAAGAAGAAGAGATTTTATTTTATATTTCAGCTAATAACCTTCAGTTCGCGTATATTCCCTGTTAGCATGAAGGAGAATGAGACTAGAAGAAGAAGAAGAAGAAGAAGAAGAAGAAGAAGAAGAAGAAGAAGAAGAAGAACCAGAACAAGAAGAAGAGATTTTATTTTATATTTCAGCTAAAAGCATCTTACTAATGGTACAATCCGATAACATCTTTAGGGTCTTTCCGAAACACGAAAGAATGAGTATTTGTAATTTTTCCTGTCTGAACTTGTTTTTTTTTGTAGACAGCACGTCGCCGGGACTCTTCGAGGCTACAATTTCTCCACTAATGTTATAAATCGACACCTTTGCGTGAGGCTAAGGTTTTTTCCGTTAATGTGAGGACAATGTGATACTTTTACCTGAAGGGACATGTTTTTAGAGAGGTTTACACCTGTGTTTGAGGGTAGAGTTTCTCAACTAATGACATGGTGACGATTTTACCTGTTGGGACACGTTTAAAAGAGGTTCAGTTGATAGATTGTAACATATAGTATGTTAGCGTGTTAAGACGCGTGCAAATAGGTTTATTTCGTGGTGATAGTTAAAATTAATGTCTTTGTTGTTGAAATGATGGTACTTAGAAACATAATCATCTTTTCATGTTTTAATTTGACGCTTGATTCGTCTTAAAGTGAATAAAAATGGAGAAAGAATTATAAAAAATACGGGGTATTTGTTTCTTTAAGCGTTTAAATAATGTTTAGATGGTTCCATTACTGTCATCCAATATCGATAAAAGAAATGTTACTTAAAGATACATAACCGCCGTTTCGCGTCTTAATTTTTCTGTTGGATTCTTTTCAAAGTGCGTAAAAGACGAGAAAAAGTCATAAAAATAGGAAGGTTTGATGAAATATAGCAGAAATTTGGTTTTTTTTTTTAAGCGTTTAAATATTGTTTAGATGGTTCCATTACTGTCATCCGATATCGATAAAAGAAATGTTACTTAAAGATACATAACCGCCGTTTCACGTCTTCCGTTTCGCGTCTTAATTTTTTCTGTTGGATTCGTTTCAAAGTGCGTAAAAGACGAGAAAAAGTCATAAAAATAGGAAGGTTTGATTAAATATAGCAGAAATTTGGTTTTTTTAAGCGTTTAAATATTGCTTAGATGGTTCCATTACTGTCATCCGATGTCGATTAAAGAAATGTTACTTAAAGATACATAACCTCTGTTTCACGTCTTAATTTTGCGAGCGCGCGCGCGCGCGCGTGTGTGTGTGTGTGTGTGTGTGTGTGTATGTGTGTTTGTGTTTGTGTGTGTGTGTGTGTGTATGTGTGTTTGTGTGTGTGTTCGGCATGAAAGTATTAAAATTATAAACATTTATTTCTATAAATACAGTGGTTGAAATATAATTTACCTTGTTTAAACTTTAAAAATGAGGGGAAATGCATGTTAACGTTGAACTGGCAAATAAAAATGAAACAAGTTGATCCTTGACTCACGTAGTTTAATGATATATGTTTTAAAAATACAAACTTAATCTTGAATCGCGTAGTAATTTATAAGGTACGTGCTAGTGGAATAAGTAGGGTTTGCTTGAGCTTACATAGTTATTCAGTAATTAACCTTCGAGTCGAGCACATCAGCTTCTCTTAGCGAGATTACCGTTCAATAGCTTTTATAAGTTATCGAGGCGAGTCAGTGGAAAGTGCTATAAGCATTTATTCATTTATATAATTTACAAGTGTTCCACTACGTATTATAAAAATGTGGAGTGGTGAAATGATGAAATCGGTTCTGAATGCTATACCAGATTATAGGTGCAGTAAATGCGAAAAGAGTTTTCTACGTGACTACCATAAGAAGAGGCATGAGCTGATATGTGGCGAGTTTTTCGAGTGTAAACATTGTGGCGATGTTTACGGTACTGAAAATCGAAGAGATGTACATGAAGGGCGCTGTGAGAGGGCTAAAGATGCTAAGAAAGTCAAATTCGAACCTACTAAGCATAAATTATTGTTAATGTCTCCTGATGAAGATGATATTGTAGAATATGAAACGGCTTTTCAGGATCGGCTGAAATCGTATTTCATCCAATGCCCAGCAAGTCAGGATTTAAATTCATACCTGCAGCAGGCTAAGCAACGCATAATTCATGCTGTTCAGAAGGAGCTGCGGGCTCATAAAAGTTTGAAAATTAACATTATGGCTGAATGTAAGTTTGTGAACGCCGTTGGAGACACTACTAACAAAGCCTTTAAAACGCGTAATCAGGCTGTGTTTTTAGATAGCGACTTGGATGCCATCTTGGAAAAAAAATTCGAGAAACTTCGTGTTGAAATGGAGGAAAGTAAGTTGAAAGGCAGTAATTGGGCTCTTCTGAGTGTTGATGGCGTTCGACTACGTATTAACAAGTATAATCTTCTTCGAGGGAGCAGCTATATTCCTCTACCGTCATCTTTGGATGCGAAGAAAGCCTGTATAAACCCTCAGAACTACAACGATGAGAAATGCTTTGTGTATGCTGTTCTTGCAAAGTTCATTCAAAAGGATGCTCAGCGTGTAAGGAAGTATAAGGATCATCAAGAAAAATACGATTTCTCATGCGTCTCATTTCCTACGAGCTTGGGTGAAATCACTAAATTTGAAAAACTCAATAATATATCCATAAATGTGTTTGGAGTGGATGATAAACATGAAGTGTTTCCCATAAAGGTGGTTGATGAAGAATTAACTGATCACCGCGACCTTCTTCTGTTGAGTGATTCAGCTGATAAACATCACTATGTGTATATAAAGGATTTTGAGAAGCTTATTCGTGGGCAGAAAACTAAGCATAAAGAACGAATTTATGTATGTAAAAGATGTTTCAGTCATTTTGATGACCGACATGGACGAAGTGGAATGAAAAAATTAGAAGAGCACCGAGAAATATGTAGACAACATGGTATTGCTAGATGCGTTATGCCTACAAAGGATAACTCTATCGTTAAGTTCAAGAATGTCGAGAGGATGTTGAAACTTCCTTATGTTATCTACGCAGATTTTGAATGCATTCTCACCCCTCTCCATACCTGCTCCTCTAACCCTGAAACCTCCTACACAACTCCCTATCAAAGTCATTCTCCTATGAGCTTTTGCGTTTATGTGAAACCGTCGTCCAGTGTTGAACAACTAGAAACAACTCTTCCTACTGAACCGTATGCTTACCGAGGGCCTGACGCTGCACAGAAGTTTATGGAATGCTTGATGGATCTGGCGAATAAAATTAGTGACTTATACAAATCTGCTAAACCTCTTAATCTTACAGCTGAAGAACAAGAATCATTCGATGCTTCTACAATATGCTACCTGTGTGAACATGAATTTACAGAAGATAATTGGAAGGTTCGCGATCACGATCATGTTTCCGGGATGTATAGAGGACCTTTACACAATAAATGTAACCTGGCTTGTAAAACACCTAATTATATACCTGTCTTCATGCATAACCTGAGTGGGTATGACTCTCATTTCATTGTTAAGGAACTGGGGTGTACTAGCGAAAGAGTAGAGGTTATACCAAATTCAGAGGAAAGTTATATATCATTCTCCAAGTATGTTGGGGATATTAAACTCCGGTTTGTGGATACTTTCCGCTTCCTCAGTACGAGTTTGGAGAAGCTTGCAAAGAACCTTGAAACGCATACTGAAACAGCGAAATACTTTGGAGTAGAGAATATTGGCTTGATGACTCGTAAGGGGGTATTTCCCTATGATTACGTAACATCGTGGGATGTCCTGAACGATACATGTTTGCCTTCTAGGAATGCCTTCTACAACAGATTAAACAGTGAAGAAATCAGCAGTGAGGACTATGATCATGCTCTGAACGTGTGGAAGCACTTTAACGTCCGAAACCTTGGCGAGTACAGTGATTTGTACTTAATTTCGGATGTTCTTCTCCTATCGGATGTCTTTGAGACATTTAGAAACCAAACCTTGAAAACTCATAAAGTGGATCCTGCACATTATTTTACTTCTCCAGGACTTACATGGGATGCTATGCTGCTGTATACTGGAATCGAGTTGGAATTGCTTCTTGATTACGATCAGCTACTCATGGTTGAATCTGGTATAAGAGGAGGGTTATGCCAGGTTTCTCACCGGTATGCGGAGGCTAACAACATCTATATGGAGCAGTATGATCCTCGTAAACCCTCTCATTTTATTACGTACGAAGACGCCAATAACCAGTACGGTTGGGGTATGTGTCACGCCCTTCCTTATGGAGGGTTTAAATGGGTTTCTCCTGAAGACATAGACCTGGAATTATTGAAGGAAGATGACCCTCTTGGATACATCTTAGAAGTCGATGTCGAATATCCTGTCGAGCTCCACGATCTTCATAATGATTTGCCCTTCCTGCCTGAGAGTATGAAACCGGGGGAATCCTCTTCAAAGAAACTAATTGCCCATCTTGGATCCCGAAAGAAGTATGTGGTTCATTACATGGTCTTGAAACAGGCTCTTAGTCATGGTCTACGACTAATAAAGATTCATCGTGCACTAAAATTCCGTCAGTCTTGTTGGTTAAAGCCTTACGTCGAATTTAATAATCGCCTGCGACAACAAGCTAGAAATGATTTCGAGAAGGATTTGTACAAACTTTTCAATAATGCGATGTTTGGAAAAACTATGGAAAATATTCGTAATCGTATGGATATACGTCTTGTGGCAAACAGCAAAACATTAGAAAAACTGATAGCCAAGCCTACATTTATCGATCGAACTATATACGGTCCTAATCTTGCAGCTGTTCATATGGCTTCTCGTAAAATAGTGTTCAACAAGCCTATATACATTGGTATGAGCGTACTAGACATCTCCAAGACGCTAATGTATTCGTATCAATACGATGTGTTACTTCCATATTATGGAGCTGAGAATCTTAAACTGTTGTATACGGATACAGATTCCTTCATCCATCGAGTGACTACAGCTGATATATACCAGGATAAATTACACATGCTTGAACATCTGGATACAGCGGATTACCCTGCTAACCATATATGCTATTCTACACAAAACAAGAAAGTTTTGGGAAAGTTTAAAGATGAAGCAAGTGGTAAAATCATTCGCCGTTTCGTCGGTCTCAGACCTAAAATGTATGCTCTCGATATTGATGGCTCTGTGATAAAAAAGATCAAAGGCATAAAACATAGCGCCATTAAGCAATACATCAGCTTCAATAGCTATATGGAGTGCCTTAAAACTTTGAAAATTGTTAGAACTCCGATGAATTTAATCCTATCCCAACGTCATAATGTTTCTACAGTTGAATCTAATAAAATAGCTCTGTCGCCTCATGATGACAAGAGAGTAATTGCAGAGGATGGAATATCAACGTATGCGTACGGGCATTACAACGTTGCAAACCATGCATAAGAGAATGCAACTTAGATCTCAAGATGATTATTTTCTCCGTTACGTCTCCTGTAGAAAATGAAAGTTTAATCAACTGACTCCTCCACGCCTCAAATGAAGTCTGACGAAGAAAGAAGAAAAAATAAAAAAATTACTCACCTGGCTTCTCCATGCTTCTCATGAAACTTGTCGAAGAAAGAAGAAAAATAGAAATTATAAAGGGAGGCGTTAACTCTGCCACTAGACTTTAACTCTAGTGCTGGTCTCCAGCCCAGATAAAAGAGGAGAGGCGTATACCCTACTACCTTAAAGTAAGTATACCCTCATTAACTTTATATAAACAGAAGATTGTGTTAAAATACTATCAAAGGTATTGCTGAATATCTCTTAAAAATATTGAGCTATAAGTACCTCAACATCTGCGGATAGATCATCTTTTAGTGATAAGTTTAAAAATCTATAAAGGGTTAGGAAAACAAAGTTGAATAAAGCTGTAAAGAACACTTAATAAGCAGGTTAGATCATAATAGGTGGGGTTACACTTAGAAAACTGCATGTCGTGTTGGAGATGTTACCCCCAGAACATACAGAACCAAGCAAAAGAGTCATACAGTTGTATAAAATTCTGTAACAGAGGGTAAAAATAGTAGTAATAAGAACTTCAACATCAATGGTTAGGACATCTTCTACTGGAAGTTTAAAAGTTCTATAAAGGAGGGTGCAAATAGCAGTAAAATGGGGTGAAATGTCCTAAAAATGTATGAAAATGATTGAATAGCTCTGAAAATTGTCTGAAAAGTTGTTAAATATGTTGTTAAAAGCGTTCTGAATATACTAAAAGCGTCTAAAAGATCTAACAGAGGGTGCAAATAGCAGTAAAATGGGGTGAAATGTCTTAAAAATGTATGAAAATGACTGAATAACTCTGAAAAATTCTTAAATATGTTTTAAAAAGCGCCCTGAATATACTAAAAGCGTCTAAAAGATCTATCAGAGGGTGTAAAATTGTAGCAAAAATGGGGTGAAACGTCTTAAAAATGTATGAAAATGGCTGAATAACTCTGAAAATTGTCTGAAAGGTTCTTAAATATGTTGTAAAAGCAGCATGAATATACTAAAAGTGCTAAAAAAATCTAACAGAGGGTGCAAAATTGTAGCAAAATGGGGTGAAACGTCTTAAAAATGTATGAAAATGACTGAATAACTCTGAAAATTGTCTGAAAAGTTGTTAAATATGTTGTAAAAGCAGCATGAATATACTAAAAGCGTCTAAAAGATCTAACAGAGGACTCAAAATAGTATTAAAATGAGTTGAAACGTCTTAAAAATGTATGAAAATGACTGAATAACTCTGAAAATTGTCTGAAAAGTTGTTAAATATGTTGTAAAAGCAGCATGAATATACTAAAAGCGTCTAAAAGATCTAACAGAGGGTGCAAAATTGTAGCAAAATGGGGTGGAACGTCTTAAAAATGTATGAAAATTACTGAATAACTCTGAAAATTGTCTGAAAAGTTGTTAAATATGTTGTAAAAGCATCAAGAATATGCTAAAAGTGTTTAAAAAGATCTATCAGAGGACTCAAAATAGTATCAAAATGTTTATGAAATTCCTAGATGGAGATCAGGGTAGCGTATGACAGGATAGAATAGATAAGCAGAGGAGGGAATAGGATAGATGATAAGAGGATAGAATGAATGTCTAGAAACGTATCATGTTAGTAGAATAGAATAAATAATAATAAGAGGATCTACCTTAGGTTAGGCTAGGCCAGGTTAGATTAGGATAGGTTAGATGAGTAGAAGTATGAGGCTTAGGTTAAATTATCAAAGACCGGAGTAAATAGTGGGAGCTGGGTTAGGTTAGGTTAGCCATGTAGAAGTATGGAGCTTAGGTTAGGTTAAGATAGGTTAGACGAGTAGAAGTATGGGGCTTAGGTTAGGATAGATTAGGTTAGGTTAGGCTAGGTTAGGTTAGGTTAGGTTAGGTTAGGTTAGGTTAGGTTAGGTTAGGTTAGGTTAGCGTGGCGGTGTGGGGGCGAGGTGTCATTATGTTGGGGGTATCATATACAATCAAGATGGAAAGCTCTTGCGTTAGGAGGTTTACACCGATATAGTGAACGACATACTCGACTACCGTGAACGCTCATAAAGATACATACAGTGCTATAGGCCATAAAAGTTATCCCTAGAGATTGCTTCAAATACCTACAACGTCCTGCTTCCCCTACCACCTTACCTAGTAATCCTTAGATCACGCATGGCGGCCATCTTGCCCATAAAAAACTGCGCCAGCTTCCCCCCAAATACCCTACTTGCATTACTCGTCGTTTAACCAGTTTAAAAAAACTTTTGGGCATGGTGTGTAAACATAGAGAAAAATGCTCTGATTAGCTGGAGTTGTCCCTCATGTTACCCTGGAAACGTATTTCCAGCTTTATAATTTGGTGCACATTCATAATGGTTTTGATTAAAATAGAGGAATTCAGAAAACAACTTCAACACTCACACACGCCTAGATATAAAGCGGCGGCGGCGGCGGCGGCGGCAGCAGCAGCAGCAGCAGCAGCAGCAGCAGCAGCGCTATAGACAATGACAGTGTTTTTCTGTGGTGAAAAGTATTATCGAAATTGGTGGAATAGTTTTAGAGCCTCCCTCCTCTGGAGACAATCACTCTCACTCTCTCTCACTCTCTCACTCAGTCAGTCATTCAGTCAGTCAGTCACACGCACACAAATGGATGTTAATATAGATATGTAAACTATAAGGTATAGTGAATCCACGTTGAAGATAATAAACATCATTTTAAACTTAGCCAGCATTCTTGACAAAATTGATGGAGGTTTTAACTTTAACACCTTTCTCGTGTCGGGGTCACATGTTAAAGTTATTACGGATCTGAAGTAGAAGACATTGCTTATCGCTGCTTTCCTTAGAAGTCATCAAACGCTTAAATCTGAATTTCTTTGGATAATACTTCCAGTTCCATTTAATATGATCATCATTATTGAAATAATGCATCTATGAAATGTATATCAGTCAATACACACAGATTTTAAGACATTTGTATGGTTATTTAAATATTAATTTGTATTGTGGATATTCATTGTTCTAATAAACAACTTCATTCATTTTTAAAAGCCTTCACTAAAAATGCAGGTTTTACGGTAATTGTGTTTATAAAAAATCTATCACATCTGGTTTGTTATACTACTCCCTAATTAGTACAGAAATATTACTTTTTTACTCTCAATGACTGTCGATTTTTCAAAAGTTGTTTTATTTCTCAAAGTGGGAGCAGTGTTTTAAAAACATATATGGTTATTTTTTTTACTGTACTTTTTAGAGGCAGTAATACATTTTTAAACAGCTTAGTAAACAATTGCAAGTTGGTCGTGCCAGTTAATAATGCGACTGTCAATTATTTATAGCTTCAGCAAATTGGTAGTTTAAATGAACCAAGTGGAAGAAACGATGTGATCTCTTACAGTTTAATTGCATACTATTATATAATAAAATTTAATTTTGTAATTATTCACAATATTTGGTGAGATTTTGCAGATGTATTAAATATTTCCTTTTGGAATTAATCTCAAGAGTTTTCCTTTCTTTCTTATTAACCCATTAATTGGGATAGTCCTGATATGATTGGATTATAATCTATTCGGTCTTAGAGCCGGACTTACTGTAAACAAAATATTTGTATCACTCCGCATTAGCCTTGTGTGCAGCATGTACAGGCTGCTGTTATCCTCTTTCGTCAATATTGTAAGAAAGCAAAAGAGAATGAAGGACTCTACAGAGCAGTTCAGGCTTCTTTAGTCCATATTATTCAGTATCACGCAATTAAACGTTTCGAACGACGTTTGATAAACATTAAAAGACACAAATAATTGCGCATATTTAAGGTAATATAAGTAAGTAAGGTAAGTGTTACGCTGTGCTTTGTTTCCCCAGCGTGCCGCTAGGCAGGTTAAAAACGTTCATTGTTTACATCAAATTGTGCTGTAAGAGCAGAGGAATTATAGGGATTAAACTCACTACAGGCCACCACAATTTCAAACCGAGGATCGCAGCACATCGTAAGTCAGTTTGATAATGATAAATAATTGAAAAAGGTGCCTCTGTCAGAGTTTTACACATAGGTATCTACAAACGATAAACTTACAAAACGTTAATGCAAGGTCTCTTTCACAAAAACTAACAAATATTGATCAATAAAGCCAAAACGTGAAGGTTTATTCATAAACACATGAAAAATAACAGTGAACATATATAAAGAACAGTGTTGATTGATAACGCTAACGAAAACAGGACGATGCAGCAGCAAATGAACGCCTTCAAGACCTTGACTGGGAACTGAATAATTTATTGATTTCAGGTTTTGCAACTTCCATTGTACAGTAAGGACAGAAAAAAGGGTTTTCTGTATACTCAACTGTGCCCCGACTTCCTGGAAGATACGATATGTTGGGATTAGCTTATACCGGGTTGCATTCGCCTTTCGCCTTTTTGATTGATAGTCACTTCCATCTCACATGCAAAGAACGCACAGATGTCCTAGTGAAAAAAAAATAGTTATGTACCGCCGCAAGCTGTTTACAAAGTCTGAAACGGATACCCGTGCCTCCCCTTTGAGACAAGGGGCTCGTTGAACTAGCAATGTCTTTCATTTAAATTGACTGGCAATAAAGGCCGAATGAATCTGAATACCCCATATAAATACTCTTAATCTGGGCTGTCCATCCCTTCAGTTCGCTTTAGTTTCCCTTCTGCATTTCTGTCTAAATACTGGCCCATCTACTGTTTCTTTCTCGTCCTCTTGTTAGCAATATTTCGGAGCAAACATATATACTATTCATTTCATTCCATATTTAATTCCAATTTATATTTATTTCTTACACAGCACCAAAGAGCGAAACAACCATTCTGAAGTGTCATACTCTTTCCAATTATTGTTTCTCTCTTATCCACATTCAAGAGGGCCCTTTCTACTCTGCATACCTGAAAGTAAACAAGCTATATTCCCCTTACCTCATTACTGTTTTGCCTTTTATACTGGCCATCCACTTATGCCTGATTGGTGAATTGCATAGTCAGATATAACCCTAACACATTATTGCTCAAAATTTGGTAATTTTTGTTTTCTGTATTCTCTATTTTTCTCTCATTACTTTCTCCTGGCATTCTTCCCCATTCTTTTCCCGTCACCCGAACTCCTGCCATTTATTCACCAATGAATAATTTGTTCATTTCCCGTTTCATATTCTTCCGCCAATGATTCTAAACTCTTACAGACACCAATTCTGTTATGAATATGACAATACAAGTGCAAGAAAGCGCTTGAATTTTATGGAACCAGTAGATTCTTTTGCAAAGATAGCCTTTAATACGTCAAGCTGCGAGTTTTTACTGCGATCAGCATACCAGATTGCCAAGGTAAATTACAAGCAGAAAACATGCAACCCTACGATAAAAACAGGGTTGGTAGACACACATTTTATAAAAACAGTTTAGTCAGCATTTTTTCCTGTAATTTTCATGGTATATTCACTTTTGAAACAATGTTCAAATGGTGTTCAGAATGAGCCAGGATGATCACTGGTATAACTACGCTGAAAATATGCAAATGTGATCAGGTTTGAGAATCCTGCAGCCGAGATCTGGTAATGCGTGAAAGATTGTACACGAAGGAAATGTTCTCTGTGCCATATGTTTAGTTCGAAAGATACGATCAATGTGTTTGTGCTCTGCGGCTAGAAGGAAGTCACGCTCCCTCCGAAGTTCCCGCCTCTTCCCGTCCATGGATCTGTACCACAGCAGGTCAAACTTAGATAGGCTTCATATTTTATAACCCGCAATATAAATAGTTCTGTTTAATTCTTTGATTTTGTCTATCTCTTACGGTTTACGAGTTATTCAAAAGTCATCCAGAGTAAACAGGACTACATAGGCTATACCCAGAAAATTCAAGATATACATTTCATTTGGCATACAAATATCTTAAACATATGGCATTGTAATCAAAATGTTAGATCCATTTTCAAGAAAATCAGAATTTTCGAAAAAATTTCCATATAAAGGGAAGTTTATTTTGGTGTTATGTTCTTCAAAATCTTCGTGTCGCATCCTTGAAAGAGGTTAAACTTAAATGCCAGCTATGGTATTTAACCGACTTTTCGTTTTTCAGTTATGCTTTCCACACACACGCACACACACACGCACACGCACACACGGACCTTTTACTAAAACTGCTTTTTTTTTTTTTTTTTTTTTTTTGGAAAAATGGGGGTTTCAAAACATATATTTCCGGTGAAATCTCGACATCGAATTTTTGGGTGGAATACAAAACTTCCTCTACTTACCAGTAGATAAAGTAAAAATTAATAAAATTGTTCCATTTAGAACAGCCGTGCCAAGCCGAGCCCTACCCTACCCTATCCAACCCAACCCTACCCTACCCAACCCAACCCTACCCTACCCTACCCTACCCAGCCTACCTTACCCAACTCTACCCTATCCTACCCTACCCAACCCTACCCTACTCTACCCAGCCTACCCTAACCAACCCAAACCTACCCAACCCTACCCTACCCTACCCAGCCCTACCCAACATATATTTCCGGTGAAATCTCGACATCGAATTTTTGGGTGGAATACAAAACTTCCTCTACTTACCAGTAGATAAAGTAAAAATTAATAAAATTGTTCCAGTTAGAACAGCCGTGCCAAGCCGAGCCCTACCCTACCCTAACCAACCCAACCCAACCCTACACTATCCTACCCAACCCTCGCAGCCCTACCCTACCCTACCCAACCCTACCCAGCCTACCCTACCCAACCCAACCCTACCTTACGCTACCCTACCCAACCCTACCCTACCCAGCCTACCCTACCCAACCCAACCCTACCTTACGCAACCCTACCCAACCCTACCCTACCCAGCCTACCCTACCCAACCCAAACCTACCCTACCCAACCCTACCCTACCCTACCCAGCTTACGCTACCCAACTCAACCTAACCCAACCCTACCCCACTCTACCCAACCCAACCCAGCCCTACCCTACCCAATCCAACCCTACCCTACCCTACCCACCCCTACCCTACACAACCCTACCCTACCCTACCAAACCCAACCCAACCCTACCCAACCCAAACTTACCCTACCCTACCCAACCCTATCCTACCCAACCCTATCCTACCCAACCCAAACCTACCCTATCCTACCCAACCTAATCCTACCCAACCCTACCCTACCCTACCCTACCCAACCCTACCCTACCCTACCCAACCCAACCCTACCCAACCCTATCTTACCCAACCTAACCCTATCTTACCCAACCTAACCCTACCCTACCCCACCCAACCCTACCCTACCCTACCCAACCCTACTCAACCCAACCCAACCCTACCCTACTCGACCCAACCCTACCCAACCCAATCCAACTCCCCTGCACGTCACATGAACGTTGTACATGCCGACGCGACGCATCCCTTCACTTGCCGTGAATGCCGCCGTGTTTGTATGAGTGGTGGATTGTAACGGAGTTATGTCGTCTAAAGGTAATCTTAAAAGTATTTGTAAAGAGTGTTAAGGAATCGAGGTATTTAAACTTGCTCCTAGAAATAAATAACCTCGCCTTAGGGTATTTAGCGTTCGCATATTTACAATGTTTGCCTCCACATATATTTGCGAAGAATTTTTTTCTCAGATGAAGCATATAAAGCGTAAAGATAGAACTAGAATATCAGATCTCCATCTCTCGCCACAGCTAAAAATATCTATAGCAGATATGATATCGATCTTGGAAGCTTAATTTACTGTTTATTGCAGATTATCGTTCATTATACATGTCTCAAACTTCCTTTTACACAATGTTTAGTCGTAACTTAAGATAACAGCACTTGAGAGCGCAAAGGTCGATTTACTCTTCTCCTTTCTTCCAAATACAACATGTGATGCGAGAGGTGTCAAAGACTGGCTCGGCGTTTGGACATGGCTGACGTAGAGGGTTGTATTGTGTAGATAGGAGAAATACCCTGAGATTTTTGTCTCGCATCCTTAGGAGATGCTTGAATTTAAGTACGGGATTTACTGTTTGCCGGCTTCAGGTTCTCGGTTTATACTGTTGAGACGCCCCCATCCGTGCAGTCCTTTTTATGGAAATGTGTTCATACAGTAGATCCCAAAGTCTGTGAGATTACGATAACGAACTTTCGATTTGAATGCAATGCTTCATCCGCCTTATGTATGCGGCAGACAAACAAAATTACACATTTCGCACATTAATCTTCCACCAGAAAAAGGAAAGAAATAAAGAAAATTTTAGCAAAAAGACAATTATGTTAGCGTGCACGCCATGGACTAAATCCGCAGCTTTTCACTTTAATGTATTTGCACGAGAAACTGGTGGTAGAGTGGAATATTGCTAGAGTCAAATGATCGAAGGAGGCCAGGTAGGTACATATGATGTGGTGCTGGTGTATTCACCTGTGGAGTGTACCAGAAGAATATGCTGCATCACCATGTGTTGAGAACCTTTTGCCGCCACCGAGGACAGGTTCTTCGTGAGCGGGCTCGATGCGCATTACCATAAAACGGTCATCAGGTCACTTCTGTTGAGGAGGCAAGATCTTTATGGCCCGGTAACACCCATCGACATTGCGTTCTTTTCATTCCATTCACTGGGAAGGTTTCTTCCCTATCACGAACCTATTTGAAGGGAAACCTTTCTGCTGAGAATTATTAGTGTTATTGGTCACATTTTCGAATTCCCAAGCTACCGGCTGTTCATACAACTTTGCATGGATTTGTTTCTCTTCCGGTTAGAATTTGCAGAAAATACAAATAAGGACAGCAGTAACCCCTTTATGTTCAGTTTCATTGCAACCTTGGTTTAAATATAAAAGCTTCATTCACTATAGAATTCATTGGTCAATTCTAACTTCTTGTTGGAAATCCTGCTGTGGAACCTCCATCAATCTCTAGACCCTTTCGGCCAATAATTCAGCAACTCCTTTAGGTCTTCGTCCGGGATGTTCCTATGAGTATTTCTTTTGTTGTTCTAACTTTGTTTCATTTGCGTGCAACGATTACAAACATAATGCACTTCACAGGTGTGCGGCTGTGTTCTTCGATATACGTGTTTATTCTAGTGTTAGTCGTTTTGAGCAAGTATAGTTTAAGTTTATTGCATAAAAACTTTGTTTTCTACAATGTACGGTAAAAACTATTGTTAGAGATAAAACATTTTTAATTAAAGTGGAAACTTTAAGGCGATGTACAACAATACAAATTTAGAACTGTATGAATCTCCACCTACAAACCAGACAGTTCCTGTAATAACACATTTTCCTCAATGAAAAAATCTACTTCAGGGTCAGCGTATTGCCATGTTAAATTATTTCAAAACAGCTGTAAGCTGGTGCATATTATATTTGAAATTCAAGGGATAATTAAACGACCTCCCTTAAGAATCTACTATGTAGAAAATCGGCTATTAAAATGCACGGGATTATTTTGAACGATATTGACATAAGTAGACTGAAAAAAACTGATTTTTCCACAAGTGAGTAACTCTTGGATTATTTCTGGAAGCACCCTCGTATTATATTCAGTTTTACAGCTAAAGCGTCATTTCCAATTGCGTCATTGGCAATTTAAGGTCCACTGGGTGTGATGATCACGGCAAATCACTGTTGTATTGCATTTGTGGGTGCGGAGACCTATTCTGGTAATCCAAACAGTGTCTTGTAGAATCCTAGTCCATGATTATTCAACAATAAGTAGAGTACTTTATACACGTATGTGTGTCCATATTATAATAAAACCAATAAAAGCAAAATAAAAGATCGTAAGTTGTAAAATACAACACTTTCTAATAGGCACGCACATGTTTAAGGCACTCCAATGTATTGCTTTTCTTTAAAAATTAATAAATGACTCTTTTGTGAAGTGTTTTGTGCTAAAGGAATGTTCTTTAACATTAGTTCTTTTTTTTAACTATATTAATGATAATTGATGAAATTTACCTGTACGAAGTGTCGTAATGTTTGTTCTTATCTTTTGTCATTTATACCGAGTGCATTTTATTTTGTAGCCTTGATTATATCATAAGCTTGATATATTCGTAACAATGGTCATGCAAGTTTCATAATTGATTCCTAATTCATTGAGGTTGGAGGAAATTGGTAAGGTTAATCTTTTAACATTTAAAGACACTACTAAAGAATTCGTAGTGAACGATTTACCCGTAGTGTTCATCTCCTCTCAGTAAAGGGCAGCATTGAAATTTGACAATATTTAAATTACTCTTGGGTTGCGCCAAACGATTCAAAAGTCACAAAGCGGAACCAAAAGCATCCTCTGACGCACCAAAGCTAAAGAAATATCGGAGGAAATTACATCGCTACTTGTGCTGCGCTGTTGCATACTAAATGTTTAATATTTAACTGCCGTATTCCCGGGACGAATCTTGGAGGAGTTACTGTGAGGTAAATCTTGCAGTAACGTGTACATATTCATGCAAGAATAATGAAGTAGTCCATCTTTATTATATGCGCGCATGCACTTGAATATTTATTCCACTGGAGAGTCGGGGCTTAAGCCATGTGCCAAGGCTAAGCAATGTGTTTAATATGGGTACAGAATATTGTATTTTAGGATTATATACAGAATTTTGGTACTAAGGCTCAAATCCATAATTCCTTAACATTAGAATAGCTACTCTTCAAGGCTTTCACTCTGGATCCTTAAAACTGCTGAAGAAGGAAATCCAGTCTCACTAGAGACTCTAGGTGGTTTGAATAGGTAGTTACCCTGTCATTGTCATCATAAAAACAAACTGGATCAAATGACAACAACCTTCCGAGATATCTGTTATAGTGGAAACCTCTTCAGTCTTCGAAATGATTTGAGTTCTTAGATTGTTCTTACAAAATGATCATTTAGCATTATTTAGGATGACATTCCTTCCAAAGATTAAGTGGTACATTCCAAATAAAGCCTGCAGTCAGGTAATTTTAATTGGAGATTGCAACTTGAACTTGAACACTATCACGCTGTCTGTTAATTGCTTAACCTCTATGTCTGACATAAAGAAACAGTTGGCACAAATTCATTGATACTTTCGTAATTTGTTCTATTCTAGCTGGCTGTGTGGACATTGTGCAGCGCGCCTAGCTGCTTATTTTGGAATTGCAGCCCTGACCACTGCTTTCTGCCTCGCTATTCGCTCTCTTCTCTTTAATCTTTCTCAGTTTCAAATCAGCCATTTTTGTCACGGACTCTAGTTGGCCAAATTAATATTGCTTCTTATGGGTTAGTCGTATCCAAGACAACAAGCATGTCTCATGCTCTCGAAGGCTGTATGGGACAAAATTGCCTCTCTTCTCAATAAAACTGAACACGTTCCGTTTTGTGCATGTGCTGCTTTCATTCGACATAATCGTAGCACAGTTAATAATCTCTGCAAGTGACACTCTTCTCCCGTACTACTTGGTCTGCATCTCACTTTTTATATTCATAATCGCAAGAGGTACCCACAACTGCTATAACTAATTTTGTGTAAAAATCAAAGAATGTAGTATCATGCTCGTACACTTGACATAAGAAGAAATTAAAATTCGCTTTTTCGGTCGATGTGTCCAAAATTAGGAAATAGATTTTCACCCAAACATAACAAATAATAAAACATAGAGCCAGTCGCTATGTGATGGCTTTGAAATTTCGTTTTCTTTCCATGACCAAGAGAAAGGAGGGAGTGGGAGGGGCGCAGGAACTACTTCCCATTTGAGAAAAGTATAACTATTTTAAAATGCAAACCAATAATAATTAAGATTTCGAAAATGGTTTAATGTGTATATATTTGGTCTGCTTCAGCGAGATTTACATTTTTTTGGGTAGTAAGATTTTGTCTAATGCTTACGGTTTACCAGTTATGCAAAAGTCATCCAGAATGAAGAGGCTATTCCCAGAACATTGTAGATGTACATATCATTTGTCATGAAAAAATCTTAAACGTATGGTATTTGAATCAAAATTGTTGGTTTTGAGAAAATAACAATTTTCGTAAAAATGTCAATGTAAATGGTAATTTGGATAGGGAGATTTACTTTAATTCTTCGTGTCCCAATCCTCTGAAATGCTAAACTTAAATGCCAAGCTTAGTTTTTAACAGACTTTTCATTTATGAATTATGCTGTCCACAGACGCACACACTGACATTTTCTAAGAATTTTCGGAGGTGGAGTACAGTATTTCATCTACATACTCTACATACTTGTAGAGTATGTAGAGGAAATTCCCTAGTAGGGAATCTAATAAATGCAAAACAGGCGAAAATCTAATTAGGAATAGCTCTTCGGAAGAGTGGACGAAAGAACGATATATTAGAAAGCAGAAAAGACACTGCTTGGGGAATAGGTTTACAAATTGCTTGCTAAGATATGTTCTGGAGGGAACGTGGAGCTGGAAAAGGTTCGAAGCACACGATTAACAGTATGATGTTAAATGTTTCATTTGCAGAGGAAATTTGGGAAATGGGGAAAAAATCCAGAGGCTGGTTTTGCAATGCTCACAAGTGCAATTGGTTATTTCTAGATTTAATCAATGCCTGTACATTGTGGTGGGATGTGGAAAATGCTATGTAATTAGGAGTAAAGAGCTTGTAAATGTTTTGGAGTCTGAACATATGCTGCTGATTCTCATTAGATGGCAGTTTCATTTTACACCGATTCCCATTACGCGTCTGCCCCCAGGAGCAAATATCGGGCGATGTGTAATTGTGCTAATAGTGACTAACACCCTAGGGATAGGACGAGAGAGACTACTGTTCCTGTCTTGCAGATAGGGAATAAACTAATTTGAGCATACAGATGCCGTTAGCTGGAAATACTGGAATTATATTTCCGAGCCACGGTTTAGGTCAGTAAATGCCAAGTTTTTATATTAAAGGAAAAGCAAGTAATTTCAGTAATAGGTTATTCTGTAACCCTGTACTAATAAAAACGTTTAATTCGCGTTAATCGGGCGTACGATTAATCGCAACACAGGTTGAGACATATGGAAAAGGTACGAAACTGCCTTCCCTCATATCCCCACACCTACATTAATGTAACCGCCTTTGTTATACCGATGTCCAAAGTTGACCTCTGACGGTCTGCAGTGCAGCGTGAGAACACACGAGGGAGTTAAACCGAGCGAGATGGCTCCGCGGTAACGTGTGGGGGCTTGCTTTTGGAAGATCCCGGGTTCGATTCCCTCCGGGTAGCCACTCTGGCCATGGGCTTTTTCATGGTATCGCCTGGTCGATAGGGAATCCTGGGCTCTGTTCTCTTTTACCACGAATTTCATTTCGGTTTCCTGTCTCCATCATTTCCGTTCATATATTTCAAGATTGAAGGACCAGACGACGGCGTTTGGTGTATTGCGGCAGGACTACGGATTGTGCGCTTTGGTAAGACTTTTCCTCGGCGTATGATCGGATCGCCCCTTCCTGGGTGTGGTGGTCAGCGTCGGGATGTGCTATATCTGTAATCATTAGGGACCCCATCCTTGCTACTTACTGTACATCTTCCTCTGGACGTAGTCGCCCTTCGTGTATCTCCTCTCAAAGTTTTCTCCCAGGGGTCACGTTAAAAAGTGAGCTTTTTTTCTTTGAATACAATAATGATGTTCTTTCTAAAAAGTTTGTCCTCTTAGCATTATGTATTTACACACCCACCACAAAAAGCTTTTGCGTCTATAAATGACAGAATATCTATTAAAATAAATTGTAATACGACAGTATTGTGATTGTCGCACCTAAGGAACTTTGTATTTTCTTCACTTTCTTTTTTCTTTCAATAGTTTGGCAAATGTTGCTTTCAATAAATGTTTCTGAATAGGCTTTCTCTTATCACTGACTTCATGAAATAAAAGCGTTAAATTTCACAATAGTTTTTATGAGATGTACACGTATCACGTACTCAAGGGTTCAGTAACCGCAATGATATTAACCTTTTTCCTGACCACTGTTTTGAAATACCTTCGAATTACGAAGTAAGCCGTACAAAAAGCCATATTTATCGTTGAGCTTCGTTCTAACGGTTGGAATAGCCATTTGAAGTATCTGACGTAACCGTGTTATTATCGTGATTCGCTATAATGTTCCGAAATTGTTCACGATCTGAGGCACACCACGCCATATTAGGAGGTACTGTTAACCATTTTAAATCGCGAACAGGCCCTAGATGTACTGCAAGTTGCATTTGTACGTGTGTTCTCTTCTAATGTTTCTTACAAATATATGCTGATCAACAACGTAGAGTAATGTTTTAAAATATTTCATAAAAAAACAATAATATTACATTTTTACTGAGCCTTGCCCCCTTTGGAATATACAAACCTGTTTTAATTTCTTTTAAGTAATCATGAAACAATTTTGGAATAAAATTAAAATAAATTAAATGAAAATAAGTATCGCGGCTAAATAGATTGCAGGTGATAGGGTTTGAAAATGAATGGTTCATAAGCGGGGACAAAGAGGAAAACATGAGAGGGAAGAAATGGAGGAGATTGGGTTTGTGAAGAAACTGCATTTGAGGAAAAAGCACAATAGGTGTATTTATTGATAATACAAATGACAAGTAGGGCTTCTTTCTTTTCATGTGTTTTGCTTCGCGATAAAGTGGGGGGAAAAAAATAAATAAATAAAAAAAAATTGATACTGTTAAAGTGTATACAAATATTCATGTTACATTTTAATAGTTTGCGTTTCATTTGGTATCGTCAATAATTTCAGAAGTTGTACAATTGCTTCTGCTCTGTAATTCCAGGTTGATTGTTCAAGTTTCGTTCTACTCTTCCTTTCTCCTTGGAAAGTGACTTAAGGGAACCTGGAACTGAAATTTGAACTTCTTTATTTTTATAGTTATGAAATCAATACTTTGCACACTTAAGCGTGTTTGTTATAAACTACCACACAAAGTTCCAGCACAATCTGTTTTATAGTTTTGAGGGAATTAATTATTCAATTTATTCACAATGCAAAAATAATAATATTCAAAATATTCCATGAACATCAAAATCTAAATATCACAACAGTTCTGTTATTTTATAAACTCAAATTGCCCAACAAACACAATCAATCTCTGGCAGGAATAAAAACCCATTACTTTCAAAGTAATTAATTTATTTGCTTTGATGGACATTGACAATATTTTTAAATCTCTCCGTGTAATTTTTTTAACGTTAAACAAATTTTCAAATTTTGAAACCAAAGACTGAAGCTTAAGTCCAATGAATGGGGCAGTGCTGGAAAATTCTAGGAGCATAGCACACAACTTAACGTGCATGGAGCAGATAGTTTAAAGTCGAGAAAAATAATTTTTTCTACACACATGCATCATGATCATGAGTCAGGTTATCACACCTTTCTTGTTCTGTTTAGTAGTTTCTCTCCTTCAGATTCATGGCTTAACCACTTCTTTCCGCTGAATTTGGTTGTTTTGGGGTCCTTTTTGGCCCATATTTTGCCGGAAATTAAGCGGAAAAGGGGCGTTTAAATGTAGCGCAAATGGCATTTGATGCCTCCGCTAGACCCTTAAAAATAGCCGAATTTACTAACTTAAACAATTAATTGCCAATTAATAACTGGAGGTTTCGGGAACATTTATATGTACAAATCTAAAAATCGTCAATGTGTTAATTTTTCGGTTATTTTTCAATCCCAGGCTCCCTTAAAATGGAGTTATTGCTGTATTCTACATGGGCAAAAGTAAAATCTGGTGAAATCTTGTCTTTGCAGCGTGTAGATTTACTGCAGATCATGCGTTACTATGTGTTTTAAAAGTTAGAGTACTAATAAGGACCATTGAATTTTTGTTTGTCTGATTCCGATGAACTGTTACATAAATCGTGTTCTAACCACTTCTATCCTGTAGAAGTTATTATCGTCCCACAGTGCAGCAAATGCAACAGATTTGCGAATCTTTGAAATCTCTGCATCTTGATATTAATTAGTTGCAGAAGCATGAAGGTTAATTGTAAAAATCAATTTATTGAATTTGCAGAGCTTTCTCTACTCGCTCTTTTACTATTTCAGTTTCCATAGTATTAATTCATTTCAATACATTTCCTTGTGTGTATACAGATATAGTGGGTACAGCAATAGTCAGATTTTCTAAAAAGGGGATCGCTATGTCATACCTTTGAAATTCCATTGCTCTTGGCATGACCACAAGAAAAAAGAGTAGCGACTTAGTAGCACTATAAGTATTTGAAAATGCAAACTAATAACAAAGAATACATTGGAGTGGTTAACGCCACAAAAATAATTGACATAAATAGCACGCTTTAAGGAAACCTTTTCGTTTAGTAAGATTTTGTCGATCTCTTACGTTTACCAGTTACACAAAAGCCATTCACAGTGGAGATGACTTCACAGGATCTTCTCAGAAAATTGAAGATACACATTTTGTCATGAAAATAACTTAAGCATTTGGTATTTTAAGCAAAATAGTTAGAGCCACTTTTGAGAAAATAAAAACTAAGGAAGCTTTTGCCAAATAAAGGGCAATTTGGGAATGGGGATTTGCTTGGAAATCTTCGTGTCATTCTTGGAAGACGCTGAACTGAAATACTATGTTTGGTACCTTAGAAACTTTTAATTTTTGAATTATACTGTACTCACTCACTCACTCACTCACTCACTCACTCACAGAAGAAGCCTATTTTTTGTTGGAATACAATACTTCCTCTGCGTATTAAACGTAAGTAGTAAACTAAATATATAGGATATTTTGTCATATTTAGGATCTAATTTCTCCCGAAACTCCTTGAAGTAAACAGCTGATATTGTACTGGTTCTTTTCTCTTGCATGCTGATATTCTTTATTGGAGTCATTCACTTATCTTTGGAATCGAAATGAGAGAATAATGCAAGAAATTCCGACATCTAATCGCTCAAATAGCCAGTTTTAATGCTCTAGTATCTTTTTATTGACGTGTATTTACTAAAAACAGAGCGCTCTTTTAATAAGCTCATTGTGAAACTTGACTCCAGGATTTAGGATTAGAATTAGGCAGACGGAGGGGTCCTTTAGCCACTGTGACTTAGTTATCCCTGAGAGGAAGGGTTGAAGAGAAGACCCGAAGAGCGAACCAGATCCGAACGACGATACGCGCTAGCAAGAGCAGGATCCCTAACGATTCCAGGGTATTACCAATACGCCGCCAACCTTATCCTGGTGGTCACAGGATGAATGTGCCCCCAGGAAGGAGCACCAGCTGATCATCCAAGTGCAGGAGAGAAATCTTTACGTAGCGCCAAATCCACCGTCCCGCCGCAGCGCCTGGTCCTACAACCCCGAAACACATGAAGACGAAACAGAATGAATGAAATTAGAGGCATGAAATTCTTGGTAGAAGAGGAACCTCCCACCATTCATCTACCAACCTGAAAAAAACCACAAAAAACCGTGCTCTGGTTGGCCCGACAGGAATCGAACCCAGATCTTCCGAATGTGACCCTCGCACGCTACGTCGGAGCCATTTCGCTCGATGACTCCAGATTTTAGTGCTAGTACATTCGAGATTTGTTCTGTGATACGTAGATTGATATTCATAATCGTATATCTTATTTCGTTGTCCTGTTTGTCATAATTTTTTCTTTAACATTATTCCTAATACACACAACCGCAAACTTGATCCAAGTACAAAAAAGAAAACTTAATCACACATGGTGCTCGATATTCTTGCCGATTGCATCTTTCGTCTTGCATTAATGTAGGTTGAAGGAATATTGCCAATCATATTTCGCCAAAACCAGTTATGGGAACTCTCGGATTACAAAAACATCGCCATGAAAACCGATATAGTCGTTGTCCTGAAAGGGCTGAAAACCGCAGTGTTTGACATGTCCGGGACGTGAACAAGCACCTCTTGTCTAATGATGATTTTTCTGTCTGAAGCAGGTATGGGTATGCGCTGAAAACATATCAGGTCGGATTTCTTTATCTCTTCTACACAGAAATTCATTGGTCAACCAGTGATGTTCTCGTCATGAATTGAACGTTCATTTACTCTTTAAAATACTCCGAGTATTATAGCGTGTATTTGCAGTTGAGACACATAATTTATTTGTGAAATGGAAACACAGAACTTGAGTAGTGCATTTATGATGTTTTATAAGATGAAATAAAATATACGTACTTATCTCTATCGCCCTCCTCTCATTCTGGTGAATGAAACGCTGAAGCCTGTGACGGACATACAGGAGAAAAGCTGGGATCTTGCAACTGGCGCAGCCCTAGATATAATCGTATGGCTTTCCACTCAGAAAATATGAATACACTTCTATGGTTTGTTGAGTGCAGAAAGGACATTAAGTGAAAGCGGATTATGCATAAATGCAGAACACACAGCCTTTGTAACTTTGCTGTTTACTAAAGGATATGATATTGTTTTGTTGCTCACTCTGGGTTTGGCGGGGTGCATATTCTAGCATAAAAACGAGCCCGAGTAAACAAAACAGAGATTTTGACAGGCGAAGACTGTGAGGAATAATTCATTGAAAATTGCGGACTTACGAGTTACGATAGCCAGTTATGTTCTTCGATTGGACCACAGGTTGTCGAAACTTTGGGGAAATTGAACTACGCTAAAAAGGTCGAAACTCCTACACAGAGCTTACTTATCAAATATTCTTTCTTCGCTATATGTACACTCAAACAATCCGTTTGAAGTTATGACTTCTTCTCAAAGCTATGGTAGCTGTTAGATACCGTTTGAGGTTTAAGTTTGGAATGCCTCGGGCCATATAGAGGCTTTATCTACTGTAAAACGTTAACCCAGAGCTTTCCGCCTGGAGTCAAGGCCGTAATCAGGTGGAGTGATTTCCTGATGACAGACCAATAAATGTATTTCCTCAATTATAAGTGGTCTATGCATACCTCATCAGCTCGCCAATGTGTGGTCTTGAATTATCATGGAGATGCAGTCTTTCTCTTTGGAAAATACTGTTTTAAAATGTGAAGTACCAATGATTTGGAAATATATTCACGAATCATCTCTTGACAACTCATCCTTCTGTTCTCATGTACAATATTGACAGGAACTATGCAGATAATGACTTCCTGACGTTGACTACCTTCCGTAGTGATACAGAAAGATTTAGATTGCCGAGAAATGGTGCTGCGGCTCCAGAAACTTCGTTTACGATATTTGACACTTACGTGGTCTAAATTTCGTTCTCAGTTTCAACATATTCTACATTAAGTTCCCAAGGAGTTGATATAAACCGTGTACAGGCTTGTTAAGAGTTACTTAACATTAATAATGCAATAGATTAAAACGACACATCCCCATTGATACATGAGCGCCTGTTCAGTCTGTATTATTTCTTGGATCGTCCCCACAAACGACTTCATGATAATCCGCACCTACACGTTCATATATATGGAAACTACTCTCCAGGAACATATTCAAACATTTCTTTCCACAGCAGTTTTTATATATTTGCTGTTTGGGTAGTGAATTCCTGAACATGGCTTAAATGTGATTTTATCAACCTGTGCATCCGTCAGCTGTATAAAAGTAGCAAAGGTAATCTCACTAGAGATTTATCTAGAGAAAATCAAAACTGGAGTGGAATTTACGAGTTGACTATCTGGTTAAAATAGAGTATAAAGATTAGGACAAATAAATACAATAAAACATTAACTTGCTAAATTAGTTGATCGAACTGCTTCCATACCTATACTGTTTCTGTCGTGTTGTTTGATGTGTTGTTTTGCTGAAACTGACTTTGAATATCTATTCGGAAAACAGGTGACGATCGCAAACAAATTAACAGATGCTAGGGAGGTGATAGAAATAAATAAATGTTACGGATGATAAAAACGTGGGGTAACCAGACATGCTTGGTTGAAACATGTTTCGTACGTTTTAGTGATCAAAAGAAGTATGACGTAGTAATAGTGCTATAGTCGCATAAAATCTTTGAGTGGGGATAAATTAATTAGTAGCTACGGGGATACTTTTGGGTTAATAAATGCCAATGGCAGGTTTTGATAACTGGTTCGTTTAGATTTCATTGCCTCTTTTTTATAATTTTATATATATTATTATATCATTAGTTATGTTAGTAACGGCTGATAGCTGTCCATTACTATTGTTTTTCCTGTTGTGTAAATAAATTTTGTGGCTGCAAATGAGATTTATATCACTGGCTTTACAGCGTGATTTCACAGTGTGTATAACTGTACAACACCGCAAGGCGTGGCAAGCCTATAATTGCATTTTGTATCGAACCACCCGCCATTAATTTTGCGACAACCGTAATTAAAATGCTATCGTAAAATGAAGTTAATCTTGCACACAATGATCAGTATAAGTAGGTATATTGCTATGTCCAAAATCTGTAGGTACTAAACTCTCAGAATATGCTTAAGATCAGTTTTATCAATGAATTTGGATTTACTAAGAGATGTCGTTAACAGCTTTGGTAATAAACACGTGCAAGCGAAAAAGAGAAGTTCGGGATACATTTTCGTTTAACCTATGTAAAAGAATTATCGGTAAGTCATTTAAGATTCTTAAGTGCTTCTTTTTATCACTTTTTAACTTCTACGATGTAGAAAATCCACAGGCAAATATTAAATGTGCCTTTGCTTTAGCTGGTGATGAAATTAATTAAGGCGAAGTGTCTAAAGTGATAGATTTTAACTAATGAGGTTGGAATTTGATTCTTAAAGGAAAGGACATGGATCCATTGAAAAATGGCGGTGCCACCCCAGTGCAACTGTGAACGGGATCAATATTTGTTTGCTGTTTAATGCACAAGAGAAATTCCTTTAGCATACCTAGGTATTGGCGTGATCCTGAGTATGAACTGCACTTGAACTTGAGTTTTTTTCTAACGTTTGGCATTCTCCCCTTGTTACAGATTCCTCGAGGAAGCCAATGTCATCAGAGCACAAGGTGAGTGAGTGCATTGCTGTAAGTACTCGCCTTGAGTTGTGTAACTCAGGGACACTTCTAATCGATACTTTCTTGTTTTATAACTCTGGTTGTTCGGAAGAAAGTGAAAGTCCAACTCTTCGTTGTTTCTCTCTTTCTCTCATAAATATTACACTTAATTATCTTCTTCCCCACGTGTTTAACTTCTGATTCTCTACTATTTCCTTCAGCTTATTTCTTCTTTATATTTACTTTCAACGTGTATTCTTCCAACGATTCTCAGTTTTATTTTGATCGATATTCTGTCCACTCATTTATTTTTTCCAAAATAAAACCATAAGACACTTTCCCCACTGCCTGTTGACCTTATCTGCGCAAGGTAACATTTTTTGCATATTTTAAGTCCCATAATAGTAATGTAAACGTTAAAACAATGAACAATAATTTTGTCATGCTACGTCTAGCTCAATACGTGAGGAAAATGGAGTCAAGATCTTTCCCGCACTGTCCCTTCATAGGGACACCCGCAATCTATTTTGTCATTTATTCATTCATGTACCATTTCAGTGTCTGCGTATGTTAATCATCAAGCAGGGATGGAATTTACAATGGAATTTTCTGTCCTGCCTAACCAATTCTAATTCTAAAACCATTCTAAACATATTAGAGAAGATGTTTACATTATAACATAACAAAACTATATGTGTACCAGTATGTTTAACATGGATTCCAATCAGAATAATGTAACTTCGGTATATTCTGGAACAAAACATATTACAACTGGCTCTATGGTTCAGTAATTAGTACGCCAATCTCCAGATCCAGAGATTCCGGGTTCAATTCTCGGCCGGAGTGTTGGAATTTTTCTCTAGCTGAAATTATTCCGCTCTCCCCAGAGTGCCGAAACATGAATGAATGGGAATCTGTGCGCGATTTAATGTTTAATTAAAAAAAAAAAACAGAAATAATAAAACCCAACAGTAAACACGAATGAAAGCCAGTGAACAACATTGTCGATAAGCATTTCTTTTTTGTTCCATTTATATGCCGCCTTCGGTATCTCGGGTCATATCGGTGGCTTTTACATTGGAAACAATTGCACATCGGAATTACGTTCACTTGCTTTACATTGGTTTTGATATTTGGCTAATTACATTAAATTCACACACACACACACACACACACACACACACACACACACACACACACACACACACACACACACACACACACACACACACACTCTCTCTCTCTCTCTCACACACACACACACACACACTCACTCTCTCTCTCTCTCACTCGCACACACATACACACTTTCTGTCTCATTCATGCAATTCATACAATCCAGATTATAGCATAATTCTGCCTAAAGAAAAACGAGGATTCCCGTTCCAGCCAGGAATAGAACCCGGGACCTCCGGATTTAGAGGTTTGCATGCTATCACAGAGGCAGACAGAAAATTGCCCCAAAGTTAAGCTGCCATATGATGTTAATGACGGAATATAAATAGAAAAGCTGAGATAGATGGACGGACTAATGTACGGATGCTAAGTTGATAAAATAGTGACATGTTGCTCGTAGCGAAAATACTATCTCCTATCTCCATGTCTTCCACATCCTACCTGTAGAGAAACGCACAACTTTCATTAGCAGTTTCAAAAAATAATTATCCATACATAGGTACAGTATATAAATAATTTGGAAATTAGTGTTCTATATGTTTATTACTAAGCATTATTATCTGTTTTAAATATATTTAATGGCAAACGTTTTCTCATTTGTACGAAAATGTACACAGAGGCAAATCCGAAAATACACCGTAACACGATATCGAAAAACACTTCCTGATCGATTAGTTTTTATTCATGTTTTTCCCCTTTTTCGTAGAAGAATATTATGTATGTCTTCATAGCTTTAATTCCTAAAACGTTTAGAAAACAACGTTCAAAAGCATTCACTGAAAACGTATTGGTATTACACGGTCGTTGATACCTGCCGTAATGCTATAAGCAACGCATTATTCATGTCACGGTCGGAACTTGAACCACGGCTCTTCAAATGGCGTTCAATGCTCTCATTGCTGAACTCTCGTGGCGAGACGCCCATTCGCGCATAAAACCTTCTCAATGTATTCAGATATCCTGGTGAGCCTTTAATATGATCTTAAATACTCGATATATATATTAAAGGCAATGTTGCAAGTTAAATTATATCTGACATTTTCACACCGGCTGTGCATTAACTTGGAAAGTTAAACCAGACTAGAAAAATTCAATGACACGGCCGGACTGGAACAGCGAATCTTAAGTGCATTTTGCCAGCGGCAAGAATTCAGCACTGATATAAATTTGAATCTCTACAGAAATGCAACAATTTTTGCAGAATATATGCCCGAGTAGGTTATCTGCCTAAGCATCCTAAAACCCTCATCGTTCACTTGGGGTGGTCAGTCAGCAACCCGTTACTTTGAGTTGCATTTGTCACTCGGCGTTCACTTTCTAGCCTCTTCATCGGAAGCTTTTTTTTCTTATGACCCGTCTGAAAAAAGAAGAAACAAATCTTAGGCGCGCACTCGCACGTCTTTCTCTACTTATTTTTGTACAAACTATTCTTATAAATGCCTACTCTTCGAGCAATTTATGTTAATTGAGATAAACGTTTGTAGAAATGAATATATATATATATATATATATATATATATATATATATATATATATATATTTCCTTGTAAGTACAATGGGAATAGGGGGATACAGTAGGCTTAAGCATTAGTGAAACCTTTTAAGAGTTGGTTGGTATGTGATTGCTCTGAAATACCATTCTCTTTGGGTGATCGGGAGAAAAAATGACTTTCCATTTGAGAAAAGGATTAAGTATTGGGAATTCAAACCAATAACAAGTAGTATCTCGAAAATATTTCGTTTGTTATGAAAATTCTTCAATTTAATCAAAATCATTAGAGCCATTTTTGAGAAAGTGGACATTTTTAAGCATTCTCTATGTGAAGGGTAGTTTGAAGTGAGAAAATTTTCTTGATAATATTCGTGTCGCATCCTTGGAAGATGTAAAAGTTATATACCAAGTTTGGTATTTAGCTGGTGTTTTGTTTTGCAGTTACGCTGTTCACACACACACACACACACACATACACACACACACACACACACACACACACACACACACACTCTCTCTCTCTCTCTCTCTCTCTCGCGCGCGCACACACGCACACGCACATACACACACTTTGATTCAGGGGGGACTCAAAACGCATACTTCAACTGAAATCTCGCTATCGAGTTTTTGGGTGGAATGCAATTACCTTCTCTACCTAGTATGTGGCAGAGAATGTAAAAGTGAAGGAGCAGATTATTCTGGTAATTTAATAAATGTTTAGACTTTAGAGTAATAAGTAAGGGAGTTCACCGGATGAAACGGATTCTTTCGAGTTGAACGTAAAGGTGAAATTCCCGGCTGCTAGATATAAGACGAAAGTGAAACTATCACAGAACTGAATATTGAAATAGGCTTAAGAAAGAACACTGGAACTTGTTTTTTGTCAACCTAAAGCAATATGGTAAAAGAAAGTTAGGCCATGGCCATTCCATATTTGGAGGCGGAAAAAGAAATTTACGACATACTGATGTGGACCGGACTTAATCACAAAATCCACAACTATTTGTGTAAACACTCCAGAATTATTTGAACCTTTCTACATCTATTAAACGGGAATAAATATGTATTTCCCCAAAAGTGATATTTTTCTTCTTCAGCACGACTTAAACTGTTTTTCTGTTCCTAATCCCTATTCTTGTTTATTTGGTTTCGATTTCTTATTCCTTGGGACCAATAATTCAACATTTTCTTTTGGTATTCTGATCTATGGTTTTAAGTAATGTTAGCAGTGGTTCCCGTATTTTACTGCTATGATTGACTCTCCAATATTTAACTATTCTCATATTCCCTTATTTTGTTTTCTATGCATTCTAATACGAACTTAATTTCTTAAACCAGTAGTTCTGCCGACTATTTTAGCTTGTGTCTGGTAGTCGTTGTCCACTTTGCTGCATCATGTGTAATGCTAGGTAAACCGAGCGAGATGGCTCCGCAGTAACGTGTGAGACTCGCATTCGGGAGGTCCCTGGTTCGACATTTTTAAATTTTAATTTGATTAAAATAATTTACGTACAGCACTTTTCAGTTATATCAAGTTCTAATTTAGAACTATCTTCTGTCATTTTATAAGTTTTTACATTCGTGTCTCGTAATTCATAACCTGCAAACAAGAGCCAACCTGCATCAAAAACAGTGTAGTGCAGTAAATCAGTCCTTAGGAAAGAGGTACATGTACAGACTTAATTGTAAATTTGGGAATGCATGACCTAATCAGGCGAAAGAGAGCGTAACCTAAGTGTTGTGTGGTATTTAAGCTACTTTTAAGCAACTTTATAACTGAGGTAAAAGAACAATAGTTGTAAGCTCTGGAACTATAAGAATGAAAACATTAACAAGTGTCTCATCTATAATTTTACAAAATACAGTAACAGCCTTCCATAAGTAGTTTTTCTAACCAACTCCTCAATTGCATGTGCACCCGAAAACAATGATACTACGCACATAATAAAGGGGAAAAAATAATCTGAGTGAAAAATATGGCATTCTTACAACCTATTCCTACGAAAGGTTATTCTCCATCTCCTTAATCGAGATAAATATTTACACATTTATTGTAGATATAAGGATACAGTAGACCAAAGTGGCAGTCGGATTTTTCAAAAGCGGTTTGCTAATTGATGACTTTGAAATTCCATGTTCTTTGCATTAGCAGAAGAAAAACCTGAAAGTGACTTACCATTTGAAAAAAAGAAAAGAAAAAAAAAAATGAAATTTCAAACCTATAACGAAGAGTATCTTGGAATTGGCAACATATTTTGACATAAATGGTGTGCTTTAACGAGATCTACTTGTTTGTGTATTAAGATTTTGTTTATCTCTTAGTGTTTACATAAAATTCATTTAGAATGAAGAGAATCCTAGTGCCTATTTGTTGAAAAAGTTATGTGCATTTGTCAGGTAAATGTCTTATACATGAATTTTAATTCAAATAATCATTTTGAGAACACTCCTAGGGTCTACCCGGAGCCGAAGCTCCCCCTTTTCTTACCAGAGTAGGCGGCATCCATGTACCACTCCTATCTGCGGGTCTTTGCATTAGGCCAATACCTTATTGCCTAAAAAGGTCCCCCCCCCCTGCGTTTACATAGGGGACGGAAGTGGGTACGCCACTTACGCGCGTCAACCCATCCGGGAAGGCTACCTAAGAACCTAGGTGAGGTTCACCGGACGTGTAGCTTACCGGCCGCCAGCTCTGCAGGATAACACACGAGAACGTCGAGGCGTCTCATAACCCTGACCTGGACTTATGACAGGACGTACTCAATCTCCCATGAGTATCGGGAACCACTGCCAGACGGAGTCCTACCCAATCCGAACAACTCCCCTATGGGAGTTGTAAAGGGTAATTTGGTGAAGGGATTTTGTTCAACATTTTCGTGTCGTTTTCTTGGAAGGTACTGATTTAGATACCAGGTTTGGAATCCAACCGACTTTTTATTTTTGAGCTATGTTGTCTACAGACACACATGAACCTTTTTGTAAAAAACGTTTTTGATTAATGGCCTCTAAACACGTATTTCTGATGAAATGTCGATATAATTTTTTTGGATGAAATACAATATTAGTTGTTCTACACGCCAGGGCTTAGACTTGTGCCTGTTCCATCCTTACACTCTTGACTGGTCTTCCCACATCTCTCTTTCCTTTTGAACTTTACAAGAATATCAATTTAGGAAAGCTTACATTATCCATTATATTTATGTGTTGTAGCTAATTATCTCGGTATTTATCAAACCTAGTTAGTACCCCTTCTACATCGAAGTCCTGCCGTATGGTTTCATTTCTAGCACAGTCTTCTCTAAAGCTACCTTTTCTCCTTAGAAATTGAATTTCTAAACTCTGATTTCCTGTTCGAGTTGTTCTTGTTGATACCCAACTCTTTATTTCCACACAACAGCGTTGGCATTGGTTTTTTTATTTCAGGTCTAGTTTTGTTCTTTAGGGTGTTTGGTATGATATTGTACCATAAACCATTTCAGATCTAGCTAATTTCTTGTTTATATATTTGTATTTCACTATCACGCTTATTTCATTTATGCTGCAGAACTTTATGCAATATACCGAGCCGTTTTATATGTGCGCTGTCCTAAATTAGGTGACTGTCGAATTTTGAGTGATTCCCTTAGTGCACTTCAGAGCCTTCGTGAGCTGTACAACTCCCATGCTATTGTACACGTATCCAGGATGCCCTCCATGTTTTATGAGCTTCTAGCCTTAAAGTGGTGTGTGCATGGATCCCTTGGTCACGTAGGCTTGTCGGGGAATGAAATGGCGGATTTGGCAGCAAAGGCAGGAACCACAGAGCCCATTATTACTATCTCTCGTAGTACTTCGGAAGATGTCCGGAGAGCGGCGCTGTCGTGCTGGCACGAAGAGTGGTCAGCTCTCCGCGGTAATACGCTTAAAGAACTCCCTATAAACTGGGTAACCTCCTCTCGCGTATCTCGTCGCGAGGAGATGATTTTGACTTGGTTACGCATTAGCCACTGCACTTTTACGCATGTTTACCTTTTTAAACGGGACCCTGCTCCTCTTTGCCCGCTGTGTGGCAACTTTTTGTCGGCGCGTCACGTGCTGCTAGAGCGTGTTCCCTAGCCCACCTTCGAGACTGTCTGCAACAGCCTGTCAGACTTGCAGAGGTCTTGGCGGACGACAAACAAGCGGTCAAGGGTTTCGAAATTTTTAGCAGAGGTAAATATGAACCTGAGGATTTAAAATTTTAGATGTCGAACTTTCATATTTTTTCGACCTTTTTATAACGTTTTCATTCTGCTTTTTGCCTCTTTGGTTTAGTATATTCACGTATATTTGTTTTCTTTTGAGCTAATATGTTTATTTTATATTGAAATTTATATCTGGCTTTTGTCATGTTCCGTTTTATAAGAGCACTGATGACCAAGTAGTTGAGCACCCTTAAACCTACAAAATAATAATGTTGATGATAATAATAGGTAATAATAATAGTAATAATAATAGTAATAATAATAGTAATAATAATAGTAATAATAATAATAATAATAATGATAATGATAATGATGATGATGATGATAATAATGATAATAATAATGATAACGATAATGATGATAATAATGATAATGATGATAATAATAATGATAATGATGATAATAATAATGATAATAATAACAAGATAATAACAAAGATAATAATGATGATAAAATGATAATAGAAATAAACATGATAATTATTATGATGATGATAATTATGATAAGAATAATAAAAATTATAATTATAATAATTATAATAATGCTTATTTATAATGCTTATAAGGTGAAGTGAAATGAGAAGTGAGGTGAAGTAGAGGGACAGGAAATTCGTTGGAGGTAATTGTCCTTCGCAGCATTCGCCTAGCGACCCTGGGAAACCCCCGAAAAACACCATGGGTCAGGATGGTCAGACACAGGAATCGAACCAACGACTTCCCGAATGCGGTTTTATAGGTAAGTAGTAGAGAAAGTAAGAGACGGCAACTTCATAGCAGAAAAGCTGGAAGTAAATGCATACAATGTTGTGGCTTTAGCATTTCGGTCAGGGTTCCCACTGTGGAACTCGTGTCATTGAGCTCAAGGAAATGAAACAGAAGACAAACCCGCGTGTTTGTCGTACACAAAACCACACGGCGACTTTCCAGTCGACTTTGAAAAGGTGGAGAAAGTACCGGTCGCCACAGATCGTTTTGATAACGTCACCTTAAAATTAATCGTTTTCCTTTATATGCATTCCTTGCGTGTGTTCGTCATCGAATATATCGGAACATGCTCCGCTTTCCACCTGTCTATGCCTATCTGCACACCATACCGTTCGTTAATCTCTCTTAGGAAGTATTGGAGGAAATGGTACGAGGTGACGTGACGATCTAGATTACATCTTTGATACAGAGAGGCCCCAACGGAATGCTCTAGTGACAGTAATCCTTCGTTTCAAATGGTTATTAGTCCTTCCTGTCAGTGATTGGTATTCAAATGAGATGTAATAGCGCAAAGTCATTATCTCTGAAGTAATGATAGAGAACAGATTTTTACTTTGTGTATACCGTGCACCCAGTAGGTATAGGGAGCATTGCATTCCATCAATAAATGTCGATGTGGAAATTTCAACAATGTACACGTTGCCCCTTGAATAAAAAAATGTAGGAAAGGTTCTGTGTGTGTATGAGTGTATATTCTGCATTATTGTTGATTCAAATTACGCAACGACATTCAGCTCAGGTTTGCTGTCGGAAGAGTGCTAGAAATATCTTAAAATGTGAACATTCTTAACTGCAGTAAGGGAATGAATATACTTTCTCCCTGAGGTTGAAAATGCTCGGATGATCTTTTAGCTTATTAAAGAAGAACAGAACAGTATATTGTTGTTTCTACATTAAAATCCTGAAGAAAAAAAACTGAATATACGTTGGAAAAAAGAACGTAGGTTCTAGCTTCTTTATCTTTCAGATGGTTTTATTTGTAAGACTTTTACGTAAAACAATGATCGGGAAAAGTCTCAGACATTAAAGCTTTCACTAACTCAGATTTCATAGCTACTCGTAGTTTAACAAAGCCGCAAAACAATTTTGATAGAATATCTATTTTTCTTTACAAAATTGTACTTACAAATTGTTATTATTAAAATTAATTTTTATAAAAAGCTGATTATAAACTTTGGTTGTAAAACAACTCGTACATCTTATATGCGGACTTCACCGTGGCAGTTTTTCTCATAATTTTGGTAACGCAGTTATTGTACGTCGGCTTTTAAATTTACAGCAAACAATTTGATTGTCACTAAAACCTACCCGGTGTAAATACCGAGAAATCTGCTTCACACAGCCGCATAAAACTGACCGCATCAAGGGAGAAATAGTGAAGTTGAGCGTATTTACAATTCATGTGATCTAAAAAAAAAAAAAAAAAAAAAAAAACAAGCGATGCACTCCATCTCCCTATTCTAAATTATCCGAGGAATCTCTATAAACCAAGAAGGACGTTTTTCTACAGGTGTGTTTTCACAAAGTGCCCTAAAGCTGTTGGAAATTACTAAGTCTCCAGTAAAAACCTAACGGTTCCGTAAGGCGGGACATCAGCTCTTCCACATGCCCTGTAGCATTTCTGCTGTAGAAGCTGATTCATCGAGGCTGGTTGTGATGTAATAATAATACGTTCAACTTTATTTTACTGTCAAAATATTATTGGACTTTACTTGTTGTCAGTGGCAGCCCTGCAGACAATGTTATGGTCGTGACACACATCAAATGATTGTGTAGAATCGGAAACTTAAGGAATAACTAATCTGAATGAATCCCAACATAGCCAAATTTTAGGTAGTAGTTTCACAACGTGAAATTGCAAAGTTACCATTGAGTGTGGCTGTTGAACTACGTGATATGGGCCAAAATGATTTCATATATGGAAGCTTTTATAGCCGGAGCATGAAATATTTGGACATCGGGTTAAATGTTTCTAGCAGCGAAGTTAAAGGAGATAACATCTTTGTTACGTATAAAGAGCAAACGATAGTATAATTGGCGTTTCCTGATGATTTAAAATAGTTCTTCATTTTTATTGTTTAGAAAACCGTGCCAAACTTTCAGCTCTTTTATGTTCAGTATTTTCAAAAGTACCTAACTTGCAGACATTTAATAGAGCACGTAATTTAATAGTGCTAAAAAAGACTGCGTACACATTCGACTGTGTAACCAATAGTTTGGTACATTTAGTCCATGTTGCGTCTTCACAAATGTACATAATTGAGTTTTCTTAAAGTGACTGACAGAAGGACAATGTGGAAGGCATACACCAACCTCACAAATTGCGTTGTATTAGTGATATTGTTGTTAGTTACTTGAAATACTCTCTTGTAATTATTATACCAGGTGAGTCAGCTGCCCCTTATTTTCCAACTTTATGCAATCCGCATTTTATTCCCTAACATGAAAACATCGGCCCCTCTGCTAGGTTCTGGCCAAGTATTTAACGTGGATGTCTTTGTTTACACACTTGATGAAATTAGTAGGTACTAATCTAGATGTCAGAGCATCGCCTTTTAATATATGTACTTTTAATTAGACAGCTGGCGTTTGCATCTCTGCAAATGGTCATTGGGACCAGCGAATACTACATGTTGAACAGAATGTTTACTTCTCACGATACTAGATAGCTCTGTTGGAACGAGCGCTCGATTCGCAAGTAATCCGTCTGGTGTAGATGTGGTTCGACTCCCCTGCGCGTGCTATTCTTTTTTACCGTGTAATATTCACAAATAACATTGGCTGAACAATTATTATGTTAAAAGCTGTTATTATTTTTAATTTGTAATCGTTTTATTTCCATTTTACGACATTGTTTTGTACTAGGATACCTCTTCCAGTATAGATGCTGAACTGCTTGTGTGTTGGCTCTTGATTCTCCGTAGATCAAAAGCATATCAGTGTACTCGTCTGTCGAATACATGGTGAAGCAATGGCACAAAATATCGTGCAAGAGCTTACACGCGGAGAATGGAGTCGGCATTCATAATATAAAAAACTGTACAATGCTGAGACACGAACCTATGTTCATGGGTTAGGGCACAAGATAGTCATAATTCTCTTCAGCTATTTCGAGACTTGACCGAAAGCACGTTTCGAGTTCAATAGTACGACTTGTATGTCAGGCACTATGTCATTGCCACTTCGCGAGTTTTCATACTTGATTTAGCCTTTTAAGACAGTTTTAATCCTTTGCCAAGCGTTTTAATATTATTATTTAAATGGCAAAAGCTGTCATGCATGTTTTCTGAAATGTACGAGATGTATATTTGAAGTGTTTCTGCAAAATTTTAAATAAACCGTTATTTAATATTATATTCGTTTTGACTGTAAGGTCCATGGTGAATGAGGCGTGTCCTAATTTTTGGCAGCCAACCCATCGCTGTAAGTACAAGAATCCGCCATTTTCGTTTTTATTTGGTGTTAGTGTACTAATATGATAGGTATGAGTAGGTATGATAGAATGTTGCTATGTATACTCTAATAAAACGTTTGTGAAATGGGCTGGAAACTGGATTACACTCTCAATAAACGAGTCGTATGTTTTGAGGTGTACTTTAGCGAAGAGTACGTTCTGTCCCATAAACCGCTGCTCCTCTGAATCTTGCGTATTCCTGTCTCAAAGTACGTAAATCAATACGTTTTAGTAAGAGCAATACTGGACTAAAGCGCACATGGCGTTTGATGCGTGCCTACCTTCCAAAATAAGGGGCGGCTGATTCACCTGGTATATGGGAAAAATATACAATACCTACATGACTACTAAGCACACTACAGAAACAAACTGAAACTGGTTGTAGTTAGAATCAACTTCCCTAGCTACACTTTGTTGACGTGCAGTTCAGTTGTCCTTATAGGACAAGGCTTGGAAGTTTATATAAATGGATAACCAATTAGTTAAACTCAAGAAGGGGAACAACAAGATTGTTCTGAGTGAAAGATAAAACCATACAAAGTCATACAATAAACAAGCTCAATGTTAATTTTTGGTGCAAATTGAACTTTTTGTTCTTCAAAACTACTTCCGAGATGAAAACTAAACCTTGGGCAGCCTTATCTGGAGGATTCGCTGTTAAAGATTGCGATAGCCATTTCTAATTTTCAGACCTGTTTGTAAAGGCTTGCCTAAATCTTATTCACATTTTGTAAGAAATGCAACACCATATCTCGCTTAGGTATTATATGTTCTACAAGCCGTAATTAAATATCTTGAAATTTTTCCCAGTGTTACTTAAGGACTAGTATTTGGTCGAGAAAATGATTTCATAAAATTAAAAATATAATCAAATGCCTATAAAATATCTTTAGGACAGAAATTATTAATATATCGCCAACATTTCTAGTTTAACAATAGTTTGTTTTAAATCATAGAGAAAAAAGTTATAAATACATATGTAATAGAAGTTGAAATTGTTTGTTTGGAAAACCAAAATAAGGCAGGTTTGCATTTAAAGACATGTCACATCGCGCAGCAGGAAAAGGCCAGTATATTTGCTCTAATCCTTCAAAAGATTAAAGGAAAAACTTCGCTTTTAGTTTACTTAAAGGTAACCTGGGTTCGATTTCCCGCTGAAGGGTGGGAGTTTTTCTTTATCTAGGACTATTTCCCATCCTCCCTTGAATGTGAAAGTATTAATGAGAGTGGGCATGTGTGTTTGTGTGTGTGTATGTGTGTGAATTTAATGTAATAAGTAATAACCAAAAGTAAAACAAACCCAAAGTTTAACACCAGTGTAAGCGAGTGAACATCATTGCTGTTGAGTAATTGTTCCAAAGACAAAATCCGCCGAAATGACCTTAGATGTTAAAGGCAGCATATAAATGGAACATGAAAAAGAGGGTGTAAAGGTAACCTAGTCGAAATCTTCCCTTATGTGACAGAACTAGACGTGTTGGTTTTGCCTTCGTTATGCGAAACTTCGTTTCAGAACGGCGTATCAGTCTGAAACTAAAAGGAGGTTAGTGTTAGTACCTAGTGGCCTGTTTCTGGTTGAACATAAAACGAGTGAAGTATGACATGATAGTACTGCAGTTGAATGATGCACACTACTCCCTAGAGATAATGGAGAGAACAGGTTGTGGTAGTAACCGGGACAACATTCCACTAACGGGGCAAGTCTCAGGTGAGGAACCATAATTTATGACGATGCATTTTCTGAAAACAGTTAATATGGGCTGACTGGTTGCCTGGCTACTTAATTTGTAGGTCAAACTATGATCCTAACCATCTGCATAAACGGTGCCTGTTGAGTCTAAAAATAATCGAACATTATATTCGAAGAAGCAAACGCAACCCCGGAAGGTTCACTTTTTTTTTTTTTTTTAGCTTATTTATAACTTTTAATACCCAGTTTCAACATGAGAATATGTTGTAGGTACACGGTGAATGAAATACTAAACTTGAATGTGCCGAGATAATCTGAAATATGATACACTTAATCTCTTAGATCGTCCATACATGTAATTAGTAATTACTGACACTTTGTATTAATTACATCTAATGTTGGCAGAAATGTGGAGTTTTATGTGTATAAGTACAAACTTTTTGATCCATTTGAGAGCATCGCATGAATAAAATACAATAAACTGTAAAAGCAAATCAAAACAAACAAATGCTTATGCTGACAATAGTAGTCTTTAAAAATAAATCACCTTCACACAATCTTATTAAGTCCAACCTGCTTAACCACAAGAGAGAATCTAAAGCGTTGCTAATAGAGTATCATAGCCTTGTAAAATATATTTTGAAACACACACATTTGATGAAACTTACCGCCACGACGCCTTGAATGCCACTGCAAAGAGAAATTCCAAATTGCTAAGAGTCTTAACGTTCTGGACGAGTTTTCGTTATATCAGGGTTCTCGAGAGGTTCGGGTGACAACCAGCATATATCCAAGAAGTAATTTTGGTCATAATTTATGTCATTTCTCACGCAAGTGGATGACATCGGCCCATCTCAGGAATCGAGAACCGTAATCTAGGAATTCGTGCCTCAAAAAAACTGGATAATCTTTCCATTAAGGGAAGAGCAAATCGATAGATATCACAAGCATCATTTCCAGTGAGTAGGGAAACTTTTTGTATACATTAATATAATCGCAGCCCAAGTTTGTAGTTAATGAAATGAAAACAGGGTATCACATTAAAATGCAGTCCATTGAATTGCGCCATCCAGGTTGAATCCATAGAGTTAAGGTCATCCTAATTAAATACATATTTTATTTATTAACGACGCTGTCAATTCCAGGATCATATCAGCGCTGCCGGTGTGTGTAATCCAGCAGGAGTTCTTTTATATGCCAGTAAATCTGTTGACATGAGTCAGTCGCTTTTAAACACTTAAAAAGCATCGGTCTGGGCCGTTTAAACCTACCTTGGGATCAGCAGACCAGCGCCTAACCAACTGAGCCATCCAGATCGACGACAACCTAATTGTGTCACATTACGGAAAGATGTGGTTCAGAGTTAAAAGTGGTACTCTTTTGACAGCAGTCTAAACTAGCGTTTCACAGAGAACATTCGGCTGACAGCATGCAAGTCTGGAAGGTGGCATACATGAGACTGTCAACTGCCTGCCGGCCAGAGTTCAGAAAACAGCTTTCCTGGAGAAGTGACCTGATGACAGTGCATTACGTGTTAGTTTTCGCACATTCGTCATATGGTTACTGAGCCCTGCTATATGATACGATAGGCAATTAATCTGAAGACGCAAACTGATTACGTAATTCAGATTAACCTGTGTCCATATTACGTGTTGTTGGTGCTTTGTTTTATTACTTACACAGTCAACTGTTTTAGAAGATTTGCCTTTATCGTAGAAAAACAATTATCTCAGTTCCATGCTTTTAGAACAAGTCTTGTAGGCAGTTATAGTCATAATCGCAATAGGGGTATGTTTTTGTGGATTAAACACCTATGTTTCGGAAGCTGCAGAAAACCCCTTTAGCAATTGGGAAATAGATGGGTTTGCAGCAGTGAAGTAATTACACAAGTAAGTTGGATATAAATTCTGTAGAAAATTGCAATATATCTTAGTGTAATTCTGAATCAAAGACGAGTCAATTTATTGCGAAAATCTCTTTGAAGTTGGCAGCCTCTGACATCTGGCAGCGACTTCCAGAGGTTAATGTGGTTACATTGGTTGCTGTGAAGACTGAGAGTAAGCTGATTTCAGGGCAAAGCAGTCGATAATGGGTGTCGAGGTACAGAGCGAGTGCTAAGATTATCAGTAAGAGGTATGAGTCATTTTGATAATGGATGTTTCGTCGATCGTTCAGGTGGAAAAGACAAAATATCGAAAAGTTGTATGATCGAACACATTGCAAATGTAACGTTTGCACATGAGTGATTTAAGCTTTAGCCTAGAATTAGAACCTGATAACATCATGCTGTGACATCGTCAAGGTTTGTACCATAGATTCGGGTAGGAAAATATTTGTTTGAGAATGCATTAATTAGTTCATTGGAAGGAAGAAGAGCCCTTAGATTCTCTATTTTAATATTCATGGAACTACATTTAAGGCTAAATACAGCGGGAAGAAATAAGATTTTCAGTCGTTAAGGAATTCTCAAAATGGTTAAGTTTCAGAGAGTTTCTTGTTCGCGCAGACATAAAACAAGACGTATACACATTGTTTTAAATTTCAGGCACCTTCATTCTGTGTAGGGCATAATGCTATAACTTTGATAAAACTTATTAGGATTTTATTTAAAATTATCCTACAAGCCATCAACTTTAAGGCTTTCAATATCAATTACTGCTAATTTTGTACCGATTTCAACCTAAAAAGTTTCTAAAATGATCTTCAGGCTCTTATAAAATAAATAAGAGACCATAGATCACGCTCTGAAATGAGAACACATCAAGTAAATTTCACACAACTATAACAGAACCACTTGCCCAATCAGTAAGTCACTTCATTTAGGAAGATGCCAGATTAGATTAACAATACTTAGTATAGTCCATCTCCGTTGTGCGGTCTGCTTCGCACTCAAGAGGCCCTGAGTTCGAATCTCGGTTAGGACGAGTAAACCGGATAAGCGTATTTTTTCACTGAGGTTTTCCATTAATTTGAAAAGATGAATGTTGGGAAGCTCTAGCCTGTATAGACTACGGGCTCATTTGAGCATCATTTCACCCATTTCATTCATTTATTCGTGGTCCGATATGATCTACACGATTAAAGGACGTTAAGCTGCCTGTCTTCTGTGATGTTATCCAATCTAATCTAAGTTAATCTCTCTTTGGCTTAGAATTGAATACACAAAGTTAACCCTACTCATACATACTTTAAGAGAACGACCACCGTATTGAACAGTGCATGTACCTCTTAACCGCAAAACGTCAGCTTGGAATATACTGCATAAAATGAAAATGCAGTTTACCAAATGACTTATCCATAGCACCAAATGCCAGACAGTTTATTTCGCCAATAAGCAACCTCTATAAACTTTTCCTTGTATAATACTGCTTTGCATTATGCTTAGACTATTTCTTAATGTTTTTCTATCATAATAAAGTTATTACTCTAATTTTTGTAACATTGTAAAGATGAAAACTTTTATCTACTCATTTGTGAGTGTATTATAACGTTGCATTTGGATCACCTAAAATAAATAAATAAATTAAATAAATAAATAAATAAATAAATAAATAAATAAATAAATAAATAAATAAATAAATAAATAAATAAATAAATAAATAAATAAATAAATAAATAAATAAATAAATAAATAAATAAATAAATAAATAAATAAATAAATAAATAAATAAATAAATAAATAACAAATAAATAAATAAACAAATAACAAATAAATAAATAAACAAATAACAAATAAATAAATAAACAAATAACAAATAAATAAATAAACAAATAACAAATAAATAAATAACAAATAAATAAATAAACAAATAACAAATAAATAAATAAGTAAATAAATAAGTAAATAAGTAAGTAAATAAATAAATAAATTACAAATCGCAAATCTCAATGGGATCTACGCACAAACTGTCCTTAGTTTTGTACCGATTTCAATTACATTTGAAATGTATCGACAGGTTCTATAGTCTTGCAGATGAAAAATGGACTCCAAAAATGCAACGGTTGCTAAATTTTGTTGCAGACAAACGGGCAGAAACGCCTAAGCGATTCATCTGTGGGAACTCGCTGAAGTAAACTGCAACAGGTTTGAAGCTAAGGAAAGAATGAGTTTAAACGACTGGAGTGTAAAATGTCCTGTCGCCATAACGGGCCTGTAGTCAGCTGGGACTGAAAGTGGATAGGCAAAGTAGTAGTAACAGGTTGTTGTCCTGTGTTGACTCCCATCTCCACACTACTGCCCCCCTTTGTGCTGTATCTTCCGGGTACCCTACGGCAGCCGTGACCGCTCTCTTTTTCTCTAATCGATTACCCGGGATCGATTCCCGTTGGGGGTTTCGCACCTTATACGGAAACCGGTCTAGAAAGCCATTTTAGGAATTTGCCGTTTGTTTGTAGCCCGTTTACTGCTGTCGTCAGGCGTCGAATACAGGTTCACCGGCAGGGAAACGGGTTTCTAATCGCTGTACGTTATCGACTCCAGTATTTAAAAAAAGAAAAAGAAAAGGAAAAACCTGCTACGATCAATAAAAGTGCAATTTATTTGCAGGGCCTCCGTAATGCAGTGAAAGGCTTGAACGTGAAATTTCTCCGTAATCATGCATCAAACTTGCATTGTGTTTAAATTAATCAGTACAAACAGTTGGCTGTGAATGTTAAACTCCTACCATCTCACGCTTTTTGTATCGTGGTAAAGAGTCAATTGATGAGCGAAAATCTAGACAAACCATATTAGGTGACTTTCTCTGCCCATTATTATTTACTTCCATACTCTTTCTACGGTTTATTCACAATGTTTGCCGATTATATACCTAAATCTTAACAAAAGCAAGGTCCTCAAATGTGATGTGCAGAAAAATTCAAGATATGTAGGTATATTGTATTCGTCATTCCAATCTTAAACGTATTATATTTTACTCAAAACTACCAGAGCAATTTTTACTTTCCCATATACTTATAGTAAATACTTACAGGGGAAGTATTGCGTTCAGTAAAATGTTCTATATCGAGGAAATACATATTTTGGTGCTACTGATTAAAAATTGTACTTTTAGAAAAAGCTCTGCGCGCGCGTTTTGTGTGTGTGTGTGTGTGTGTGTGTGTGTGTGTGTGTGTCTGTGTGTGTGTGTGTCTGTGTGTGTGTGTCTGTGTGTGTGTCTGTGTGTGTGTCTGTGTGTGTGTGTCTGTCTGTGTGTGTGTGTCTGTGTGTGTGTGTCTGTGTGTGTGTCTGTGTGTGTGTGTCTGTGTGTGTGTGTGTCTGTCTGTGTGTGTGTCTGTGTGTGTGTGTGTCTGTCTGTGTGTGTGTCTGTGTGTGTGTGTCTGTGTGTGTGTCTGTGTGTGTGTGTCTGTCTGTGTGTGTGTGTCTGTGTCTGTGTGTGTGTCTGTGTGTGTGTGTGTGTGTGTGTGTGTGTGTGTGTGTGTGTGTGTGTGTGTGTGAATGGGTAAACCGCAACAGATAGGCAAAATGTAACATGAACTATGAGTAGGTACTAACCCTGTTATCAATTGTGTTGAAAGTGGTGTACCTCTGCATTGAGACATTTCTGACATCTTCGGATGAAATTTCCATTCACCGCGCATTCGTTCTTCTTACGTAATTTTCATAATTTCTGTTTTTATATTGTTCATAAGATCATCAATGGTGTGGTTCCTAACGTATAGATACGGTTTTTATTCAAATGTATTGTACACAAAAATTCTTTGTTCAAGCATGAGTGTTTCTGTAGGGATTTCAGTGGACTAACAAGAAGGCAAGAGCAGCAACAATAATAAGAATACTATAAATCATTTCGCATGCAGCAGAGATTTCTTGAATAAATATTCACCTTTAAGATATACAGTGAGCAAACTCTAGTCTTAACTGACTGCAGAAATTGACGGTGCACCAGTGCAACATAGCTGATAGACGTTAGCAAGTGCGCTGCGGAAAAATGCTGAGATCACTGCAGTGAAAGTGAACTACTCATATACCGATTTGTGGCCCCAGTCTAAAGCGAACGCATGGTATGGCAACATTTTGTTCAGCACTGTAAATGTTTAAGCATAAAATCAAACCCCAGAATCAGACGTGCAACTTAGTGGCGAGTCAGCCATGTTTCACTGCCACCGTAACACCGGGCGGACAGACAGACAGACAGACAGACACAATACTTCCCCTACTTACTATACGTAGTGCAGGAAGTAAAAATGAACAGAAAGCGTTTGTTGATCTAAGTAAAATTAGACAAAGGCCTTTCCTCCGTCAATAAATCAAATCTAGCGAGGAGATGGAAATTGTTAGGAACATTTATGGGAGCAACAAAGGTAATGTGGTTTAGAGAAATAATCACATCAGAAAATGAATTAAGCTAAATTATGATGTAGTAACCCATAAAGAAAATGTACCTATAAGAAAATTGTAAGAATTTAATATGCATATAACGTACAGTAAGTTAGGTGGTAGACAAAGCACAACTTATGCACTGCAGGGGCCTCTGTAGGATGTACACGTTGAAGAGAATATGAATTGAATTGGGTTGTTTAAGCTTTCTAGAAATGCGAGAACGATATATTTTCTAAAGCCTCCAACCCGCAAAAATTTGAGTATAGTAAATTTTCACCTAGCTAACTCGGTGTGCTCGCTTAGGAACAGATGTACTGTTTGGTATATGTAATTAAAATTATTTGTCAGAATATTTTGTAACTGTTAAAGAATACATACATTTTGTAAATATGTCAATGTATGTAGGTATTCGTAAAGTTCAAATTTAGAACATCTAGTCATATTTTTAAAATCAATATGTACTTAAATGTTATTTTGTTTTCAGCGCGTTGCACTTTCAAAATAGTTATTCACTTTACCTAACACATTTAATTTTGGTAGCTGGAGTGCCAGTGAGGTATTCATGAAGAGAGATATATGGAAATAATAATGATATTAAAAAAAGAAGGAACTGGTCTTCAAGCCAGTCTCGCTTAAATAAATTTGGGTGCCGTGGTGCTCGTAATATTTTAAACTCAAATTGAGTAGTTCGCACTTCCTTATTTTCATACATTTGCAAAGAACTCAATGTAGTGCTTTTATTTCCGTAATATTTTTGGTTTATTATGGCGGAATTTGTGTTCCATTCCTTTTCATGGAAGATTCACTACACTCAAAGATAACTGTTTGTGTATTTTAACTAGAGAAAACAAGCAAACAGAATCTAGAAAGAGCAGGCAGTAAAACGCTTACAGTATTAGGTGCAATAAACAGACAAAGCCGCTTGAAGGTTAAACTTAGATGCACAAAATTTCGGACTTGATGGTGAGAGTTATGATAAAATCTTATTATCCATAGATGCGGCATATGACAATCGTGTTTTATGAACCAACTAGAAGCTTTTTAAGCAAATATTGAATTAACTCCAGTATAACTAATAGCATTTTATAGATCAGTGTCCGTTTTATGCTTTGAAAATCATACAGAACTTAGAAGAAGATATATCTCGTTTTCTGGAAGCAACCTTAGTTCGCCGTTAGCTAATGCAGTGATGCAAGACGTATGTTATGAAATAAACGTATGAAGTAATAATAATGGTAAAATGAACGCAGTGAGCTTCGTAACATTATAAATGAATTTCATCTATGGTCATACCAGTTTGACTTCAGAAACAACTGATGGTGTTGGTGTTATTACTCGCTGAACTTGTAGGCTTTTTGGTATTGAGTTTTTTTTTTTTTAAATTCTTTCGTGAAACATACACATTCATATTTCCAGATCTTCAGAAGATAGGGAATGGTTCTGGTTAAAGAAGAATTGCTGTCCTCAACTAGGAATCGAATCTGGGACCCCTGAACGATTAATATCGCCGAAGTATGTGTATGTTTTATGTCATCGTATCTATGGATTTTTACGATAGCAGTTTTATTAAACTAGTGCCCTTTAGACTGACAAAGCAAAGCATGACCTTATTAGCGCGAAGGACAGCCATGTACTAACATTTCACACCAACAGCAGCGAATTATCAGAAAATGTTAATGTTACATTTCATACTTGATATGTCATTATCTTGAACCTAAATTTTTGATAAAGTTTCGCAATGGTATAACATTTCATAAGCAATGAAGAGAGGCTTAAAGGACAATTACAGAAAATTCAGAAAATAATGTTTTCATAATTTTAGCAGCTCAAACATATTTTGTTAAAAATCGCTTACCGAATAAGTAATTAAAAGGTTGTTTAGGGTGGCAAATCGTCGCTTGCACGCTTAAATTGTGTCCGGGTTAGATAGCGTTTTGTACTCTAATTAAACAGAATGGCGAAGCTCAGAATATGTAGGTACACTCTGTGAACTTTCGGTCAAATTTTTTGATCGAGTGCAATACTTCCTCAGGGTTAAAGAAAGTAAAAACCCATCGAGAATGGATTTCGCGTCATTGGAAGTACCCAACAGCCTAAATTCTTGCACAAGATACTATCAGAGAGAGAGAGAGAGAGAGAGAGAGAGAGAGAGAGAGAGAGAGAGTCGAACCCTGACTGTAATGTTGAGAGGTAGAGCCGGTACCTCAACAGATGGCTGGATGATCTGAGCACGTGTTTCCATTTTGGATCAGATGAAACCAAGTCCGGCGGGTCTTCACTAACGGGGCCAGCCGGTCATCAACATTGTTACCGTTACACCATTGTTGTATCTTGCTATACCATCTGCCACCTTATCCCTTTGTTTTTCTTAGCGTAATTCCTACAATCGCCTGTCCAGAGCTCTGTAGAGCACATTCTTTTTGCTTTATTACTTTGTTGCGATGAGAAAGTTCCATTAGGCTCAGGTAAATGAACCCCGGTAATCTATAACATTGTGGAAATAATTGCAAAAACAAGTTTTTCGACAACTGGTCTGGTAGAGCTTCTAACCCGAGCCACTTAACACTAGAAATTGAAGATTATAGCACTCAGTGGAGTAGCATTTTTGTAATACTCCATTGTTACCACCGTTGTTTATTGCAATGGGAATTTGTATCGAGTAACGTAAGAGGAGACGGTTTACCGACAATGCATTCCTTACCTCAGGTATACCTGCAAATGCACGGGAAGTGAAGGTCTTTTCTATTGTAAGCGACTTAAAACTACTTGGTGTGCCCATCAATGAATATTTGTTCCGTATGGGCTTCTGTACCTTCATCCGATTGCGATGAAACTTAGTTAAGTTGTGAATATTCTCGCGAAGGTTTATGATTTTGTCCAACCATTTTACGAGTAGAACGCAATTAGTAGTTTCAACAGTGTCTGCCTGCCTGCCTGCCTGCCTGCCTGCCTGCCTGCCTGCCTGCCTGACTGCCTGCCTGACTGCCTGCCTTCCTGCCTGACTGCCTGCCTGACTGCCTGACTGCCTGCCTGCCTGCCTGACTGCCTGCCTTCCTGCCTGACTGCCTGCCTGCCTGCCTGCCTGCCTGCCTGCCTGCCTGCCTGCCTGACTGCCTGCCTGACTGCCTGCCTGCCTGACTGCCTGCCTGCCTGCCTGCCTGCCTGTCTGTCTGTCTGTCTGTCTGCCTTCCTGTCTGTCTGTCTGTATGTCTGTATGTCTGCCTGCCTGCCTGCCTGCCTGTCTGTCTGCCTTCCTGTCTGTATGTCTGTCTGCCTGCCTGCCTGCCTGCCTGTCTGCCTGTCTGTCTGCCTTCCTGTCTGTATGTCTGCCTGCCTGCCTGCCTGTCTGTCTGCCTTCCTGTCTGTATGTCTGTCTGCCTGCCTGCCTGTCTGCCTGTCTGTCTGCCTTCCTGTCTGTATGTCTGTCTGCCTGCCTGCCTGCCTGCCTGCCTGCCTGTCTGTCTGTCTGTCTGTCTGCCTTCCTGTCTGTCTGTCTGTATGTCTGTATGTCTGCCTGCCTGCCTGCCTGTCTGTCTGCCTTCCTGTCTGTATGTCTGTCTGCCTGCCTGCCTGCCTGCCTGCCTGCCTGCCTGTCTGTCTGCCTTCCTGTCTGTATGTCTGCCTGCCTGCCTGTCTGTCTGCCTGCCTGACTGCCTGCCTGACTGCCTGCCTGCCTGCCTGCCTGCCTGCCTGCCTGTCTGTCTGTCTGTCTGTCTGTCTGCCTTCCTGTCTGTCTGTCTGTCTGTCTGTATGTCTGCCTGCCTGCCTGCCTGCCTGTCTGTCTGCCTTCCTGTCTGTATGTCTGTCTGCCTGCCTGCCTGTCTGCCTGCCTGCCTGCCTGCCTGTCTGTCTGCCTTCCTGTCTGTCTGTCTGTATGTCTGTCTGCCTGCCTGCCTGCCTGCCTGCCTGCCTGCCTGCCTGCCTGCCTGCCTGCCTGTCTGTCTGTCTGTCTGTCTGTCTGTCTGCCTGCCTGTCTGTCTGCCTTCCTGTCTGTCTGCCTGTCTGTCTGTATGTCTGTCTGTCTGTCTGTCTGTCTGTCTGCCTTCCTGTCTGTCTGTCGTCTGTAAAAATGGATGTTGATATGTATGAACTTATGGATTTTGCTGTTATGAAGTTGATGAATTTCAACACCGATTGACCAATCATCTACTCACTTTTCTTTTACGTAACGCATTCGCATTCTCTATTCGCCCTTCTACAAACAATTCATACAATTTTCTATATGATTGAAACAGAAATGCAACTTATTACATTCACACGGTTTTCTCTACTCTTTTCTTCCTGTGCCATTTCGGGTTCTTCAGTATCGCTTTTGCATAGTGTCTTCCCAGGTTTTAATTTATTTTATTTGTTGTTCTTTATAGTATCCCTGGAGTTTTAAATAACTCTTTAGGTGTATTAAATAATATGTTTTAAATTTTTTCAAAGAAACACAAGGCTGCTGGGCAGTTGCAACCTGGGATGAACTGTCAAACCACGGGTAACGCCGTGTATTTAAGCTAGTATTAAATAATCATTCACATTCAAAATTTTAAATGTAAAAAATATATAATTTACATTTTTAAGTGAAACTGAATCATGTTTGCTATTATCATAACTCTCAATTAAATGTAAATTTTTTTATTTTTATAAAATTGTTTAACTAAACTATTTCGTTGTTATTCTGTTTTTATTTATTTTATTATGCATCCTGGATTTATGTGGTTACCTTTACTGTCAGGTAGATGTTTTAAACACATAAATAAAAATGTGGTTTATTTAAAAGACTCAGAAATGGATTCGACAGAATCGGAAGGAATTTCCAATGGTACTGTCTCTGCACATGGAACCAATATTATAAATTGTGACAATTGCACAATCAACATCATAATTACATCAAATGAATAATAATAATAATAATAATAATAATAATAATAATAATAATAATAATAATAATAATAATAATAATAATAATAATAATATATAACTTATATTTTAAGTTTATTAATAAACTTATTATTAAATTTATTCTGTTGGTTTATTATTGCGGCAATAATAGAGAATGTTATGATTGTCTTAAATGTTTATATGCTGCTCAGATCAACAGACTGCAACACACCATGTTATTTCAGCTCGATATTCAGGGCTGTCTAAAAATAGTAAGCGACAACACATGTCAGAAGTGGAATTTTATTTTGCTCCTAAGATTGCTACCTCGGCTTTTAGATTCGTTCCGCAAACATTCCTACTCACAAGATAAAATCCCATTTTTAGCACACTTGTATCAGAAATAGGGCGGCGCAGTTAGACTGTTCGGCTATCACCAAGGCGGCCAGGGTTCGATCCCAGGGACCCGCATGAGCTATTCGTGATGGACGAAGCGACGTCTGGGCGGGTTTTCTCCGGGTTATCCGGTATCCCCCGCCACTCATTCCATCAACTGCTCCATCATCAGATTTACCTTCATCCATTTCACTTGAATTTCATATCATCCTCTCCCTCACTCTCATACCTGGTGCTGGGCTGACCACCCGCTTCCAGATCTTTACTCTGTCCGGTCCATAGGTTCTGCTCCCCGACAGGGATCTGGCCCTAGGCACAGGCTTCTAAGTCGTAGGGGGTGTAAGCCCTACATAAGGGGAGCGTAATCAGATAAAGAAGTATCAGAAATAACTAATGTAATATGTCAATTTACAGTATACTATTATGTTAAAAGATGGATAGAGATAAATATAAAGATAAAACATAAAGAAAAGAATGTAGCAAAGGGTGCTTCCTTTCAGCTGCTTCAACATTTAGCAGCAGTTAAGTGTTTGGAGAAATAAAAATCTCCCGGGCGAGTTCCAGAGGAACAACAATGATGGTGGCAGTGGCGGCAGCAGCGGCGGCGGCGGCGGCGACGGTGGTGATGGTGGATGCGGCGGATGTGATTGTAGAAAGTCACGAAGTGAATGGTGAAGCAGCCCTAAACATTGACTTATTATATTCAAAATTTTACTGTAATATCTACTTTTATGGTGGATAGGATATTTGATTTGTTAAAAGAAAACTAAGTTGGTAATTTAATTTTTTGCATTATCTTATCAATAGGAATTCCTTCTTTAATTTGATGAAATTTTGGGATTTTAGGCGCAGCGTGGAAAAAATGATTGAGCTGATTAGGAGAGCAGAATATTGGACTGTGCCTTGAATCATCACTCGCATTTGTATACATACTCGCAAATGCAAATGCTAATTCAAGACAGAGCCTATCTGTGTGTCCGACTTTCTCGAACTATTGAAGATGGCTAAATTAAATTATAGAATGGCAGAATAAAATTGTATGTATTCTTCGGTGTTAATAATGTTTAGTTATTTTGAAAATCTGATGTGTTGTACTCACATGACTATCTCTACTCTTGTACTAACCATTCTCACATACTCTTATTCCTATATCTTCTTTGTGTTAGTTGAGATAAACATTTACAGAAATTATCATATTGCTTATTTCCTTGTAGGTGCAAGGGGAATATTAGAATACAGTAGGCTTTGGGCGATCGTCAAATATTTTAAAGCTTTGAGATTTCGTTCTCTTTGCACTTCTTAACATATAAAATGAACAGCGATGTTCCATTTCACGAAAGTTTAAGTTTTCCGAAGCTCACACACATAACAAGGAATATCTCTGAAATAGTTCACCCTACAAGACAATTTATTCACACATAAATTGTGTGATTCAGTAAGATCTACATTTTTGTACAGTAAGATTTGGTCTATCTCTAACGGTTTACCAGCTATGCAAAACTCGTCCAGAGTAAATACGACTACAGGGGCTATAGTTATAAAATTGAAGATACACATTTCATTTGTCATAAAAATATCTCAAACATATGACATTTTAATCAAAATCGTTAGAGCCATTTTCAAGAAAATCAAAATTTTCCATGTAAAGGGTAGTTTAGGGTGAGGCTATTTTCTTCAAAATCTTCGTGTCGCATCCTTGAAAGACATTAAACTCAAATACCAACTATGGTTTTTAACCGACTTTTCGTTTTTGAGTTATGCTGTCCACAGACGCACGCACGCACACACACACACGCACACACGCACGCACACACACACGCACGAGGAAGGGAGGGGGAGGGACTTTCTTTTTCTCTTGGTAGGTATATACCGAGATAAAACTTAAATGGTCTGATAGCCACGTTCACAAATAGGACTGCTGATCCCTGGCTCTACTAAGCGGCGATACCCTCTTGAGACGTGACCTGGAATTTCCCCAATTTTGATTCTGCATATAATATGTTCTGAAATTCGAAGCTTATCCTAGTGATAGAAACTAGTGGTCTCTAGAGGCAGGTCGAATCATGGGAATTATTTTGTTGGGTCACAAAAGTCTGTAGTGAGATAAAGACATTTTTCTAGAAAAATATATCCTTTATTCCTCCATTCATTCCATCTATCTCCAGCCACCCTCTAACAAACAAACTAGGAGTATTCGTAAGATTCATTATTTTCTGAAATGTTTTTAACTATTTCAATATACCTTTTGTGATATCTGCAATATATTTATGGGCGACGAAGACATGAGTCTATCTAGACTAGCGAAAATCAGAACTGGAATGGCATTCAATTGGTCTATTTCACAATGTAAAGATTACAAGAAATATAGTGATTCTTCCAATAGAATACAAATTGAAATCCAGGCACGGCCCGCCACCGCAACTTGAGCATCTTCACCATCTTCTGGATATGTTTATAAAATTAGGGCAATATCTAAAGAAGACTGTTCCTGACTGGGGGTTATCGGGTTTGCACAGAACAAAAAATAGCAAACTAATAATCACAAATTGGTAGCGATTGACAGCTTTGATTAGCCTAAATGCAAAGTTTCCTTCCATTTTCGTACTGAAAGTAGTATGGCACACTAAAGTTGATGACATTTTGTACGCTGCAAGTGCTGTGTATTAAAACGTTTGATTTATGCTTTAAAATCCTTGAAGCTGCTTAAAAAAAGAAACAACCAATAATTGGCTATCAACTGCCCAGTTCTTTTTTTCCCTAGCCAAAAGGTTTAGTTCTTATAATTTAGTTTCACATACGTAATTTCAATTGCATGATGATACTTCACTCAAAATCTTCAAATCGTATGCATAAAGAAGCACAAAGGGTATAATTTTAAAAGTTAAGCTCAATAAGGAGGATTCAGAACGTAATCTCACCACAGAATAGGGAACCAATGATCTGCCAGCCATTCGAATGTTATAGTTTAGCGTGTCTGAACTCCAACAGAATGCATTATTTCAGTTCTCGTGCGAGATTTAATTTCCACATTGCAGCCGTTTAGTTTTGTTTAATCATGTAAAGTTGTTGTAGGGTAACTTTCCTGCTGCGGAAAACGTGTGCGCTGTAAATTATGATCTAATGGTTAAAATTCCAACTTCGTAACGTACTTTGACAAATAAGACATTGGCTTCTTAAATTATAATAGCTTATCACTTCTCCTCCAGAATTTTTAACTTATTTTGACATTGGATCTATTCAATAAATAGAGTACAGTCGCTTTATGACGAGGCCACGGACTGCACTGTTTTTGCAGAGTGAGATTTTCGAGAACGTGCAAGTACAAATGATTGTGATGCAATAAAAGTGTGCAAAAGGGACTAGAAAACTGATACAATTCAATATACGTAAATAAAAGTTTTTTGGATAGAATCGTAGACGCCTAAGGTTAAAACTATGACCATCTTTAAAGAAAAACATCAGTATAGTTGACCGCATTTGGGAGCCCTACGAAAAAATGTGAATGCGCCATCTATTATGTCACATTTAAATCCTTCACAACATCGAAAACTTTCTTATAGTCAGTTTTTTAAAGATATAAGGAGAGGAGCAATTGAGGAGCTACTTGATGGAGAAGTAGCGGCCCCAGGTCGGAAAGGCCGTATAACTGGCCGGAAAGGCTCGGGGCGCTGACCACGTCCCACCCTTCAGTACTGCACCCCACCAATGACGCCTGTAGTGGGCAGAGGTGGGGGACACAGCGGCTGGGCGGTAAGTCTTGGCCCTTCATGAACTGTTGCGCTAGGGGATTAGCTTTCTTTAAATGGTTTATAACAGAATCGAGCAAAAGTTTGAAAATACGAGACGAAGTCAAATGTTTTGTATTTCCAAGATTGTTGTACAATTAACGCATGTGTACTACATACTCTTTTGTAGGCGATTGATTATTAAACAGCAATTTCTCATATCCATTGCCATAATTAACTATTTTAATTGAATAAATATGAAAGACGAATATGGAATAAAAAGAACATCGCAAAGAAGTATAGTACGGACGCGAAATATATGCAATTAGTATAATAGTTTTGTAATAGAAAAGGCTACAAATCTATTGTTAAACAAAATCTCAAGAAAATATTTTAAAACAGAATTAAATTGAGGTGGAAAAGGCTCGTAATGTAACTTAATAATTATACTCTAAATAAGACGCGTAGAGTAACATTTTGTCAAGGAAGTGCCTGGGTTTATCTCAGGAGATATTTAAATAATAGCTCCCGCATTAAAGGAAAACATTCTTAATGGTAAAACCGCCAACAAAAGTTAATAGGAAAGTCTCTGCAACAAGAATACTGTAAAATATCCCCATTATTACAAGAAAGGAACGCGAGTAAGTATGGTCCTTCTTGAGATTTTGTTTCTAGAAAGGAAAAAGTAAGACTGCCTGAAGAAATAAAATTATTGTGAGAACAATAATATCAATTTTATTGTATTGTTTATTTCGTTATCTACAGAGTCGGAATACGTTACCATTATGAGAATTTGTGTGTTTAAACAGAGTCAGGAATCAACTGCATTATCCAAAGATTTAAATAGTCATTGCTAATGAGCAACAATCGAAAAACATTTTGCTTAAGTTATCGTTCAAGTAGACTCATAAAATTTCCCTGAAACCCAAATTGGTGCCATGAGAGTTTCATATACTTTGTTTAGTCTTTTGAGACAGTCGAAGGTTAGATCACCACCTTCCACTGCCTCAAAAGACTCTGAACAAAGTATGCTAAGAAACAGGTAACCAAACATTATTAAATCTTACCACAGATAAAAAGCCTGAAATGAAAATGGTTTACAAATTGGTGCCTATCGTGAGGTGCCCGAATAAAGTTGGCTAGGCAAACAAAATACAATTAAAAGAAAATAAAAACAAAATTTGAATCTGCAAGAACGTCCAGATCTTCTACGCCATCAATAACACCTGAAGCTCAGGATCACAGCGGCGTCGAGGGACTGCATCTCAACCGAAGGGCCACTAAGAAGTGAAGAAAATAATCATCTGTTGAAAACGCTTGTAATGTTGCATGTACTTAAGAAGTGGAAAAACAGTTCCGGTAAAACTAGGTAAATGAGTAATTAAAGTGAAAAAGAAATGTATCTGTGCTACAAAGAGTACAAATAGTGAGTATAGGGCCAGTATACTGCTTAGGAAAATAGTGGCATAATTAACTTATTACGATGAAATAGATGAAAATAGACAAAATACAGTTAGCTAGGAACATGTAAGGAAAGTAAGACTAGTTATCTAGAGAAATCAATGGGAAGCAAGATCAGTTAGCTACTGAAATAACTGAAAAACAGGGTCAGTTAGCTACTGAAATAAGAGCAACAGAGTCAGATAGCTACTGAAGTAACGGAAACAGAGTCAGTTAGCTACTGAAATGAATAGTAAGATAGAGGAATTAGGTCAAAACAGATAAAATTTCAGATTTAAACAACTGTAGAAATAAAAGAATTGTTCAGAATGAACCTAATGAAATAAGAGAAAAGTTTGCAGGCATATCATTGTAAATACAGAGATAGAAAAGCTAAAACTAAATTGTGATGCATTAACTGATAATGCAGCTAAAGAAATGTCAGTAGTTAGATTTTAGAAGCCATCGAAACAGAATTGTGTGCACAACAAGACTTGATTACAAAAGTAGCAGATAATCAAAGTAAAATGGAGGAAGAAATAATTGTTAGACAATTGAAACTAGCATCTGAGGACGTAAGCAAAATAAATGAAAAATCAGAAACGTTACAAGAGTTTGTGGACACACTTCATGTTCGCAATATACATAGACCTGTACATAATTATGTAAATAATGACATTGATGTATTTACCATTGAGCAGGATAATTGTAGTAATTATGGGTCGTCACATAACTATGAAATATACCCAGAATGTACGTACACTAATCACACACAGTCCTCACTAAGTAGAGCACAATATTCGAAACACTTAATGTCGGAAATTATAGCACCAATCTTCATGATGAACAAGGAGACAATCCCAAGCGTTTCCTTCGAGAAGTTGGATACTTGAAGATTTAACTGATTCAGTACGAACTACTAAGAATGTATACACCTAGACCAAAAAAATAAAATTTCGCTCTCTTTGCGAGGCCAAGAGATAGAGATAGAGAGAGAGAGAGAGAGAGAGAGAGAGAGAGAGAGAGAGAGAGAGAGATGAGTCATATCTGGAAGGCCAAATTCGCACACGGCACGTGGCTTGATTACAGTTGTGTAGTGGCAGCAGCAAATTGTCACAAGTTCCTTAATATTACTAGCCCATATGATCAATCAAGATTCTGTGCCGTGTAGAGCTTAGACGAATTTGGCGTCCAGACATGACTTTTTTGTCCACGAGGGTACATTATCTGGAAATTCTTGGGAAACGGGCAGCAGTGTAGTTAAAAATAACATTGTCGGGAGAAGAAACATACAGTACATTCAGGAACTTATTCCCATCACATTACCGGGGGCAATCGGCTCAAAACCAGATACGACTCGAAGTCGCCACAGGAAAATATAACTGTGAAGGCAACTGAACCATAGTAGATTATTTTATGCGAATCGCAAGCAAAGCTGTACACAAAACGAATTTACTAAAATGCACAATTCGAGAGCACTTCTCAATTTCTTATCGTCTTAGGGGGTCTCACAAGGGGCGAGGGATGATTATTAACCAATGAAGTTGCTTGACAGTTGCAATATGGGGCTAGAGGCGTGGCACTATAGGGAGGTCAAGAAAAGGTAGATACACCTGGTCCCGTAGAAAAGCCACGTTTTAGTTTTCTTTAGTTTTATCTCCAAATTCTTAATGCCTATTACGGAAAAGGTAAATGTTGCTTGAAATAAGCAACATTTATTGGGTTAGACGTTCCTGTGTTGTAAGAAAACCTTTAACTTGGTGCTTAGAATCACAAACATGTAAAGCGTTACAGTAAACATAATAGAATATTATATTGAAAAATGTAAAAACGCTTAATCCTTCTACAAATTCTCCGTGTATTTATACTGGAATTAAAATTCCTATTGAAATAGCTTTAAATGTGTTTGTCTATTACGTCATATTATAATACAGTTTCTGCTTTCGAATGAAGGTTTTCTTCTAATACGTATGCAATAAACTGCCTTTCTTGGTTGGCATTAAAATTTAATTACATTTCTGTGAATTTGCACAGTTTTTGAAATAGTCGAACTGTGTTACCAGCTTGCGTTAGACCAATCTGACCACGTTCGGCTTCTGATGTACCTAACATGCTGTCAATCAAGCAGTAGTTGAGTAACGATTTACTGAGCCATCAGAAAAAATCAATATTTCCCTTTCACGCCGACGTGTCATTGATTATAACTATGTCCAACCAGTATTGTACTGCTATAATACTGCTGTCATTGGAGAGGGGTAAAGAGAGGGAAAGAAGGAGAAGCTATGAAGGTCTCGTTAAACAATCATGATACCATTGCATTTTACTAAATTCGCTCTCTGTACCATCTCAAAACACAAAGTCAGAACATAGCGACCTGCTTTTTAAATATTTGCCTATCATTTAAACCTCCTGTGTACTCCCTTGTACGTACATTAAAATGTGCAATGAAATTATTTCTCCAAACGTTTATCTCGATTAAGATGAAATAAAAAAATCAGCTTTTATTAGAATAGTTGGTAAAAGAATGGACAGAGGAGGTCACACGAATGTAACACATCATGGGCGACATAGAAGCGAACGCACCTAGTTTCAGTTTGTTTTCTTTATTCTAAAGTATTTGACTGGTGCCGGTACAATGGGCCCGGCTTACAGGCTACAATTAACTTGGTGTTATAACTAACAATATATACAATTTTCGGATTGTGAAAAAACCCATACGGTGACCACCTTTAGCTCACCGAGAACAGTTTAGGTTTGTAGTGTTTCATTCAGTGTCTTCGGGGTGTCTGTTGCCATGCTGTATACTGTGTCCAAATATTTGGTGACCAGATTTCCTACGTTACTGGGAACTGGGCTATCAAATGTCCCTTGCGTGCTAGCATCGCTGCTCTAATTTGTGTACGGGCTGGAAACTTTCACACGAAATCTCATCCGTAGATATAAATTGTCCAAGATATTTTGCTTTCTTACGTTTCCTATTCTGCAGACGTAATTATCATAATGACAGTTAAAAGTCGCTTGTGTGCTCTGGGCTATCGGACCAGACACACGAAAAGGCAATAGATGTCCCACTCCTGTTGGCGGTCAAGGTATGGCGATTGTCGAGTGGCTTCAGGCAAGTTTAGTCTGCGTGCTTATGTAGCGTGAATACCATTCTTTCTTTCTGAACATGCTTGTTATAGTCTGTTGTGTGTTAATGGTATTCAGGTTAGCAGCAACTGCCTCTCATACTTCTATAGCGGCTTCAGACAAGCTCCTAATATTCCTTACTTACAGTAGCTTGCATAGACATGGAGTAATTACGGTGGCTAGGTGTATTCCAAGCTCAATTCCCCAATTCCAATTTCAAATGTTTTGAGGTTTTCCGCATTAAACAAAAGTATTCTTGGAAAATGTGCCTATGAACAGCATTAACAGTATCTGATGTATTGCACTCACATGACTGTCTCTACTCTTGTACTATTCTTACAAACGCTTATTCCTCTTATCTTCTTCATGCCAGTCGAGATAAACATTTGCAGAAATTATCTTATTGCTTATTTTTTGTAGATGCAAGGGGAATATGAGAATACAGACTTTGAGCGATTGTCAAATCGTTTAAAACTTTGAAATTCCATTCTCTTTGCATGGCCAAAAATGTGAATAACGACCTTCCATTTGAGAAAAGTTGCAGAACTCACTATTTCAGAGCTCACACAAAATAATAAGGAATGTCTCCGAAATAATTCACTCCACAATAAAATGCATTTGTATATAACTTGTGTTTTAACCAGTTCTGCGTTTTTTATAGTAAGATTTGGTGTATCTCTTACGGTTTACCAGTTATGCAAAAGTCAAGAGCAAACAGAACTGCATGGGTTGTAGCTAGAACATTTAAAATACATTTCATTTGCCATAAAAGTATCTTAAACATATGGCATTTTAATCAAAATAGAGCAACTTTAGCGAAAATCAAAGTTTTCCATGTAAAGGATAGTTTAATTTGGAGGAAGTTTCTTCAAATTCATTGTGTCGCATCCTTGAAAGATATTAAACTTAAATACCAACTTTGGTTTTGAACTGACTTTTCGTTTTTCAATAATGTTGTTCACAGGCACACGTATGTGCACGCGCGCGCACACACACACACACACACACACACACACACACACACACAAACACAAACACAAACACACGGACCTTTTTCTAAATATGGTTTTCTTTTTTACTCGGGGGGCCTCAAAACATATATTTCTGTATCTCGACATCGAAATTTTGGGTCGAGTACCCTAATTACTATACCTAGTGGAGAAAATAACGTGTTGCACTTACATAACTTTCTCTACTCATTCTTCCAAAATGTATATTAATAAAGCTTATTCTTCAGTCTACTTCTTGTTAATAATTGAGATAAACTTCATTGCAGATTTTCTTGTGGGTTTAAGGTAGTAGGCTGAAGTGATAGCCCGATTTTTAAAAAGCGGGTTGCTATGTGATGATTTTGAAATTCCACGCTCTGTTAAAATGATCACGAGAGATACGAATAACAACTTACGAGAAGAAACAGGTATTCAACAGTTAAAACAAATAACAAAGAATATATCCAGAATTGTTAATACCACAGAAGTTATACATAACAAACTGTGTGCTTCAACGATATCTACATTTTTCTGTAGGAAAACTTTTCTATTTATTAGGGTGTACCAATTATACAACAGTCGTTTATATTTAAAAGGTCTTCACATGCTAATGGCAGAAAATCCAAGATAGGTGTACATTGTATTTGTCGTGTCATATATCTTAAACATGTGATATTTTAATTTTAAAAAACGCAAGAAACCTTACTGAGAAAATAAAAAAGTGACTAAATGAAAATCTTCGTGTTGCATCCTTCGAATACGCTGAACGTAATTATCAAGTTTGGTGTTCACACGAGTTTTAGGTTTTTAGTTGCGCTGTTCACAGACGTATGCGCACACTCAAGCACACGCACATGCGCGCGTACCTCTCTCCAAAAATGACTTTTTTTTGTATTTAGTACGTCTCAAAACGCGTATTTTCGGTGAAATTTCTGTATGGGATTTTTGGGCAAAATGCTTCCTCTACTACGGCCATATCTACGAGTAGTTGGGTGGTAGAGAAAGTAAAAAATGAGACTAGCATTTGCGACTTCTTATACAAGATAGATATGTCTCATTTTCATAGCCGTTTGGTATTCATATTGAACCTTACTTTTCCGTGTATTTCTTGTTATATCAGTCTGTGATACGACAGCTGTGACAGGCCTGAACCGACCAACCCGACAGCGGACTTCTTGTTCACGTGCGCGGGCATAGGTGGACGATCATTCGGCCGTTCGATAGATGATGTGGTCAGCACCATCCCTCCTCTAACCTGAATGTTGGTTTTATTAGTCTACAAATCGCAACTTGTCATACTCCTCAAATGCATCACAATGCTGAATGGGTACAGATACTATAAACTCAGCCGATAAGTCCCTATAGGTGCGTTCGCATGACGGGGATCCGGAGCACTACACTCGAGCCCATTTTGTCACGGCGCGGGACGTACTTCCTCTTAATGATGATAAAATAAATATTAGCCAGACATTGTTTTGGTATGTTGTATGAGGGCCAGTCATATAAGAACTGGTCGGAGTGTAAAAGGAGTCGCTGAACTTTTACTTCTTGAAAACTATCTCCTGGGACCTAACATGATCAGACATGATGAACATTTCACGGCCAGTAGAGGGCATAGCCCTGATCTGACAACAGCAAAAGCTACCCTCGATGTCAAGTCATCGCCTGCCGGTCGCTGTTGTGTATTTTGTATGCATTGATGATGGTTTGAGAGTAGCTAATTTGAAGTCAATTGTTTAAGGATTCCTGAGCTGCAAATAACATATGTGCATGAGATATTTGCACAATAAATAACGCGTGAGTGTTGAATTTTTTGTGAAACCCTCTTCACTCCCATTGATTTATAGCTATACCAGGTGAGTCAGCCGCCCCTTATTTTTGGAAGGTAGGCCACCCATCAAACGCCATGCGAGCTTTAGTCCAGTTTTGCGCTTACTAAAACGTATTGCTTGACGTTCTTAGACAGACGAGTGCGCAAAATTTAGAGGAACAGTGGTTTAAGGGTCAGAACGCACTCCTCGCTAACGTACACCTCAAAAATATACAACTCGTTTACTGAGAACCAATTCCGCTTTCCAACTGATTTTACAAACTTTTTATTAGGGTATACATAGCAGCGCAATTCGGTAAACGCCTTTGAAAAAAACCGGGCCTATCATATGAGGACATTAACAACATCGGGTAAAAGAAATGGCGGATTCTTGTACTTAGAGCCGGGTTTGCTGTTAAAAAAAAAAAAAAACAAACCAGACACGCCTTATCCACCATGGACCCGTACAGTCAAAACGCACAAATTAGTAAAGAACGACTTATTTAACTTTTGGCGTAAACCACGTTTCGTACATCTAAAATAATCTGCATAATAGCCTTTGCCGTTTAAGTAATAATATTAAAACGCCCAGACAAATTTTAAAGCTGTCTTAAAGGGCTAAATTCCGCTCGAAAAGTCGCAAGATGACAATGGCATAGCGCCTGGCATACTGGTTCTACGGTTTGAACTCGAAGTGTGCTTTCCCTCAAGCCTTCAAATAGCTGAATACAATCATGAACGTATTGTTCGCTAATCCCCGGGACAGGGGTTCACGTCTCGACATTGTACAATTTTTTTTTATGTTCATCAAAACTTGGAAACCGAATTCACAATCTAATTTTAAAGTCTCTGGGGGTTTAGGATATAATTTAAATCGTTTTTGGTTGTCTGCATTTTGTAATAGAATACGTATAATAACTACTCCCCATTGGACTGGCATGATGTAGTGCGGTATTTCCCTTCATTCTCCACGTGTAAGCTGTCACACGATTTGGTACCATTCGTACACCATGTATTCGACAGACAGTACTTTGAGATGCCTTTGATCTGCGGAGAAGCAACAGCCAAATTACAAGTAACTTAAAATCTATACCGGGAGAGAGATCCTCCTATGCAACAAGACCATAAAGTAGAAGTAAAACAATTACCAATTCAAATAATTACATCTTTACACATAATAATGTGCAAAGCTGTTATTATTTAAATACTAGTTGTAAATATTACGCAGTAAAAAATTAGTAAATACAGGGGATTCGAACCACCTTTACAGCACATAGATTACTTACGAATCGTGCGCTCTTCGAACTGAGCTATCTAGTAACTTCGCAGATAAACGCAGACAAATACTTGGGTGGAACCTAGCATAGGGGCCAATGTTTTCATGTTAGAGTATAAAATGCGGGTACATAAAACTAGAAAATAAGGGACAGCTGACTCACCTGGTATAACTTGGCAATACTTCATCTGATTACCCTCTCCTTATGTAGGAATTACACCCCCTAGGACTTACAAGCCAGTGAGCCAGTGCCTAGGGTCAGACACCTGTCGAGGAGCAGACGAACCTGTGGACCAGACAGAGTAAAGATCTGGAAGCAGGTGGTCAGCCAAGCACCAGGTATGGTATGATAGTGAGGAAGAGGATGATATGAAATGCAGGCGAAATTGATGTGCAAAGGTGATTACGGAGCAATTGGTGGAATAAGTGGCGGGGGGGGGGGGGGGGGAACTCGCAGAAAACCCGCTCAGAGGTCGCGTCGTCCACCACGAATACCTCATGCGTGTTCCTCGTGTCGAACCCGGGCCGCCTAGGTGGTACGCGAGCGGTCTGACCACTCGGCCACGGCACCGCCAATGATAATATATACCTACGCTAAAAGTTTACAGTGTGACTAAATATCCCCATTATGGCTTTGTTGCATCCATAGCTATTATGACCTTGTAACAAAATAGGCTACGCTGTGAAAACCTCTACCAGGATTTGAACGTGTGCTCTCAGCTTCACAAGCTGTTTGAGATTGCCTCATCCAACAGAGCCATACAGATGGCCTGACCGAGATTCGAAACGCTATCTTGGGGTTACCGTTCCAAGACACTATCAAGGAACGGTTCTGAACTCCTCCCTTCTGATGATATCTTGGGAACCTAGAAGGTTTTCTCGGATTCAAGAGGCGATTTCAGCGCATGAGCGTTTTGTAGCCCAGGGTTCTAATTAACCATAGTAATATTTTAGAACTGATAACACATACCGATAGTAAACTCGGCACGTAAGCCGGAAATCTTGTCGTTCGAATATACGACTTTGGTTTCGGTTTTCATGTTATCTGATTCTTCCATTCCATGGCTGCACAGTTTGCGCTGAAACAAATTGGAAGTTATGCAACGATACCATTACCCACTGACGGCTTTGAAATGTACTTATAAAGTCCACGTGCATCACCGTTACTGGTCTGTACTATTTAAAAAAAAAAAAAAAAAAAAAAAAAAAAAAAAAAAAAAAAAAAACCAACAACAACAACTATCCTTTCGGGTATGAGCTTAGAATTTGGAGAAAGAAATACATTCTCATCCCCTTTAATAGGTTTAATAATTTGTAGGGAGAGCAATTCTGTACTCTAATAATCCCTTTAATAGCTACAAAGAGCGCCAAAGAAAATCCCACTGCACCTCGTGTCCTTGTCACATTATTTGTCGTTGTACGAAGCCATGGCCATTTCATTGATTCCTTTAGGCCAGGGTGTAAGGGTGAGCCACTCCTTCTGGTAAATAGTTACGCCAATAACCACAACAAACTTTACAAAATGGCGTAGAAACGAAACATGTTTGCGCTTTGGATCGTATTGGCTAAAAGAGAAAGAGGTAGATGAGTGAATTCTGTTTGTCATACAGACTTCTTATCATAATTGATAGCCATGCCTTACAGGCTAGTACAGGACATGCCTTTGAAGGGGTTATAATTTAAGGGGGAAACTTGATGAGCGGCCAGTTAGCGGTAAAGCTCACGCCACAAAAGAGACCAGAAAACGATACAAAATCCGCCGAAGGTTTTCTTTGCCACTCTTTGTACGTATGCATTGAAAGCTCCCATAATATGCATATGTAAATGTGCATAATGTAGCCCTAGGTATAAAAAGTGTTAAGACATCATATTGACATAAAATAAACATTTAACGCAATTTTATGTTATCTCTCCGAGGAATAGAACTACTCTGGAATTCATGTGAATTAACTCAACAGTTTTCTTTAATATTGAAGAGTTAGGACATACCCAGCTTTGTCGCTCGCTCTTAGCTTTGGCACGAAAAGTAGGCATTCACTATACTTACATACACACACACACACACACACACACACACACACACACACACACACACACACACACACACACACACTACACCATGTGAAGTTTCAACTGGGGAACGATTGCGAACTGCAGGAATATTTTCGGAACTGAATTTCTGTAACTACTAGCGGTTGAATATTTTGAACTGCTTTTCTTTCTGTAAATTAGTAGGTTACATTAAATATTAAAGAATACCATACAAACTAAGTGTAACCAACATACTTGAATTCAATTCCGAGAACTCCTTAACAATCTCTTCCACACCGTGAGGGAACGGCTACCAACCCGTTAAGGCTGGGATTCACCGATTTGACGTGAGCTGTTGATTGCGTTGCGTGTGAGCTATTCAGGTTAAAAAAAAAAAAAAAAAAAAAAAAAAAAAAAAAATTATATATATATATTTATTTATATTAATTATATTAAAATTTATTGAAATATTATGTTTGTAAACAAAATGGGCAAAATATGCATACAAAATAAAGGTTGGAAATTTAGTATTTAATTAACTACACACTAAAGGAACATAGTTTCTGGTAGCAGAGAAAAAACATTCATACACATGAAAATTCGGGAGGTTCTAGGATCAGATTCTGTGAGCCGACCAATATAACTGAATTTATTTCGTGGTTTCCCTCAGTCCCCAAGGTAATTACCGTATTGGATTCTTAATATCACGTCCCAACGTAGGTCTAAAACAAAAGTAAACATGAACTCGTAGATGGTAATAGCGAATGCTCTACTATCTATCCGCAGTTAATGAAAGAAAATAGACTGGACGGCACCCTTATAGCATCTGCCCGGCACGTGCAGGGGGCAGTGATATAGTTGCCTGGTGTGAAGGAAGGCCTCTGTGGACACGTATAGTAGCTGCCATCTGCCCGGCACGTACAAAAGCAGGGATACAGTTATCTAGCACTAAGGTCTCTGTAGATGGTATGGTACAGAAAGCGAGCCTAGTAAAATGGAAGGGTATCATGATTGTTTACCAACGCCTTCGTAGTTTCCCCTTCTTTGCCTTTCTTTACCCCTCTCCAATTACAGGGGTATTCATGCTATTGACTGGACATAGTTATAACCAATGACCTGAAAGGGAAGTCTTGATTATTTCTGACGACTCAGATCGTTACTCAACTGTTGCTTTTTAACACCATGTATATATCAGAAACTACACGTTGCCAGATTAGTGGTCTAAGCCAAGCTTGTAGCACAGTACAAGCTGTCAGTACTGTCAGTCTGGGTGGCTCAGTTGGTTAGACTCTGGACTACTGCTTCCAAGGTCGGGGCTTCAAATCCGGCACAGACCGATGGTTTTTAAGTGTGCTGGCATGTAACTGGCATGTAAAAGAACTGCGGGACGAAATTCCGGCACACCGGCGACGCTGATGTGATCCTGGAAATTAAACAAGAAGATAATTTAATTTAATAATTTAGAAGGCTTACTGTCCGCCACTCACCGAGCCACGAGAGATCGTCGCGGTATAACCACATAGTTAAAGTGATGTAAAATAAACGGAGATAAAAGTTCCATACCTGTAGAGTTTGGGTAATGTGTTTTCCACTCATTTGGACTTAACAAGGTATAGGAAACGGTAGTACTGATATTGTTTGTTTACGTACTTAGCCTCCAGAAGCACTACATTGTCTTTTATACTCGGCCTAACGTCTAAATATGTGACCACTGATTAAAGTAGTCGTGGTAACGTGTTATTCTGACCACACAAACACGTTCCACTGTGAATACATTGAAGGAGGCTCGCAGGAATTTTCCCTTAAACATTCATGTTAGTTCTCCAGATCAATTAGATAACGCTATTTTTTCTAACTTTTCAGCTTTCTGCACTGTGTTCAAGTGGTTGTAAACATATGCGACAATTAACCGCATTTGCACTGACTGTTGACTTTCTAAAGTGTTTATGTAATGTTAGTGGCTACTGCCATATGAGAAATAACGTTCTGTTCGGCTTACTAGTCTTTGCAATGCACTATTTGCACTTCGCCGACCTAATTTTTACTTTCCCTGCCATGTACCTAGTAGGTGGGTATATTTTCATTCCACCTAAAAACTCGAAATCGAAATTGGAAATAAGTATTTTGAGGCTTCGTGCACCTCCCCACCAAACTCATTTTTAGAAAAAGGTGTGTGCGTGTGTGTAATATAATAAAACCGAAATATTGGATAAGTGCCACACTTGGTATTTAAGATCAGTAGGTAACTTCCAAAGATGCAAAGCGAAGATGTTTAAGAAAGGAAGAAAGAAATACATACTCAAAACTATTCTTTACGTGGAACATTTTTCTTATTTTTATTTTCTCAGAAGTGCCTCTTGATGAAAATAGCACATTTAACACACACGCGCGCGCGCGCGCGCACGCACGCACACAAACACGCGCGCGCATAGGAATAAAAAGGTATATCTTGAATTTTCTGGGAAATACTCATTTGGAAAGAATAATGTATGTAATTTTCTATAAGTGGTGAACCATACGGGATAGACAAAAACGCACTTCACAGAAAACGGATCTCTAAAAGACAACTTATTTAAAAAATCTGATGTGTTGCACTCACATGACCTTTCTCTACTCTGTACAAACCATTCTTACGAACTCTTATTCCTATATCTTCTTCGTGTTAGTTAAGATAAACATTTGTACAAATTATCTTATTGCTTATTTCTTTGTAGGTGCAAGGGGAATATTAGAATACAGTAGGCTTTGTGCGATAGTCAAATCTTGTAAAGCTTTGATTCCGATCTCTATATACACTTAACATATAAAAAAATGAACAACGATGTTCCATTTCACGAAAGTTTTAAGTTTTCACACACATAATAAGGAATATCTCCGAAATGGTTCACCCTACAAGAAAATTTATTGGGACATAAATTGTGTATTTTAGCAAGATCTACATTTTTTGTATAGTATGATTAGGCCAATCTCTAACGGTTTACCAATTATGCAAACGTCGTTCAGAGTAAATACGACTACAGGGGCTATAGTCAGAAAATTCAAGATATACATTTCATTTTTCATAAAAATACCTCAAACGTATGATATTTTAATCAAAATCGTTAGAGCCATTTTTAAGAAAATAAAAATTTTCGAAAAAGTTTTCATGTAAAGGGTAGTTTAGGGTGGGGCTATTTTCTTCAAAATCTTCGTGTCGCATCCTTGAAAGACATCAAACTCAAATATCAACTTTGGTTTTTAACCGACTTTTCGTTTTTGAGTTATGCTGTTCACAGGCACACAGACAAGACAGACACACAGACACACATACAGAGCTTTTTCTAAAAATGCTTTTTTTTTGGATTCAGGGGGTCTCAGAACATATATTTCCGGTGAAATCTCGACATCGAATTTTTGGATGGAATACAATACTTCCCCTACTTACCAGTAGAGAAAGTAAAAATGTACTTTGTGGCCTCGACTACTTCCGAGATATTCGCTCTAATTGGTTTGAATTTTTCAATACCCTTTTCATTCCTTGAAGTGCTGTCACGTTTAATTGTTTGCTCCCAATGTCCTGGAAAAAGGATGGAATTAAAAGTCGAGCATATGGTGGCCCCCTATAAAATACTTGATTGTTGCATCGGTTTCCCATATCCACCTTACACCTACAACAAAATGTGTAGTGAAACCACTTCAAAGGTTTATCTCGTTTAATATGGGGTACATATAAAAATAAACTATTGTAAGAATAGTTTGTAGAAGCTACTTGAACATAAACGATAATTGGCAGAGAAAGCCATATAAATGTAACATTTCAGTTTAAGTGATGTGTAACTGGTAGATAAAATGTAATGTAGAGCTTTCGTTTTAAGAAAAATCGGTAAATATCATTTATAATCAGGAAAGTTAAGTATGAAAGTTATAGAATCCCTTTTGCTTACTTGGGCAACGCACGTAGCACATTTTTCACTTATTATTTACTTTCTCTACATGTATAGTAAGTGGGGGAAGTATTGTATTCGACCCAAAATTTCGATGTCGAGATTTCACCGGAAATATATGTTTTGAGGCCTCTGAATAAAAAAAAAACATTTTTAGAAAAACAGATTCGTGTGTGTGTGTGTGTGTGTGTGTGTGTGTGTGTGTGTGTGTGTGTGTGTGTGTGTGTGTGTCTGTGTGTGTGTGCGTGCGTGCGTGTGTGTGTGGAGCATAACTCAAAAACGAAAAGTCTGTTGAAAACCAAAGTTGGTATTTAAGTGTAGTATCTTTCAAGGATGCGACACGAAGATTTTGAAAGAAAATTGCTTCACCCTAAACTATCGTTTATATAGAAAAAATTTTCCAAAATTTTGATTTTCTCAAAAATCCCTCCAACCATTTTGATTAAAATGCCACATGCTTAAGATATTTTATGGCAAATGAAATGTGGGTGTATTTTGAATGTTCTGGCTATAGCGTATGTTTCCTGTTTACTCTTAATGGCTGGTAGACCGTAAGAAATAGACCAAATCTTATTATACAAAAAATGTAGATCTGCTTAAAACACAGAAGGTATGTCCAAATGCATTTTATTGCGGAGAGAACCGTTTCGGAGATATTCCTTGTTCGTATTTGTATGTGTTTTGCAATATTTAAATTTTTCCCTAAGGGAAGGTTGTTATTCAGTTTTTTATCTCTTGGCCGTAATTTCAAAGCACCTATAAGAAAATTAGCAATTCTGCAAATGTTTATGTCCACTAACATGTAGAAGATAGAGGAATAGTTCGTAAGAATGGTTAGTACAGGAGACACAAAGTCATGCGAGTGCAACACATTTTTTTTGAATCAGAAACAAGTTCAAATACTGAAAAGAATAAGAATAGTTTAAGCAATTATATTGGTATAATCAAATCCTTGATTGCGTCCTGCTCCTGAACTCAACCTGTCGAAGAAAGAAATGCCAATTTAGATCCTGTTTTAAAATAAAAGGACTCGCAGTTTTCGACTATTTCAAGTTAGAAATGGTTTTGAATTTGGGCCAGTTATAATGCCTGTTCTGCAAGGCTTATCCTTATAATTTTATCGATTTCGGGATCACTTAGAGGTGCCATTTGATTGATTCTTAGCGTGACAAATTGAGCGAATAGCGTCATGGAAATTTCGAACTTTGTCTGTTCAACTGTTGGAGGATTATATAGTTATGTTTAGACAAAAGAAGCGCTTTTAACTGTAAGTATTAAAAGCAGAAAATTATGCCACTGAAGGTATAAAATCATAACATTCCAGAATTAACAACTTTTGATTTCTTCGCAGACGTGAATATTATATTTTGAAGGTAAAGCCATAACTTGGATATCACCACCATGTGCCGCACTGATCAAACTGTGCCTAAATATCAGGAACAACAAAGACATTAGTGAACACTACAAGCTGATAATAACGTTCTTGAAACGGAAGGGTTAACGAAGTTTACCAGCCGAATTCTTCTTATCGCGTTCTTTATTTAGGCGGTATGAACAGGTTCGAGGGAGTGAACTTAGCACCCCGACCTGTATCAAATCTATAGTGCCTATACTCCTGACGGCGAGACCCCGGGTGGTAGGGGTGAGGCGAGAAGAGACAGAGGATGGCTAGAATTAGGAGACACGAGAGCAAAAGGCAGAGTCCCGACAGTTTCAGAAACTCTCCGATGGCAGCTTCTACAACCAGTTGCCCTGCAGGCCTACACATCCCCCAGGGACTTCGGGACTCGGAGACCGCCCCCGATCCGGAGGACAAGAATTTACATGGGGTATCATTTCTTCCTCCCTTGGAAAACCATGAATCCCGCCGATAAGTTTATTTGTATAAGCATTTCTGTATCTTTGTAAATTGATTTATTTTATTTTTATCTCTAATTCCGAAACGTTCAGAATAGGTGCAACTCTTAAATAAACTCTTCAAAATGAATTAACTCGCAACCTCGTTGCTTACTTGTTACTACAGGCAATGTAAACAAAATGCATAGCACTGTTTTTGTTATAGCCATTCTGGGGGGAAATGGAAAGTAACAAAATTAATATTTAAATGTTAATTTAACATTTTGATAATAAATAACTATACAGCAAGAAACTATAGGTATATATCATTTAATAAAAGATCTTTTCTTCTTCTTCAATATATTGTAGATAATTCAAATTAATCCACGGAATTTAAAACTTATTTAAATGACAAACTTTTCTTATTGTAAAGAGTAGTTTGTTATGGCGGAATTTATTTGAAAACCTTCGTTCGGCATGTTTAAACAGCGTCTGACTAAGTATGAAATTGAGTATTTATCGAGATTTTGTTTCTGGGTGATGCATACACACAAGTGGACGTTCAAAGTTTATTTCCGGTGAAATCTCGAGATTTTTTACTGAAATACAATACCTACTCCCTATACTTATTATAGGTTAGTAATCACTCCGTTGTTAGACTTTGGTTACATTTTAATTCACAGGAAGACATTTGAAACGGGAAAACCGGTTAGGATAATCTCTAGTTTAATAAACGTAAGACTTTTATCAGTGTCGCGTACAGGTTATCACCCAGGACAATAAAGATGCCATTCTCACCACAGAAGGAATTGAACTTGAGATTATCAGCCTCTTACCTCTGGATGCTCGTTCTTTCACCTCTTTGCAGACTTCCGGATGTCTGAGGTTCATATTTTTGTATCTGCCATCCTACATCTTCAGCAGTGGTCATTCCAGTTCTGTCGGTAGATTTTGTCAACTAATGAGGCTATACTAACTTTTTTATGTTCCTAGCGTTTCACAGACATTCGGAGAAAAGACCTCAGCGTTCCAAATAGAGAAAACCGGCCCTTTGCATCCTACACCACCAGTCACCACTTGCCAACCACGATCGTCCGTTACTCTTCGATTCCTATTTTTATTGAAATGTTTTGCATAATATAATAGGTTAGTTCTTCGCCAACTTCTGGCTCTATATAAATCCACTTTTGTTACCTTCATCGTTACCCGAAACATGATTTTCAGTCTTTCTTTCTCATCTTGTTTCCCTAAGTAGCAATTTTAATACTTTGATGATTAAGGTCATTTAATCCGGTAGGTCATATCGGATGGTGAATGTAGGAAATGGTTGAAGCGATCCTCAAATGGGCCAGGGTTCCCTAGCACCTAGAGTTTACCGACATACTTCTCAGGATACCGAAGGGAAAATCCCGGAAAAAACTTATCCAAGATTCGACCCCCCCCCCCCCACATACATACACACACCACAAAGTTGGGCATTTTAATATTTTTATTATCCTTGATGTGGCTTTACTTTGTGTTCTGTTGCCTTACAGGTATGGTCCATTTCTTCGATCACCTCATTAATGTGTTGCCATTAATGAGGCATATGCAGCTTACCTAAGGTAGAGGAATTTCTATATTCGATCCAAAATTGTTATACTGATGTTACATTCGGAAAGCAAGTGGGAGATTTTGTGTGTGTGTGTGTGTGTGTGTGTGTGTGTGTGTTTGTTTGTTTGTGTGGGTGAGAGAGAGAGGGAGAGAGAGAGACAGAGGGGGGTGGGGGCAGAGACCGGGAGGGGAGGAGAGGGAACGCGCACAACTCCAGCATGAAAAAGTTCAATAAATGCCAAATTTCATGCTGGTGTCGACTTTAAGAATGAAAGACGAAGAGTTTCAAAGAATATTTGTCACCTCTCCAAACAACCGAGGCCATCGTTATACTAAACCACCCCCCCCCCCTCTGAATGACTTGATTAAAATATAGTTTCAAACATATGCAAAACGAATAGATCGTGCATTTTTAATTTTCTGTAAACAGCTGCCTCTTATATCTAAGAAACCATAGGATAGGTAAAACTACTTCAAGAAATATGTGCAGTTCAGTAAAATATAAAATATATGATCATTACAGAATTTCAGATTTTTTATAGCACTAGCCATTTTCGAAATATTCTTTGTATTTTTAAATATTCCTACGATAAAATTCACTTTGCTGTGCCACCTATTAACAATGCTGAAAACGTGTGCTTGTTTTCTCCACCATGAACTAATTATTTAAAAAAGTCTGATGTCTCAACTGACACGGCTTTTTCAATCTATTACTTCGCATAATCCCATGCTCTATTCATTTAAAAATGACTCTTCTACCCATTATTCGCGATGCATTTTTATTAAAAATAATCTCAAATTAGGCTTTGTGGACTACTTGCATAGAAAAGCCTATAACATAATGTAATTGTTCCCATATCATGTTAGTTCTTGCAACAAATAAGCGTAGGTGAGAAAACAATTGTATGGATATCGCATGGCAGTTCAATCTAAAAAAAAAAAAAAGCTTCGTAAAGAGGAGTATTTCGTAAATGACTAGTGTTACAGAAAAGGTTACTTTACACAAACTGTGCATTTCATCAAGGTTTACATTTTTCGTAGACTTAAGTAAAAGAGTAGTTTGAGTAGTAGTTTACTTGAAGATATTCGTCTGACGTGCTTAAAGATTACCCACACAAATATGAAATCTAATATTTATTCGACTCTATAACTCCTACTCTCACACACGCATCCTCGCTTATGCCCTTCTCTAAAAATTTTTCGGGGATTCAGTAGACCTCAAAATCTGCATTTCTATGAAATCTTTCCCCGCCGTCAGTAGGCAGGTGATAAATAGTTGAAAATATACCTATACAATTAACAGGCGAGTACTGTTTTATGAATTTACACAACCATTGCCATATAGCCTAAGGTCATATAAGGTACGCATGGGCAAAATAGACTCAAGATGGTCACTCAACTGAAACGCGTTCTGGTCTCACTCCACCGGCCATCCCTCCCATTCACCGCCGTTCAGCTTCTGACACGCTTCATTCAGCGAGGCAAATGGCTTCGTGGAGGCGTCTTGTTTCATGAGGAGTGGCAGAGAGAATTGTTTTGTAAGCTAAACAATAAAAAATAAAAAAATTGAAAAAAATGAACAGGAAAGTTTGCTGTTTAATATGAGGATTTCAATTTGCAAATTTAAAGCGTTACAATATCAAAGGCCACTATGATCAGAAGCATAAAACAAACTTTGGTGATCTTACAGGTATTTTTTATTTACAATTTCAAAAGGTGCTTTCTGAATACTCGTAATTGTAAACATAAAAATCTGATGTGTTGCACTCACATGACTTTCTCTACTCTTGTACTAACCATTCTAACAAACTCTTATTCCTATATCTCCATGTTAGTTAAGATAAGCATTCGTACAAATTATCTTATTGCTTATGTCCTTGTAGGTGCAAGGGAGATATTAGAATACAGAAGGCTTTGTGCGACAGTCAAATCTTTTTGACCTTTGAGATTCCGTTCTCTTTGCACGATTAACATATAAAAAAATGAACAACGTTGTTGCATTTCGCTAAAGTTCTAAGTTTTCCGAAACTCACACACATAACAAGGAATATCTCCGAAATGGTTCACCTTAGAAGAAAATTTATTGAGACATAAATTGTGTATTTTAGCAAGATCTACATTTTTTGTATAGTATGATTTGGTCTATCTCTAACGGTTTACCAGTTATGCAAAAGTCGTCCAGAGTAAATACAACTACAGGGGCTATACCCAGAATATTCAAGATATACATTTCATTTGTCATAAAAATATCTCAAACATATGGCATTTTAATCAAAACCGTTAGAGCCATTTTCAAGAAAATGAAAATTTTCGAAAAATTTTCCATGTAAAGGGTAGTTTAGGGTGGGGCTATTTTCTTCAAAATCTTCGTGTCACATCCTTGAACGATATTAAACTTAAATATCAACTTTGGTTTTTAACCGACTTTTCGTTTTTGAGTTATGTTGTCCACAGACTGACAGACTGACAGACTGACACACACAGACACACACACACACGGACCTTTTTCTAAAAATGCTTTTTTTTTTTTGGATTCAGGGGGCCTCAAAACATATATTTCCGGTGAAATCTCGACATCGAATTTTTGGGTGGAATACAATACAATACTTAGCAGTAGAGAAAGTAAAAATGGAACGATATGATTCCACTTTTTACTTTCTCTGCTGGTAAGTAGGGGAAGTATTGTATTCCACCCAAAAATTTGATGTCGAGATTTCACCGGAAATATATGTTTTGAGGCCCCCTGAATCCAAAAAAAAGCATTTTTAGAAAAAGGTCCGTTTGTATGTCTGTGTGTCAGTCTGTGGACAGCATAGCTCAAAAACGAAAAGTCGGTTAAAAACCAAAGTTGGTATTTAAGTTTAATGTCTTTCATGGATGCGACACGAAGATTTTGAAGAAAATAGCCCCACCCTAAACTACCCTTTACATGGAAAATTTTTCGAAAATTTTGATTTTCTTGAAAATGGCTCTAACGATTTTGATTAAAATGTGATATGTTTGAGATATTTTGATGGCAAATGAAATGTATATGTTGAATTTCCTGGCTATAGCCCCCGTAGTCGTATTTACTCTGGACGACTTTTGCATAACTGGTAAACCGTTAGAGATAGACCAAATGATACTACACAAAAATGTAGATCTTGCTAAAATACACAATTTATGTCTCAATAAATTTTCTTCTAGGGTGAACCATTTCGGAGATATTCCGTGTTATGTGTGTGAGTTTCGGAAAACTTAGAACTTTCGTGAAATGGATCATCGTTGTTCATTTTTTATATGTTAGGTGTGCAAAGACAACAGAATCTCAAACATTTGGCTATCGCACAAAGCCTACTGTATTCTAACATTCCCCTTGCACCTACAAGGAAATAAGCAATAAGATAATTTGTACAAATGTTTATCTCAACTAACAAGGAAGAAGATATAGGAATAAGAGTTTGTAAGAATGGTTAGTTCAAGAGCAGAGAAAGTCATGTGAGTGCAATACATCAGATTTTTAGGATTTAGTTTCTTATTAGTTTATTTAATATAAGGTATTGTATTTCAAAGTTTGAGCACAATATTCAGTTTAAAACAAACCATTTATTAGGTTGATCAAATAGTTTTAAAATATGTTTAGGGCTAAATAGCAATGGAAGTTTACTGCTTTATTTATTGTGAAAGAGAAACAATTTAGTATGTTAATCATAAGGCAGCGTAACAATATTACGTTCATAAGATAAAGGAAGGTTATAAACTAGAAGATTATGCAATTCGCCTACCCACAGTAAGCGGCTGTAATAATTATTGCATGCAAAATATGTTTAATATAAACAAAATATTTAATAACAGAGAAATTATTACCACCGCGCAGGTGGAATGAAGCCACCACTGTACGTGTTGCATTAAAAAAAACCTTCGTCACTCGGTAAGAGAAAGTGGGTAAGGTAAGTTCAATCGCGACCTCTTCTCTCGTGCTCATGCCTGATACAAGGGATCCATGCAAAATATTAATAGATGAAGAAACTCATACAGCTTTACACACGTTTCTTTAGATTTTCTATCGCCTGGCAACTAAAGAATGTTTTCTGTAAATATGTTTCAGTTTTTCTAATTGCCCACGCTTGTTTTCGAAGCAACTTCCAAATTCTCATTTATTCGGAAGCTGTTAACCTAGAAACTCATGTTTATCAGACTTTAGTTACCTACTTTGGTAAGTAATCAAACAGTTTTAAACATCCTGTGTAAGTGCATATGCTTCTGGACCGTTCATGCTCATTTGATTAGTCCAGCAATAGAGGAAAATGTTCGTAGAAATAATCCGTATATTAACATAAGAGACACATTTCAAAACGACATACCTGCGAATCCGCTTCTCCGACTGAAATATCGGCGCCCTCCGGCAATAAAAGTATACTTCTGGGAGTCGTGAAGAGATAAAAGGGTTGTTTACCTTCGGGAGAGTTTAAACGTGTTTATTACATCGTTTACTTTGCGGGATGTGGTCCATTTTCCGCTTGAATGAAAATAATATACTGCTAGTCGAAGGTTAACAGTTTCCACAGAGAAACCGCCAGATTTGGCCGGCATCAAGTCATCAGAATTCCACAGGCATTTTAAATGAAATTCCAAGGTGGTGTTCATCATATCCGTGTAGAGGGATACCGCAAAAATGTGCAGGACACGCTGTGGTTATTGCGAATATAATGCTCTTTGTTTATGATAGTTTCATTATAAATTAAATGGTTTTCTTCGTAATTTTTAGAAAATAGTAGTAAACTACTTGGATTTTTGTTAGAAGATTTTTTCCGGATAGAAATAATGTACAAATACAAAATGCTGTTTCTACTAAATTGCCCTGACTTATAAAGTTTTATTTTGTGCTAAAAAGTAATTGTTGGTAAATATTAATTAATTTTAACTACTGTGCTAGAACAAAGTAGTTTGTGTTTGTTTAATCTATGTAACTTTTCAGTTATTAGATGGAGTAATGCAAAATATGATAGAAAATCAAAATAATAATTTGCATAATTTCACGGTTATTTTTAATGTCCAAATTAAAGTCGTGGTACACAAAGCATTTTAAGCAATAAAAAATGTGAAAAAAAAAAAAGCCCAGATAAACGCACTGAAATTTTAGGTCTCCTTCATGTGCACCCCATTTATTTGAGTGTTTGATGCTTTAAAATTGACCGGTACTAAGGAAGTAGTGGTGTAGGATAAATGTTCAAGTCATAAGCACAGTAAAAACGAAACAAAACATCAAACGAACTTGTCTCTTTCTTTCTTCCTTCCAAATTTCATTAGCCGTTGTCTAAAACTCTTCAATTTCAGCGTCTGTTTTCCACCAGAATGTTGAATTTTTACTTTCTCTGCAGCCTGCCAATATTTCCACCCAAAATTTCGATATAAATATTTCACCGGAAATAAATAAAGTTAGAAAAAGGTGTACGCGTATGTGTGCGCGCACGCGCGTTCAGAATAACAATTCATAAACGAAATTCCGGATAAATAATGTATTTGAGTTCATTATTTTCCAAGCATGTAACACAAAGATTAAAAAGAAGGATCCCTTTACACAAACTACCCTTTGCAAGAAAAATATTCCTTTTTTTTTTTCCTTTCTTTTTAAACGACTCTAACGACTCTGAAGTCCTATATTTTGTTTAACACACTTTCATGATTAATGAGCTGTATATCTTGAATTTTCGGCCCAAATAACCTCGCTATCGACGGGCCATTAAACTCACTCACTCACTCACTCACTCACTCACTCACTCACTCACTCACTCACTCACTCACTCACTCACTCACTCACTCACTCACTCACTCACTCACTCACTCACTCATGAATTGTCTATGAATAGAATGTAAAGTTTGGTTTAGTATAAGTAGAAATCCATAAGAGATGTCAAATACGACTTTTTCTTCATTTTGTTTCTTTTCCTTCGAAACAACGTGTTGCCACGAATAGACATTTGAATACTAATTCCGCATATATTCAGTCTTGTAACTGAGCGTTTTTACTCAATTTGAAATTATTATTACCACAAATATAGCTTTAGGAACGTAAGATGTACAGAAAAATCACTTTTTATATGAATAGTAAAGTAGGTATTTAACGGATAATGTGAATTTGTAATTGACGGGGAAACCGTGAATGTATGACTTCAGATGTTGAGTAGAGATGCCATGACAGAATTAACAGAATATGAGCGGTGGGAAGTATAAGACTAGAAGTAAAATAAAAGTGGTTCAAAATGTCTTTATATTCAGCAGTGAAACATCAGAATAACTGAATTATAGAATAAAAGTCAATATTAACATTCCTCTGGTAGGTATTCATGGAATTGGTGGATAATATTGCCTGCCATTATTTATACTACCTAAAATGGTTTGTGCACCAAGTGCGTTTTATACAATATCAAGTATACGGGTTATTTGCAATACCTTTCAGAAAATCAACAAAGTCCGTCTTCTACAAATGTATGTATTTATAAAGAACGAGAATTTAAACGTAAAATTACTAGAGAGGCAGCGAGGAGGAGGAGGAGGAGGAGGAGAAGGAGGAGGAGATAACTAAAACAACTGTTTATCAATCGTTTTAGCTTTTTACCTTAATTTATGAATCGCACGCCTTGAAGATTTTCCGCTCAGCGGCCAAAATACTTTTCCCACGCCACAGCTATTTTGCAACATCACCAAGTTTCTTTGGTGTACTTAAAAGGTTGTAAGTGACAATAAACCACGACCTTAAGAATCACCGTTGTTTCTGCAGACGATGACTGAGCAAAACCGTGATGACTGAACTTTATGGTCCATTCAACCCGAAAGAGAGGGACTGTTATATTTCTCTCGTGTGCTGGCAGCACTTGCTGCAACAATTTCAGCTATCCATGTTTGTGGTTATGTTATAAGTTTTGTGCCCCCGGATAAGCTTTTTTTTATGTCTTAATGTACATGCTTAGCCAAAAGCAGTGACTGCATAGCGAATCATTCCTCTTCACTCGCACGGGCTATTCCACATAATAATGAACCAAATCGGAATGGTTTCTCGGCTGATGGTAGAGAACTAATTTAATCAACAATAAGAGTGTAGTTATTAATAGTGCTAAGTTGTTTTATTATAAAACATTTTGCGTAACATATCTTCGTAAAATTATAAAAGCACGTGTCTTTTCCCACTCTCTGTCCTTCATTACTTTCTCTACTACATATAGTAAGTTGGGGAAGTATTGTATTCGATCCAAAATTTCTATGTTGAGATTTCGCCGAAGGTATATGTTTAGAGACCCTCTGAATAAAACAAGCAGTTTTTGAAAAATATCCCCATGCGCGTCTGTCTGTCTCTCTGTGAACAGCATAACTAAAAAACGAAAAGTGGGTTAAAAGCCAAATTGGTGTTTAAGTTTAATACCTTTTAAGGATGCGACACGAAGGTTTTGAAGAAAATTCCTCCACCCTAAACTACCCTTTACAGAGAAACTTTTTCGAAAATTTTGATTTCCTTAGAAATGGCTCTAACGATTCTGATTAAAATACCAGATGTTTAAGATATTTTTACGGAAAATAAAATGTATATTTTGAATATTGTAGCTATAACCCATGTAGTCTTGTTTAATTTTGATGACTTTTGCATAACTGGTAAACCTTAAGAAAGAGACCAAATTTTTCTATGCAAAAATATAGATATCGCTAAAACATACAAGTTATGTCCGAATGCATGTTTTTGTGGCGTTAACCATTTCCGAGATATTACTTACTATTGGTCTGAATTTAAAATACTTAACTTTCTTCAAATGGTAAGTTGCTATTCGTTTTTGGTCGGGGTCATGTATAAAGTATGCAGTTTCAAAGTTATCAATAGCAAGACTTATTTTTAAAAAATCTGACAATCGCTTTAGCCTTTTCTTATACTTGTGAGGAATGCATAACTGTGTAATGAAAGTTTACTTCGATTAACAAGTAGATAGAATGATAACTTTTTTAAGATAGAGTAGAGGAATTGAAATTGGGGTTTATATACGGACGCTCTTTAACTGCTATAGTTCTTAGCGTGCCATTCTATATTGGACCTGAAAGGCCGCTTACTTTTGGTCAGAGGCCTCTTTAGTTTTGTGTGTGTGTGTTTGAGAGAGAGAGAGAGAGAGAGAGAGAGAGAGAGAGAGAGAGAGAGAGAGAGAGAGAGAGAGAGAGAGAGAGAGACACCAGTATAACTCAAAAAGGAAGTCGATTAAATACCAAACTTGGCATTTAAGTTTAGAACATTCCAAGTAGCGACACGAGTTCTAGAAAATCCCCCCCACCCCAGACCACCCTCTACGTAGGACATTTTGCGCAAATTTTCACTTTCTGAAAAATGACTTAAGGGTTTAGATTAAAATACCATGTTTTTAAGATATTTTCATTGCAAACGAAATGTATATCTTCAGTTTTCTGGGAGTATCTTCAGAAATCCTCTTCATTCTGGATGACTTTTGCATAATTGGTAAATCGTAAGAGATAGACAAAAACTTACTGTACAAAAATGTAGGTCTCATTAAAGCAGACAATTTATATCAAATAATTTTGTTGTTGTACAGAACCGTTTTCGAGATATTCCTTGTTTTTGGTTAAACTTTTCAATATTTATAGTTTTCTCAAGTTGGAAGTTGTTATTCGTATTTTTTGTCCTGGCCATGCGAAGAGAATGCAATTTCAAAGTCATCACATAGCGACCAGCTCTTAAAAGGTCTTGCTATCGGTAAAACATACTGTATTCTCCTATTCCCATTGTACCTATAAAGAAATAGGTAATAAAATGTCCACAAACGTTTATCTCGATTAACATGAAGTGGATAGAAGAATAAGTGTTTGTAAGAAGACCGTAGAAGAGCAGTGAGTTTTTTTTTTTTTTTTTTAAATCAGGGGTCTCAAAAGGTGTAGATGCTTCCGGTGAAGAAATCGATATCTAATTTTTGGGTGAAATTTTTTGTAGGTAGAGAAAGTGCATTTTTTATTGTTTCATTTGTATAGACCCCTTTAATTCTTTGATCATGTCGGGGCCTTTGACTTGAGAAACAACTGATGGCGTTACAATTGGCTGAATTGAAGGGTTTCTTAGCAAGGATTTTTATCATTTTCAATATTAGGCACACTCATATGCGTTCCCACATTCACACTTCCGGCCTCTGTGGAGGATAGTAAACTATTCTGCTTATATAAACATTCCCAACTCAAGCCGGGAATCGATAGATCGGGATCTCTGAGCTAAGAAGCCAGAATGCTGGTCACCCGACCACAGAAATAGGGAAAAATACCCAATGGCTGACATATACTCAGAATTATTTTATTTTAGTGCACTAATTAATCAATGCTTACACAAAAGTTTGCTTGTGTTTTTGAAATTGAAAATAAACATTTAGGCAATATTTAATAAATCATGCACACGCAGTAGAATGTATTAGTGGTATGTCCAATTAATTACTGCTACTACTGGTTTGAAGTGTAGTTACGCCGGTGTTGTGTGCCACAATGCCTAACTTTTCTTTGCATTCCAAGACATTTCAAAGTGTATCAGGATATGTCTGTGGAATAAAGCGAAAATATAAAACAAAAACATTTCTGGAAAAGTGCCCAGAAATCTACTGAAAAGAGTGCATAGACCATTGTGTCTTGGGTAATCAGGAAAACGGGACTCACAAATCTGACTGTCGCAAAGAATGTGACTACGAAGACATCTGCTTCACTTGTTTCCTCTCTTGATCTGGTTTCTCATCCATGAACGGTTCCAGAAAGATAAATATTTGGAAACGGCAAGAAAAAGGAACTATTCAAAAATATGAACTGGAATACTTGCCGTTCGGAGGCTTTTGTAAGCTGCACAAGGCAACGAACCACTTATGTAGTATGTTGTTATAACGAATTAATTGCTTAATATTGTCGATAAGTATTTGGTTTGATAAAGCTCCTAATTTAAAGAATCGAATTTGTTTCTACATACAGTAAAAAGGGATATTTTAAGGGATTATAATTATATGTTATAATCGTATATTATCGGCGGTGTCAAAGTGTATCGAATACCTTGGAATAAACCTTAGATTATACTTTTAAATTTTCAAGCTTTACTTTATTGAAAGTTGTTGCGTTTCACTTTGTGTTAGGTAAGGAATGTTGTGTTTCTTCAGTACATTTCTTGATAAATCTTGACTGCATTTTCTGTGTGTGAATGAATGTGGTAACATTTTACTCCGTGACAAACCCAAGTAGCGTATCGGAAAGAATGTGAAACTGCCGAGTTGTTTACGCGAGCTAGTCGCACATAGACAGTGAGTCAGTGTATGCACGCTCTGTTCAGATGCAATCATAACTTCGGGACAGCAACGTGTCACACAGTGGCAGGCTCGAGAGATCATCCATTTGTGTTGCATTACTGACTGTACACCAACTTACTAGTAGGTATTTCACTGTTCTAGTTAACAAGATCACAGGTGATCGGAGCGATCGGACAACCAAGCGCCTCGTCGCTTAGCCAGGCAGTGGACTCTTGTGTCCAAATGAAAACATACAAAACAACGGGTGGAGGTACTGGTGTAAAACAACGTTACTGAGATGTGAATGAAGCTGATTTAGTTGACGCTATAAATCATGTTTCTGCAATAACCTGGCTTGGTGACTCCATTGCATTTACCGCCCCCGGTGACCAAAATATGTGAATCCGCCAGGAATAAATCAGAACTTCTGACGCGAAATAATAAAGTGCATTGAAATATGTATTCATTCCTTCCATCTGCGTTTCGCAATTCAAACTCGGATCACGAACATACCTTGCACGTGTACCGTACGAATAATTTCCATAAATATTTTGATTTACCAATGTACGACAGTAACATCTTAAAATGATGAGCATCAACAAAATTGGTTACGTGCGTTTACACATATAAAACTACTAATAAGAAAATAATTCAGTGAACTCAAGTTATCGCCGTTACAGCTTTTTATAAACTGAGCATCGAGTATCAAAAATTACTGTCGTATCGAGTATCCAGAAATATGGGGGAGAAGGGAAATTCTGAGTATAAAGAAATAATATGTTAGAGAACGAATGAGGAGCTTAGTAATAACAGTCCTAGAAAAATAGGTTTCAATTGGCAGGTTAAGAATATAATTACAAAATAAGAAAACAAAATAATGGCAATTCCAAATTAAGTAATTCGGCTTATTAAATGCTTTGAAAATATCCTATAACATAAGAAAACGTAGACGAAATGTTTTGCAAAATTGATTTGAAGATCAGTGAATGGATAATAATTATCCTTTGATTACACTGATCTGCAGTGAAAAATTTTCAAGAATGGAAATATAGGTGTTTCATGTATTTTGACCCCCAAGCATGAATGTCTCTTTTTTATTTATTTTGTTTTGTAGCACCCTCAGTTTTAAAAATACCTCATCGTATAAGAATGGTTATAAAAAGGAATTAGGTAGATTTCTTAAGAATCACCCAATAAGCTTTTGCTACATCTCTGGGAAGTACAGTATTAAATCACGCAGAAGACATGTGACGGCCGTAGTGAAGAAATTGTATGATCCTTATTTCGGGTGCAAGTTAGGTAATCAGGACCGAAAATGGGCACCATATATTGTCTGTGTGAACTGTTCATCTCGTCTTAATGGTTGAGTGAAGAAAAAAAACTGTTCCGATGATATGGAGGGAACCGACGAATCACATAGATGATTGCTATTTCTGCATGGTTAAAATATCAAGGAAGGACAAGAATAGAAGGAAGATCAAGTATCCCTCCATAAAGTCAGCTATTCGACACCTACCGCACAGTTCCTCCTGACCAGTCCCCGCTGCTCCAGACACACGATCATCCGAAGTTGAAACCCAGGTCGAAGCTTAGTACTGACACGGAGATTGTAAGCTCTGATTTCGATCATGAAGAAATGACACCACATCTCTTGACAAAATTATTTGAATGACCTTGTTAGGGATCTAAATCTTTCTAAGGCCCAAGCTGAAGTTTTGGGTTCATGTCTGAAACAGTGAATTTACTAGACAAAGATGCTAGGGTTTGTTGCTTTTGACATCGTCAATCTGCCTTCGCACCAATCTTCGTCCTGTCTGTTACTGCTATGAATGGTCTGTTTAACTCTATGGGAATGAAACATTTACCAGTGGAATGACGACTACTCGTTGATGGCTAGCCTCAAAGCTGTACTCTTTCACAATAGTAATTTATAACCTCCTACTCCCATAGCTTATACCGCTAAAGTGAAGGTAACATACAGCAGTATGGAGCTTTTGTTGAATAAAACTCAATATAACATCCATAAGTGGCAAATCTGTGCTGGCTTCAAAGTAATTGGGATACTTACAGGATTACAATTTGGGTATATAAAGCATTGCTGTTTGGTTTGTGAATGGGATAACCGTGATCGGAAGAGTCACTACAACAGAAGGATTTGGCCTATCCATACACCAAAGGAACCTGGTTGCAAGAACGTAGCAAACGTTTCATTGCTGAAATTGAAAGACATTTTGTTACCAGCACTTTACATAAAACTTGGACTCATGAAGTCGTTCGTTGTTGCAATGGACACAGCTTTGAGCCTCTTGAGCTGGACTGCTGAAATTCTTTTAGAAAACTGTGTTCTGATTTGTTTGGAAACAAGAGAGCAGACAATAGTGATGCGTTGATCAACGAACTACAACAGTCTTACCGCAATCTCGGTTGTAACATATTGCTAAAATGCATATTGTTCACTCACAGTTGAATTCTTTTCCTGCTGGTGCTCTTAGACAAGTCTCTGATGAACGTGGTAAAAGATTTCACCAGACCATATCTGCACTGAAGCAACGGTATCAGGGGCAATGTGCAACAACTGTGATGGCTGACTACTGTTGGACACTACTGCAAGATATTAGTGGTGCACATAAGAGGTGCAACAAATGTCCAAAAATATTTTATATATATGAAAACATATTTCATGGTCTTTATGTTGATGTATTAGCATTTACAAACGAAATCATACATTTAAGCATCACAAAAACCGAATAGAATTAGATAGTGACTGGCACAATTTCCACAAAAAACTGTGGGTGCTGTGGAAAAACCAAAGCCTAATTCGTGTTCAGCATGTCGAAATACACAAGGATAACCCATATTGGTGCTCGAAAATTTTACAAAGTTGAATTTTGTCAACCAGTGTTATTGCCAGACGAATTTTATTTGAATAAGTAAATATTTCCGCCGCCTCCGTAGTGCCCCTGTCTCTGGCGCGGAGGACCCGGGTTCGATTCCCAGTACCGGTGTGGGGGTTTGTACTCCGCTGGGAGGTCTGGTACGGGGTGCACTCAGTCTCGTTAGGTCTCGGGGGGGGGGGGACCAATTGAGGAGCTACTTCATGGAGAAGGAGCGACCCCTGGTCGATAAGGCCGCAGAACTGGCTGGTAGGGTTTAGGGCGCTGACTACGTCCCACCCTCCTGTACTGCACCCCACCAATGACGCCTATAGTGGGCAGAAGTGGGGGAGGCAGCGGCTGGGCGACAAGCCATGACCCTTCATGGGCTGTTGCGCTGGGAGTTTTTAAATAAATATTTCATTACAGAAAAAGAGCCAAACCAGTTGCACATTTTCTGGAAAAATAATGTAAATTATCCTTAAATACCTTAAAAAATTCCATACTTTTTCCACAAATAGCAAAGGACTAAATTAGTAATTCAAGAAATTTAAAGTGTTGGAAAACCAGGAGCAATAACAATAACAGTGAAGTAACATTTATTGTTACTTTAATTTTTATGTTGCTTTTAGAAAAACGAAATTTTGAGTTCGAGAATTTTGACTAAATATTTTTATGAGTTGATACCTGTATTTCTCGTGAAAGCCCGGTACGGAATTTTTGGATAGAGTTCAATACCTCCTCTGCTTTTAGGTAAGAAACAGAGAAAGAAAAACTGGATCCATTATACACATTAACACGAGGTATTCAACCGAAATAGAACATTTCGAAAAAAGTTTCGGTTATAATTTTATTAACACCTACGAGTTTTTTGTTATCAGCGATTTAAAACCGTGCTGAGTCAGTTTTTACAGTTAGAATGCCATTTCAAATAATGGTCACAGGTGCAATTGAAAGTGAACCGGTGGGAGGCATCCCGCTGACAGAGAAGGAAAAACAGCTACCGGTTTGTTTGCAAGAAAGCACCTGCGGTCGGCTCCCGTTGTTGTGAAGCTGGAGAAAATACCAAAGCGAGGAATGCGTGCGGGTCCATCAGGTAGTTGTGAAAGTGACACTGACAGGTGAAAACCTTGTACTGGCCGGAATGGCGTCTTCCTAGCGTGGGTGATGCCATTTCCGGGGGTCAAAGAGAGGGTTGCTCAAGGTTTCTCCGTGGAGAGGACATAAACAAAACACCAACGCTTAGCGTGACCAAGGTTGCTGCGAGGTGAACGTACTATATGCATGTGTTGACTTTGCCGTTCTGGACCCATGTGTGGATGATCATTATTTCCGCTGAACCGTTAACCATTGCCGTTTCTCAGCTTCTGTATAAGCTTTGTTATGCAAGTGCGTCGCATTTGAATTTGCTTCTTGCAGCAAGACTTCTTGAAGATGGGACCGAGTGAGTTGGCTCCGCATTCGGGAGTGGACTGGCCACTCTGATCTTGGGGTTTTTTCGTGGGCTTCCCGGGTTGGTGGGCAAATGTTGGAGTGGTTCGACTCCTACCACTATTTTTCTCTCCCCATCATTGTCTTTCATCTCTTTTAAGGTTGAAGAACCAGGCGACCTTTATTGCAGCAGAATTGCTGATTGTGCGGTTTGGAAATGTTTCTCCCTGGCGTTTGGTTGATCTGCTGGGGCCCGGTTCCTGGGCACGGGTTTCGGACCACAGGGACCATCAGGGGGTAAGGGGTTAAGGTGTTATTAGCCGGTACTAGGGAGGCTCTATGTAACATAGTTTGGAACCCCGTCCTTGCTAATGCTCATCGTCGTCCGGATATGGTCGCCCTTTGGGCCTCCCACTCAACCCTTCCTCTTAAAGTCACGTTAAAAGCAAAAAGAGCCACCTTGGTCTGTTTGCGGTGCGGTGCTATGTTCCATTTTCTCGACACCGCTCCTTCTGTACATTCCCACTTCTGCTGAAGATAGAATTAATATTCTATCTATATGAGCGGTTCCCAAAATGTGGGACGTATTTCTCCTGGTAAATGGTACAAAAGAACATCATCCGATTTGTTATATTCACACGGCTTTCTCCACCCACTCTTCATGGTTAGACCATTCGCTTCTCACCAAAGCGGCCCGGGTTCGATCCCAGGCAACCGCATGGGGATTCGTGGTGGACGAAGCGGCGCTGGGGCGGGTTTCCTCCAGGTTTTCCGGTTTCCACCACCATCTCATTCCACCGGTGCTCCATCTTCTTTCCATGTATCATGAGTGCCACCGCCCGCGGTGCCGTAGTAGTAAAAGCAGCAAAAAAAAAAAAAAAAAAAAAAAATATGACCCACTCTTCAACTGTTCTTACAAAAGTTCGTTCTTTTTGCTTCACGTTAATCTAGATAAATATTTGCAGAAATTGTTTTATTACACATTTCCGTTGCAAGCACAATGGGGGATACAGCAAGCTTAAAGCGATTGTCAAAGCCATCGCTGTATGAGGACTTTGTTCCATGCTCTTAGTATGGCTACAAGAGAAAACTAATAGCGACTTACTACTTCAAAGAAGTATAATCATCTGAAAATTCAAACCAATAAAGAAGAGTATTTGAGGAAAACAAACGAGACGAGACGATGACGTGAAGGAAGCCCAAGCAAAGCTCTGCCTTGCATTGCAGTGTGCTTTTGATTGCGGACTAAGTGTCTCTCCTTCTCCAGGTTATGCGATTATTATCTATTAAGATTGCTTAAAAATAAGGTTTATGCAACAAATCCCCATATTCTGGACGAATCAAGAAATTTTCCGGTGTGCATTTTTCAATATTTCGGCTGTAGAATCTGTTCTTTAAGGACCCTTTGACAGAAATTTGAATTTTATATACTTTTAAAGGTATGAAATCAATACTTAGCAACTTAAGGGTGTTTATCTTATAAACTAATACACAGTTTCATCACAATCTTATTGTTCTGAGGGAGCTAATTATTCAATTTATTCACAGTGCGAAAACACCTTAATATTTAAAATATTCCATTCACATCATAAACTAAAATATCAGGACAGTTTTATTATTTTATAAAGTCTAATTGCCCAACAAACCATTAATCTCTGGCAGGAAGAAAAAAATACTCTTAAAGCAATTCCTTTGATTTGATGGATATTGAAAATATTTTAAAGCTCTTTTTTGTGTTTAATTTTTTTAAAGTTAAATAAATTTTGAGATTTTGAAACCAAAGACTGAAGTTGAAGTCACATAAATGGAACACATGCTCTAAAACTTCTAGGTGCATAGCACACACTTTAATGTGCATTGAACAGATAATTTACTAAAAATGTAAAGTCGAGAAAAACCAGTTTTTCTACACACATGCATCAGATCATGTGTCAGATTACTTCTTTGTTACACCTTCCCTCTTTTGTCTAGTAGTGTGTCTCTCCTCAGATTCATAGCTTTTCCCTTGCGGCGAGATGCCACTTAACCACTTCTTTCCTCTGAGTTTGGTTGTTTTGAACCCTTTTTGTCCTATATTTTGTTTAAATATTTCCAAAAATTTAAGCGGAAAAGGGGCGTTTAAATGTAGGGCACATGGCACTTAGAGCTTGCACTGGACCTCTAAAATGGGGAAACTAAAAATGCCAACCGATGACTGAAGGTTTCGGGAACATTTATATGTATAAACCTAAAACTCGTCAATTTGGTATTTTTGGTCACTTTTCAGTCCCAGGGTCCCTTAATATTGTGTTCAACAGATGCCAAGTCTGTATGGACGCAGAGGGGAACCATTTCGAAAACCTTTTTCAAAGAAAGATAAGCTTGACGTATTCAGATATTCTCGCATCGTTAGCATTAGGTATCTATGGAGAAACGGCGTCGGTCCACCGTTATTGCACGAACGGATTTGTATAGTAGTGCCGTGGGAGAAACAGGCTGTCAGTCGCGTCATTCTAGAGGAATCCGTTACATTCATTGCTTATTTAATTTTGTAGCTATTGGCCAAACAGGCACACACAAAAATGGGAAAAATGCTACCCAAGAAGCATATCCTCTCAAGGTGAATTCTGAAGCTCTCGTATTACCACAGATAATTTGGAAATATTACTCTTTCCTAAAGATTGTATTTAACATAATAGAAAAAGTTTTATTTTTTATTTTGTGACCAGAAGGAAAAAATTAAGCTGTCTTCGAAATTCAGATTCAAAAGGCAACCCACAGCTTGCGTTGCATTTATCTGTAAGTGCGGTAACATGCTAATTAGTCATTTCGTGCGCCATTTACGCCCTCTTTTCTGTTGTGCGAAGTTCGTGAGAACTCCAGGGGGGCGCGACACAGAGAAAGTTGGCAATCAGTGGTCCAAAACTGACAGCTGTGTATAAGATTTCTAAACATCCCAAAACGAACAAAGGATTGCATCGTGAGCTGGAACAGAACTGGCGAAACAATGACCACAGCCCAATGTTGATTACGTCACCAATCTGCGGAAATGGGGGAGAGAGGTTCGTGACCAGGAGGAGGTGTTGCTCGTGACGTCACGCGCAACAAAAAACTGGGATGTATTTTTAGAAAGGTGGGTGCTCCGCATTAGCGTCCATCGTGCGAATGCAATTAACAGTTGAAAGTAATCAAAACAAGACCAAAGTTGGGTTACTAAGAAATGCTAAGATGTTCTCTAGCGCGCGTGAAAACTGGCTCAAGGGCGGATGCAACAATTGGTACACTTCAGCGAGTCGAGCATGATTATCAGCTGTTCTGAAGCGAGGGGATGAAAAATCACGAAGTAGGTAGTCATGGAGTTATTTATGAATAGCTCCAGATCAGACACTTACAAGAAGATAAATTACTACTAGGGATACTTTTTACTTTCTCTATCACTTGTTATAGTAGGAAGAGGAAGTGTTACATTTCACCAAAAACTCAATATCCATATTTTACCAGGAGAGTGCGTATTGAGACACACCAAACTTAGAATTTAAATGTAGTAGAAATAGGAATAGGAAAGATACGGAGGGTGTTCGATACAGAAGCGAGGCTTATTATACATATGCCCCCAAGTGGAAACTCCCGGGAGGGAGGATGAGGCGAGAGGAGACATCGGGCGGCCAGATCCAGAATAACGGCACAGGCAATGACAAGAGGTCCCTAAGTTTTCCCAAGTTTGACGACACCTCGAAGTCTTTAGATCTTCATGGGCCGACTCAGGGGATCTCGGCGCGGGGTCCAACGCCCCCAGATGCCGCCCCCTTTAGTACCCCGATCCCACGGACAACGAAGGACGGAAAGACTTCCTGTGCACATATCATCCCTGCCAAGCTGCACCTAACGCCTTCGCTGACACCTGCGACCCTGAAAGAACCAACTGGAAACGAAATGGAAGGACAGGAAATTCGGGGATGTAATTATCCTTCCCAGCATTCGCCTGGCTACCCGGGGAAACCACTAAAAACCATGGGTCAGGAAGGTTGGGAACCAAACCCAAAACCTCCCGAATGCGAGCCTCACACGTTACCGTGGAGCCATCTCACTCGGTTAAATGTAACTTTTCAAGTTTACAGCACGAAGATTTTCACGAAATTTTCTTTGCCCTAGGCTACCACGTACCTGGGAAAATGTTCGCTATTTTTTATGTTCCGAAAGAAAAAAAAAACAACAAAAAAGAAACAAACAAAAAAAAAAAAAAAAACGATCCAATCATTTTGACTAGATACATTGAGAAATTGATGTTAATAAAAGTTTGAATTCGAATATCCTGTAAATAAAATGTGAAACCATCATTCTGATTTGAGTCTTGTCAGATTTTGTTTGGAAAACCATAAAGTGAAGAAACAAATCTTACTACAGGAAAAAGCTCGTTAAAATACACAATGTTAAACGACCAATATCCTCATTTATCAGTATATTGTTAAAGTAAATAAGAAGGAAATTAATTGTGCTCAGTTTCAATCTAAAGAAAATGTAAACATTGTGCTCCAAAATATTCCCCTCAACCTGAATCGATGTTTAATTGAATTTAATCAAATTATTATTTTCTTTTTTATGAAATGAATCACATTCCCACATATTTGTTGCTGTTAGTTTGATTTTTCCAGTATTTTAAGTAATAACTTTTTAAGGAGGTGAAATCACGTTAAAAGTGTGCAATATCAGCATAGACGAATACTTTTTTGATTTTGACTATCACCTCAAATAGGGGTTTTCGAGGATTTATCAGGGTTGCTAGGCGAATATAGGGAAAGATTATTACATCCCTCAAATTTCTTGTCCCTCCATTTCACCCCATTTCTCCTTTTACTTCACCCTTCATTCTAGTTGGCTATTTAAAGTTTGTAAATGTCGGCGTGCATGACGGGGAATCTACTCTCTGTAAATCCTCGTCCTCCGGATCGGGGAGGTCTCTAGGTTCCGTCCCCCCTCCCCCCCAGGAGGTGTGTAAGCCCGCAGAGAGGAAGGGATCCGGTTTTAAGAGCCGCCAACGGGGAGTTTCAAACTGTAACTGTATCTCCTCAGTTCCACCCAGGCTTAGTATCCTCTCACTTCACCCCTCCCTCCCCGTAGGGCGTCTCATCAGGGACATACACACCAAAGATCGTGTATAGGTCGAGGTGCTAAGGTCTTAACCTTGTTTTAGTCATGGTCATGGCCTCAAATGACACACGAATGATTACTAATTATCAGCGTTCACATTGAATCAGGGACATATAAAAATGGTATGGAGCCCGCAAAATCAAATATGGCCAATGACTATGTAAATAAACACCAGTATAGATAATTATGAACATAATCTCATATTATGACATTATTATCTGTAATTATCCTGACATCTAAGGGTCTACAATTTTAAATCAATCCTATTGAAATATGATTAATTTATTTGATCACCTGACGCTATTTAGGGTTTGCCTAGTGACACAGAATACTACAAATAATAATTATTAATCTAGTACAGAAATAATGGATAGCAAATATAACAAAGACAATATTAATCACCTTTATCCTTAATTCGTATTTCGTAATACCGTACATTTACAGATACGGCATACTTCTGAAAGCCCTAAACCATCATCAGTAAAATAATCTGTAAAGGTTACTTATGGTTTTCAACATATATCTAAAACTTGTTTACTATTTAACATTATAGAACAAATATCTACTAATGCTTGAGATTAAACTTTCCACACTTCACTCAATTTCCAGCTAATATAATTTAATTCTACCTATTCGCTACTGATTACCAGCACCTTATATATCTACCGTTTCCTGCGTACCACAGTTCACTATTATAAACTTTCCGATAGATTTGTCGAATTCCAACTTTCACTACCCAAATATACTTCATCCGGGAAGGAGGTAAGTGATAGTGGCAACAGATTTAGCCCATAAACTTCAACAACTCTGAAAGCAAAAGAAAGTTTTTTTTAGAAAAAAAATTACTCGCGCGTTTCTGTGAACAGTGTATGCAAAGCTGGTATAAATATTAAAAAACTGTGATAGATATAAAATTTGATATTTTAAGTTCAGTATTTTCCAAAGACCCGACACAAATATTTTTAAGAAAATGCCCCCTCCTCAAAATACCCTTCACATAAAAAAATTCAAAACTTTAATTTTCTTAAGAGTGGCTCTAAAGAGATTGATTAAAGTGCCATGTATTTAAGATATTTGTACAACCAATAAACACACATCAAAAATTTTCCGGGAATAACCAATTAACTCCTCTTCATTCGGAAATAATTTTGTAACTCGGTAAACGTTATAAGCAGGCAAAGGATATTCCTAACACTAAAGCCAAGACGAAAGAAAATAATGTTCTGAGCTGTCACTGGACTTCAGGCAGCAACGTCACAGGTAACAAACCCTCCCCATGCCTAGTACAGTCTTTGGTATTTGCAGACAGCACTCAGCTGACCGTGTTTACCTGTCTGTCATGTCATGTATAAAAACGTAAACAAATTCCAGCCTGCAATCACTCAGGTCGGTATGCGACACATAATTTAATCTTTCAATCATTAAATGTGGATCATATAACTAATTATAATATTGCATTTAAAGAAGATTCTATTTTGTCTTCTGATTCAATTCATTTTGAGAAGCCAAATTCGACATCAGTGGAATCAGAATATTCAGTATCATTATTCCAATAGTTTTCAAGGATTAGAATTTTCATCAGTTAAATAGAAAATGTGAAGAGAGGTTAAAACAATAAAAATTAAAACTACAGCCACTGTTTACATTTCTTGTATTGACATAAGTATAGTCTGATTGTATATGGGAAATTTAAGAGAACTGCTTAAGAATTCCTGTGGCAGGTTGTGAATTAGACAAAAGTGTAGATATCCTTAAAGCATGTCATCTATTTCAAATACATTTTTATGGGGCACCAGCCAATTTCCGTGATAGACATTACTATTGGTTTGAATTTTTCACGGCCTACTTTGTCATCCTTTTAAATTTCTGCATCTATTCAGCTGTTTCTTGCTGCGTCATACAAAGAGCCTGGTACTTCATGGCCATCGTATAGTCATACTTTTAAAAATCTGACTATCGATTATATTTCTTCTACCCCCTTTGTATCTAAACCAAACGTGTCGTGTAACTATTTCTGCAAAGGTTTATCTCGATTAACAGGAAATAAATAGAAAAATAAGTTTTCATAAGAATAATTTGTAGAGGTATTATAATACCAAACGATATTTGGTAGATCGGTTATGTGAATGTAACAGGTAAGATCTTTTCTATTAATTAATTAATTAATTAATTAATTAATTAATTTATTTATTTATTTATTTATTTATTTATTTATTTATTTATTTATTTATTTATTTATTTATTTATTTATTTATTTATTTATTTATTTATTTATTTATTTATTTATTTATTTATTTATTTATTTATTTATTTATTTATTTATTTATTTATTTATTTATTTATTTATTTATTTAATGTCGCTTTAACTTAGGTAAGTTGCCAAATGAGTGCATTTACCCCATCGCATTTTCTAGGATGTTTCGTTTCAAGCAGTTTTTGAAGCCGGCGTACATGTTAAAGGAGCATGGCCCGGGAAACCTGGGTACTTAAGGTTACCGTTGTAAGTCCGCCACTGATGAGTGTACGGTAAGGCATCCCATATGTACGTACTTACTACATGGCAGCAAGCGGCTATAATAACATAGGTGAGGAAAGCATTGTTTTCAGGGGTCCCGTTGGAGGCAATTAGGAGGGAAATCTCGTGGGAGAGTTCACAATGTGCAAACAATGCACCATCTCTGGGTCATCTGTTCTCAGGGTCAAGGCGAACAGTGCGTGTTTGGCTCCCCCAAATGTAGTGCAGTAAGCTTCGGGCAACTTTCCTTCATTTCGAGGAAACGAGAGAAATACACGCGCTCGCTATGCGTGTAGTATTTGACATTTGCAACTAAAACTGTGTAACTAATTGCTTTATCCTGTTGCGTATTTCTTCTTCCAAATTTCCGTAGAGATCGTATGTTATAAAATTCCAATGGTACATCAGTATTATCAAACAATTTTAATATTCAGCGTAAAAATAAAATAAGGCCAATACATATTACAAGCAGTGCAGCTACACATTGATATAAAATGATTACAACTTAGCAACTAAAACATTTTATTCTCGTTAAGAGAATCCCTGATGCGGATTATGTATTTCACCATTTATAAAATTAAAACATTTTTTTTTTTTAAATTTGGCCTTAGAACATATTAGACTCCTAGAATTAAAATAAACTAATCCCATGGCTTCCCAATTACATTGAGTGGGATTTTCCTTACTACGGCTCCCTTGGCCTGATTAACGCTGATCTTTAACCCTTTCACTGCTGAGATATTTTGATACATAAGCCGTTCTTCCCCTTTCATATCCCTTTCCGAGGCATCTTGGCCGAAGTGATTCGGATAGCCGTGATGGTTAAGGCAATATGCAATGAACTGGCCATTCATTCAAAGCCAAACGTCGCGAGTTCGAAACCCAGCAACTGCAGTCAAATGTGCCTGTGATAAAGGAAGGGGAGGGCCCAAGTAAAACAATCAGTGTAATGGCACGCTTGGAAGCTGACGGGATTACATTTGACTGCAGTTGCATGGAGTTTGCTTTTTTTCCCAAAAAATACCACTACAGTTTTATTGCAAATATTTAATATTTTAATTTAATATTTTTACAATAGGCAACGGTTGTAAATACTTGAATTCCATTTATTTCGGTTAGTATAACAAAGTGGAAAATATCTCAACAGTGAAAAGGTTAAATGTCCCGCCGTCCATCTGACGGCAAACGCAGTGAAAGGGTTAAAACTCATTATTGGTAAAGTAAATAAAACGCCAATATTTGATGACATTTTGGAATATTTTGAACCACTTGACGAATGTGTGCAAACATTGTGTGAACAATGCTGTAATGTCTTTTTATTCCAATTCAAATGACTTTAGTCACAATTTAATGTTAACGTAACGTTGAGAAATCTCTCTTAGAAATTAAACTTTGCATGATATTTTAACACTTAATTGTAGCGAAATTCATTCGAATTAAGGTAGAAATGCATTACAGCATTGTTCAGACAATATTTGCGCAACATTTAGTGAAATAATAAATGATATCCATTCGCGAAGTTTTTTTTGGCGAAGCTGTTCTTTATTGACAATAATTGTATTGGATATACTTGTTACAGTCATGTAGAATTCCTGGTTAACGTATGGCCGGTATAGGCGTTTTTAAGCACAGCTTCTCCTCCCCCCCCCCCCCCCTCCACTTCCAAGAATTTTAGCGGTATCTTATTTTTGTGCCAGTAATACCTTAAAGTACTTAAATAGCTAAAATAGAATGATACCATCTATGTTAATGGAGAAATAAGACGTAGTTGGGTTTAGATGTCGTCCATAGCTTAATTAACTTTCGTAGGATTCACAGAGACTAACTCTTATAACTCCAAATAATTTGAATCATGCTGCATTTCGATTTCTAAAAAATAATTGCAGATTGATAAGCACATTACTACCTCTTGAGGAGGTACTTTCTTTTAAGGTGGGGTTAACTTGCAAAATGTATTTTTTCCTCCTGTGTCAGAAAAAAAAAATCATATCTCTGGGGAGATATATCCAATATGTTTGATATTATTATCTTCATAAAACTACTGTATCAATTTCCATGTTTTATACCTAATGCAAGCCATTTTACAGGATGTTTCATCCATTAATTAAAAAAGGCAAAAGTAATTTACTGTGGAATGGAAACTAATAACACCAAAATGTATACCAACTATCTAGTGTACATGCTTGTGCTTCAATTATCTTTTAATTAAGTTTTAAAAACTTTTTATTTCAACTTCTAAGTTTTGAATGGTTTTACTTGCAGTATTTAGTAGAATGAGTAATGATTTAGGTTCGGTTTCAAAATCATGTATCTAATAATAACCACAAAAAGTTAATGCAATTCTATCCAATTGTTCCTGAGAAAATGTACATTTTATAAAGGAAAATGTAATTGGCGGGAAACTGAGTATAAAGAATTTGGTGTATCTGGGGCTGTTTCCTCCACTGTAGCTCTAAAACTTCCTTTTCTTTTTTGAACATGGCCTACATATTCTAGTTTTTCAATTGCCACATTATGTCATCTTGCATACAAACATTAAACTTTGAAATACTTTAGGAGGCAAATTTGAAACCTGTATCATGTAGAAAAATTATAATATTGAAGTGCACTGTAAAGTAGCATCTCAATCGCCACACCCACTTTAGAAATGTCAAATTCAACAACCTATAACTAAAAATACAATGAAGATCTTGCAATAAAACATCTTTTACGTGATCTGCCAATATATTGGTTACCGGATGCACAAATAAAAAAAATCACATATTTCATGTGTAATGCAAGTTAACGCAACCTGAAGTACAGCTTGTCTAAAATGTCCTGACATTCCCTCACTCCCAAAGCAAAGATGCATAATAGTACTGAGCAGTCCACTTGCATAAAAGAGAAGTGGGGGGGGGGGGGTCAGTCTTCCAGCTGTGGTGAGAGTGATAAGTTCATGCGTTACACATATGACTGCCTCTAAGTTCTGATGATCCTCTAGTCACTTGCTCCCCCACCACTCTCACCATTTCTCCTCATTTGCGCATATGGAGTGTCACGACGTTTTAGACAAGCTGTATACAAGTTTTATTTGGATTTTCTTAAAATTATTTATAACAACTAATGTTAACTGGAATAGTGTTAAATCCCAGGGCAATACATGTTAACCTGAGAGGCGTTGTTATTTCTAGCAATTGCTAAGAGTAATTTTAAAAGGCTTATAGTTGTATGTCCAGCTGGCGAGACGTAAAACGCAGTACAAACGGTAAGAAGATATTCCGGAAGTATGCAATACGGGTCCAAAATCAACGCATAACCAGGAGATAACGATAGTACAGGGATGTGCTTCTGTGGCCGAGTGGTTAGCGTTCTGGCTTCTCGTCCTACAGCACAGTCCGGAAGTATAAATGAATGTGTGTTTAGAGTAATAAGTATTCAAATCGTACAGTTCTAGTAATTACAGTATTAGTTGTTTCTCAAGTAAAGATATTGACATAATGACTCAATGACAACCTGCGGAGGGGGACTTAGCACCTCGACCGAAAGGCGATCTTTTGTGCCAATGTCCCTGACGGGATACCCCTGGGAGGATGGATGGGGCGAATGGATCTTAAGGATGGTGGGAACGTTGCCATGACAGAGCAGCCGGCGTATGAAGTAATTAACGTTCGACCGTATATCCCACGGCCTATGCGTTGCTATGGCCACACTAAGTTATCTTGCAAGACCACCATCCGCGTTTGCGTTAAATGTGGGAAGGACGCTCACGATGGGACTGGTCCATCTGCGCCTTCTTGTGTGAATTTTCGAGGTAACCATGCTGCCTCTTCGCGCGATTGTCTACGTTATCTGGACGAAAAGCCTATCCAGGAACTGCGGGTAAAAGAATGTCTTTTACTGAGGACCGCAACTGTAATCTTGCTCGCTAGACCACCTTATTGAAATTCGGCACCTTCAGCTCCGTGGTCTCCAGCCAGGTGTCTAAACGCGACATGGGTACTCAGACGTGCCCTATAACGTTCACCGCTGTCGCTTCTTCTAACAGTCCAGGCTGTCCTTCTGACTCTGACAGCCCTAAAATGATCACTATAAGTACAGACACGCGCCAGTTCAAGATCCAGCCTAAACGCGCCGACATTTTGAAGGATCCTACGACCCCTGGACGTCGCTCGGATCCTCCTACGGCCTCTTCTCCCCCGCCCCCCTCACACACCTCGCAGAACCGTTCTCAGGATCGGAGAGGGCGCAGTCACGTCCAGCGGTCATCTCCTTCTCCCATGTCTACCAGTAATCGCTTTGAAGCGCTAACTTCGATCACCGGTACACCTGAGCCTCCTCTTATCGAATCTTATCTAATGGAAGAGGAACCACCTGCTCCCAAAAGCCCTATTCCCACGAGGAACCAAAAGGGGAAGTTGAAGCGGCAGCCGACGATTAAGTGACCCTTCTAAACAGCTTCTCCAATTTTCCTCCAGATGTCAATCACACAGTGGAATGCACGTGGCCTACACACTCATAGGGCTGAACTTCAATTACTCACAACCTCGCCGTCTCCTAGTATCCTGTGCTTACAGGTGACTAAGCTTCACCCGCCGGGCTCCTTCACATTCCCTGGTCCATTCCAGTGCGTATTGACCTCGCACCGGAACTTGGTACTCCTGATCATGGGGGTGTCATGATTCTCATTCGTGACGACGTATTCTAGCAGCCTCTCACGCTCACTACTAATCTGCAAGCTGTTGCTGTTACCCTGAGCTTCCCTGGTTTTTGTTTGACCCTCTGTTTCGTTTATCTATCACCGTGTTTCCCCTTCGCCATTGCGGACCTGTCAGATCTCGTGTCCCAGTTCGCAGCGCCGTACCTTTTGTTGGGAGATTTTAATGCCCACCACCCACTTTGGGGCTCACCTTGATCTTGCGCAAGGGGGACGCACCTTTCTGAGTTTTTCACTCGCAACAATCTTTCCCTTCTTTATACTGGTGAACCTACTTTTGTTTCTCTTTCTACCGGCTCTCTCTCTCATTTAGACTTATCTGTATGTTCATAACAGCTTGCACATTATTTTGCGTGGATCGTCGTGTCTGACACCTTCTCTAGCGACCATTTTCCCTGCCTGATCTGCCTCCGTTCCCACTATGTGCCATCGTCACGTGTACCCATCTGGCAGTTCCAGAAAGTGAACTGGCCGTATTTTTCAACTTAGCCGACTTTGACGACCACCTCTTCCCCGATGTTGACCAGATGGTGACTCACCTTGCGTCTGTGATTATTTCCGCTGTCGAACGTGCTATACCTCGGTCGTCTGTCCGCCCGCGGCGTTTACCCACCCCTTTGTGGACCGAGGAATGCCGGGCGGCGATTCGTGCACGGAAGACTGCGCTACGGGTATTCCGTCGCCGCCCTACTATTGATAATCTGGTCAACTTCAAGCGCCTTCGCGCCCGGGCTCGTCGCATCATACAGGATAGTAAGCGGGCGTCCTTGCGTCGCTTTGCGGTGTCCTTTGTTTCACACCGTCGGCTGTCGTGTGGGAGAAGCTTCGTCGTGTGGCCGGCAAGGTCTCACGTTCCACTGTTCCTGGTCTGCGGCTTTCAAATGACAACCTAGTTTGCCCCACGGATGTTACCGACGCTCTGGGTAACGCTGTTGCTGGTTTTTCCAGCTCGTCACACCCGCCGCAGTTTTTGCCCATCAAGAACCGGGTTGAGTCGCATTGACTTTCCTTCCATTCCCCTAATCGCGAGTGTTATAACGCCCTTTTTTACCATGCAGGAGTTGAAGTGAGCCCTGATTTCTTCGCGACCCTGGTGTTCATATTGTCATGCTGCAGCAGCTCTCTTTGACTGGTAAACAGTTTCTCTTAGAAGTACGAGATATAACCATATATGGCGCACTTCTACTTTTCCATCCGTTTAGCGCGAGGACACCATCGTCCCAATTATAAAACCTGGGAAGGATTCACATTTACTTTCTAGTTATCGTCCGATCTCCCGCACTAGTTGCATCTGCAAGGTGATGGAGCGCATGATTAACGGGCGATTGACGTGGTGGCTTGAAACGCACAATCTGCTGTTTAACGTTCAGTGCGGTTTTTGTCGCTTCTGTTCCGTTCAACGACCGACCATTTAGCCTCTTTATCCACACACATCATGGACGGTTTTCTGCGGAAGAGCCAAACGGTTGCGGTCTTTTTTACTTAGAGTAGGGCGGCGCCGTGGCCGAGCGGTTAGCGCGCTCGCCTACCACCTAGGTGGCCCGGGTTTGATCCCAGGGACCCGCATGTGGTATTCGTGGTGGACGAAGCGGCGCCAGGGTGGGTTTTCTCCGGGTGCTCCGGTTTCCCCCGCCATCTCATTCCACCGGTGCTCCATCTTCATGTATCATGTCACCGCCTGCGGTGCCGTAGTAGTAAAAGCGGGCGTTAAACACTACAACAACAACTTAGAGTAGGCGTATGACACTTGCTGGAGGTATGGAATTTTTCGCACTCTGCATAAATGGGGTATTTGTGGTCGTCTGGCCCTTTTTATTATAGGTTTTATGCAGGATAGTCTTTCGGGTACGGGTGGGCTCAGCTTTGTTGCGATATTTTACTTAAGAGAGAGGAGTACCGCAGGGCTCGGTACTCAGCGACACACTATTTGCTATTGCTATCTATTCCATTGCTGTGTGCGTTCCCGCTGGTGTTTCATCTTCTATGTTTGTGGATCATTTTGCCATTTACTCTAGTTCTCGGCGGACTCGTCTCTTAGAATGGCGTCTCCAACTCTGCCTCGACCGGCTCTTCACTTGGAGAATGGAAATCGGCTTTAAGTTCTCCGCCGAGAAACCCGTCTGCGTTAACTTCTGGCGCCGATGGCCTCTCTTCCACCTTCTCTACATCTCGGCCCAGATGCACTTCCTTTCTCAGACGCGACGGCATTCTTTGGAATGATTTTTGACAGAAAGCTCAGCTGGTCTTCTCATATCTCCTATTTAAAGGCAAGGTGTGAACGCTCTCTTAGTGTTTTATGTGGCACATCCTGGGGAGCAGATCGAACCGTTGTTTTAAGACGGTATCCTTCTCTTGTCCGATCTAAGCTTGACTACGGTTCTATTGTGTATTTGGTGGCTCGGCCGTCGATTTTAAAACGGCTTGATCCTATTCATCACCGTGGTATCCGGTTGAGTATTGGCGCTTTTCCAACGAGCCCCGTTCTCAGCTTCTGTGCTGAAGCTGCTGAGCCTCCGCTGTCTCATCGACGGGACGTCTGTCTACGCCTGCAGACTCTCTGGTTTGCCCCGTCATCCATCTTTTAGTTCTTTCTTTAATAATTCTTTGGACCGCCAATACTCAACGAGCTCCAAGGTGTTTTAGCTCTTCTGTTCCTTCTGATGATTTTAGCGCGGTTTCACGCGCTTGTATCTTTTCTCGTTGTCGGGCGGAGTGGTCGGATATTCAGGGGAACAAACTTAGGGAGGTGAAGGCCCTTCCTATCATCTGTCACCGCGAGGAAATGATTTTAACCAGATTGGGCATTGGACACTGCCGTTTTAGCCACAGTCACTTTTTATCTTCAGATGCCGCGCCGCTCTGTGCTCATTGTCATGAGCCTTTGACGGTGCGGCATGTTTTAGTTCATTGCCAGTTTTTAACTCGATTACGTGTGTCCTTGGGTCTGTCACTCACCCATGCTGAGGCGCTGGCAGATACTTCATGTGCCGTAGAGCGTTTATTGAATTTTATCCGTCTTAGTGGTCTGCGCGATGGTATTTGACTCCTTGATTTTACTTTGTTTATTTTTAATTGGTCGTGAGCTTCGTTTCTGTCTCCTCTTGGGTCGTTGTCTCTGTTTCGCTCCACTTTTACGGTTGCTGGTACTGTTTCGGTGACGTTTTATTGTTTTAACGTTTTAGACCTGCAGGCTTAGCTTGTAATGTTTGCGCATATTGTTCTGTTTGGGCGCTAATGACCTTAGCAGTTTTGCGCCCTAAAGCCCTACTACTATTACTGCGACGGCGACGACGCTGCTGCTGCTCTACCATCACCGTCACCGCCACCATCACCGCCACCACCACTACCACTACTAAATTACTGTAGGTAGGTAAATCTTGCGGGCTACAAACACAGAGAAAGATGTATTTCGATTCCATGGTGTATACGTATATTAGGTTTTCCATGATCGGGACTAAGTTATCGCAGTTTATTTTGTTGAGGGCATGTGCATTAATTCAGAGTGAATGAGTGAGTGAGTAAGTGAGTAGGATTTAAGGGCTCGTCGACACCTAGGTCACTAGGACCCGTTAATTCAAAGAAAACGGCATAGCGACAATGTTTTGCGTATGTTAATTGCATTGCTAAGTTTAATTGAATAGGAATGTATTTGAAGATTGCACAGAAATTATAGTGTTTAACTGGTTCATTTGGAAAGCCCTCTCTAACCCGTATGGTCATATTGGGGACATTGGCTTTAGAAACAATTTATGGTGTTTGTAATTCGTGTACTCTAGGTTTTGTGCGTTTGATTTGATTCATTTTTAAAAATGAAACTGTCGCATTCACTTCCACGTTCATACTTCCAGACTCTGTTGAGATTAGGGATTTTTTCTGATAATGTACAATTGTCCTGCCCAAGACGGGAATCATATCCGGGAACTACATATTGAAAAGCCAGAACGGCGATTACAGAGGCCATCTATAAACTCATGTTGCTAGTGAAGCACTTTGCAAAACTCTTACAAAAAAAGAAAAAAAAAAGATAAGATAATACTAAGGATTTACTATGGAATTAAGAATGTCCAAATGTAATCAGAAAGTCATCTGTATTTGAATGATAGAGATGAGGAGTACAAGTCCTCTACGAAATGGGTGCAATATTCCATGTTTAATTCTTTATAAATAGTGAATGATAATATTGATATTAGCAAATATCCAAAGTTTAGTGCACTCCTAACAGTGAATTCGAATAAATATCTCGCAAAAGAAGAAGAAAAGGGTTAAGAAGCGTAAAGCATTTTCGAGGGTGTTGTCACTTTCTTCTGTCATTATGGTAATCTAGAAACCGACCTTTAATATTTGATTGTTGAAAAAGTAATGTATAGGGGTATATTCATTCCTTGTTATGGCTATAGTACTAATGCTTTGCAAATTTGGTTCTCACCTAGAGCTCTTTAGACAAACACGTTTGCCAAGTTTGACGGCGTACTCGTAAAATGTATGAGACAAAGAAGGCATTTTTACGATTTTATGCACAGATTCATGTTACCGATATTCACCACGGCATGACAAAGCATGAAATTCTACTGCGTATTGTAGTGAAGATTTATAGATTGAATGTATCGGGCTGGTTGGTATACGCTGCTGTGATAGGCCAGAACTTACATGTAGGTATATCTATCCGTTATCACGACCAGGGTCTCCTTTCACTGGCCTGCAACGAAATGTAGGTATATGGTGCGTATTTGACTGCACTAGTGACCACTAGTAAGCAGCAGTAAATAGGTTGCGAACGTTCAGTAATGGATGATGTGACCTGTAAATCAATTCCCTCGCGTAAATGATTTACCTTGTTCGTGTTATATACCTGCGGAATATAAGTTACCCATCTTTTGTGGCAGTTTTGTGTACAGTTCACATTATGAAGCAGTACCTGGACAACCGAGCTTTGCTCGGCCATTCTTTTCTTTTCCTTTTTTTTAATCTTTTTTTTTTTTTTTTTTTTTTTTTTTTGAGAAAGTACTTATTTAGATAAACTTGAAAAGCAAAATGTTAACTAAATATAAATTTTCATCCTAACTGTTGGAGCTGTTTCCGTGACGAGACCTTTAATGTTGAAATTGACCGATTAACAGACAAATTATGGCCAAAATAAGGTTTCGGCTAATTGTGACTGTTACGCGTAGACTAAGATAGATAAGTAAGCTTTCTTTAGGTTTTCTGAAAGCTCTTGACGATACCTTGGATATCCTGGCTAGTTTGTTGAAATTGGCCCATTAACAGAGAAATTATGGCCAAAATAATGTTTCGATTAATTCTGACTATTCGGCGTAGACTAATATAGCTAAGTCAACTTTTTTTAGGTTTTCTGAAAGCTTCTTGTTTGTTGTAATTGGTCCATTAACAGAGAAATTATGGCCAGAATAAGGTTTAGAGTAAGTGTGACTGTTACGCGTAAAATCGCTTTTTTTCAGGAATGGCACCTATATAGATAAACTTAGTAAGCAAAACCCTATTTGAATACAAACTTCTATCGAAATCGTTAGAGCCGTTTCCAAGTTGCACTGAATATATTTATATACAAGAATGACTCGTTTAAATATATAAGATAAAGTATGGACTAGAAGTATGCATAGCCTAGGAAGTGGTGTTTTTCCTTTAATGTTTGTTGTGGTACCAGGAAGAATTTTAGCATGTGTGACAGGAAGAAGCAGTATTACCAGGTCTACAGGCATCCTTATTAAATGGAAAATCCATTCATTTTACGTGCAATTTTTGTACATTTACTTCAATGAACATTTTACGCATTCTAAATTTCATATCATAGCAAAATTATTACGCTTTGGTTAGACGAGGGAAAGTTCTACAGGTTTCAATTTCATAAAGTTGGCAAGTATGCATTTTTATTGCCTCGTACTGATGAAAATGGCCGGCCTTAACGATATACATTTCGTAATACGCAATGATTCGGCCTGTCAGAAGTTAAGACGCCGTCACTACATTCCACCATTGAGCTTCACTGAGCCTTGTTCAGCGTACCATGAAAAATGGTAAACTAATATACGGAAGCCTAATGAAAAGAAAAAGAAAAATATTTAAGATGAATGGGAGAGAAAGTTGACAAATTGTGCTCAGAAATAACGAATGCAGTATGAGGATATAACATGCTTCTTGTAATTATGGGCACTATCTCCTGCATTATCTCATATTGCTGATGTACGGGTGTGGCCTACTGCTGAAACAGTTTGCTTGTCAAGAGAAAACAAGGAGGTTCGTCACGCAAAAGAAGATTAAAAAAATACGGAATTATTTCCGTAGTAAGTCACGGTGCATTGGTAAGAAGTAACTAATGAAGTTGTGCAAGGGGACAGACGCAAGAAAAAAATAGGCGATTTCATGTAAGGGAATTCTTTTCTTACTATGAGAAGCGTGCTATAAAACTGAGTTGTGGCTTGAAATTGCATAAATTTCTTCTTAGTTGGAGAAAGAGTATTGGAATGGAAGACAAAGCGTAAACTAAACGCCCATGTAACAGTCTGTCTTTCTTATAAAGATTCCAAATTTGTGCACCAGTTATTAAATCTGAAATACGCTATGATGTTAGGTGTATAAACTATTATTTTTTTGTAATTTTTTTTCTGTTAACCTCTGTGTCAGTCACGCGGATTTCGGTCTTAGATGATGGTCGAAGGGTAGCACTCCAGCGTTGTCAACCTTAGTGGTACACTACGAAAATTACAATACCTACTAGGGAAACTTCAGTGGTGAGTTATGCAAAATGTGAATGATTTTGTGAAAACGGTAGGGGAGATAAATCGATTCAGGATCTTTTAAATTACACATGGACTTGAGCATGCCTTTGTACTAAACCAATAATGTCTGAAAAATATTCTACATAAAAGAGTATTCGCAATGAATACGGCATCTGAGAAAGAGAGGGTGAGGAAGAGAAAATGTTCATTCAGTGCATCATGTAGAATCGCCACTTAAGCTTTGGATATCTACACCATTCTATATGCTAGCATACTTTCTAAACTCTAAACTAAAATGTTGCAATTGCAACGACAGATAACACATATATTGCAAGTAGTCTTACAAATAGTGGTCTGCTATTTTTAAGGGTAGATGCAGGAAAATTGAGTCGATTTTTTCTAATATTTTTATTTGACACATAAGATATTTATTACATGTTCCAGGGACATTTTGTTTCTTTTCCACCTCTAAGTTCATTTAAAATTTTAAATACCTTAACGCTGCAACTGCGCCACGTTCCTTTTCAAACGTGCAACAACTGCTATTACAAGTGAATTAAATATCAGTGTTTAGTATGCAATATTAGTTAGAGAAGTGGATGTAGTAATGTGTTTCGAAAATTTACAAAACGGATGTAGCAACGAGTGGTTCTACCTGCCCTGCGTGCCGTGCCACCGATTGTTTATCCTAGTCCCACCCCATCCTAATCCAAGGCGAGATAGAACACCTAGAGCTATTCTGGCTGCACCAACAACAGTCTGTGTATACAACCTAAAAAGTCGTTGCAATGGCAGACAAACATATCGTATAGAAAGTGTTGCACAAAGCGCTCTGCTATTGTTAAGAGGTTGGGTATGACCACCTTCCAACTCATGTAGCAGAAACATAATTTAGGAGCCATTACTGTAACAAGTCCTATTAAAAGCGCAATTGAGCTGCCACCCCAGATACTTTCTATTAAGAACCGAGCAGTATTTTTCTTCATGTTGAAAAGAAACGGCTAAAATTATGTGCCATTCTTTTCGAGTGTTCACAGCTGTTTGTTCAGGCTCCAAAAGAAAGAAGAAAGCTGCGAGGTCCTCTCAGCTTGAAAAGAATAAGGAAAGCGGATTACGAAGGAAATGTGGAACTTCAGGAAGAATGGTATCGATTCACAGAAAAAGGTCAGAGAACGTTTCCGAAAAAAAGGAAAAGCTTTTTTCTTTAAGCATGTCTGGAAGGTTTTCTTTCTACGCTAGGATACTTCATTGCCCCTGTATTATTTAGTCGGCAGTTTTCAGACGCTTTGGATGAGGTGATTTACATTTGGTAGTTTTTATCATTATTGAATGTTCTAGACATTTATCTTCTTACCGTTAAATGCAAATTTAAAAGAAATTAAGAGTGTATAAATGAACTTGATCCTTATTTGAATAGGCATAGCCACATCCTTAACGTGCAATATGTTATCAGCACTGAAGCACCAGGAGTGAAACTGACAGCAGACCTTTAAAGTTAAGTTCAAAATATCTTGAAATTTGTTTACATAAATGGCGGCCAATACCATATCTTAAGACCCTAAGTTCAAAATTGATTGACATTAATAGGAAGATACGCATTCAAACTTGTTACGGCGTATTGCACTATAATTTTCTTGATTTGAAATGACCATCTGAATCCGTTTTGGAAGATGCCGCTTTCTGAAACAATTCTGCTGCACGAGGGTTTTCTTGTAAAGGAAGACATAAAAGTCAAAAGAACCACGTTTGCGTTGATCTATTCTTTTCAGTAAAGTACAGATTAAATACCATGGTAACATGCCAGGCTCACTTTCGGAAAGCCCCCAGTTCGATTCTTGCGGCCGGCCATTTTGACCATGGCTTTTTCATGATTTTCCCGGTTGGCTAGGCGAATGCTGTGGTAGTTTCTCTTCTAACAATAATTTACTTCCCAGTTCCGCCAGAGGAAAGCCTTCTCGATGTTCCTCCGGTGTGACCATATTAATTTTGGAAACGTTAGGGACCTCTGAGCGTCTCTGTCGGCCGACCTGTGTACTTGCGGTTGCTTCACCTCATCTGTTTCTCCTGGGGAGTGTAAGAGCTAGGGATCCGCGTTGGGTAGATATGCGAGGTGTCCCATTCCCCTGATCATTTTTTTTATTTGTTTATTTGTTTGTTTGTTTATTCGCTCGTTCATTTATTCATTCATATGCTAAAGTTCGCTGCAACAGCTACACTAAGTTACCATTTAAGCCTTAAGATGCCAAATGTTATCCAACGTTAACGAATCCTAAAGCATTAACTAGAGATTTATTTCCTAATGGATTTCCAATATTAAAAGAATTTTAATTTTGGATGAAAGGTGCCATATGAGTAAGATATGGTTTTCTCCGGGTTCCCCCGCCATTCATTCCACCAATTGCTCCATTATCACCCTTCCAATCATCCATTTCGCCTACATTTCATATCATTCTCTTCCTCAGTATCATACCTGGTACTTGGCTGACCACCTGCTTCCAGGTCTTCACTCTGTCTGGTCCAGAGGTGCCTCTGCTCCCCGACAGGTGTCTGACCCTAGGCACTGGCTTGTAAGTCCTGGGGGCTGTAAGTCCTACATACCGAGAGGGTAATCAGGGAAGGAAAGAAAGAAAGAAATAAAAAATGCATGTCTCCTTATATGATGCCTATTATTCATAAAAAATTTAAACCTCCTACGAAAAAGTCGTGTTTTACGGGTGTGCGATTTGACGTGGATTGACTCAGGGTTGGGTTGATGATGGGACACTATTTGGTGTTGTTTGACAGGCAAAACTGTCATGCTGCCGCTCGTGTAGTAACTTAGCATTATTATGTCTGTGTTTATATTTCAGTTATGGACACCAATATTTACATTGTTACACAGCATCCAACAGTTGCGTTTTTAACTGTTACTCAATGAGTAGTGTAGCCTTCCCACCAATTCGGCCCCTACCGTTTAGAGTTGTACAAGGAGAGGATCTACTACCATCCAACTGCACGTGCGCTGATCACATGTAATCTCCCTATTTATAACAATTTGTAATTTTTATTTTTTTATTTTTTATTTTTTTATTTATTTATTTTTTTTTTTTTTTTTAACCATTTGCAGAATAGCGTACAAGCATTTTCACAGTAAAGTTAAATAATTTGACATTAAACTGCAATGTAAGTTGCTGATAGTTATATGCTCATGTGTGATGGATAGATAGCATCTGCTCTACCCTCGAGTAAAATCAAATTTTAACATCATAGTCAAATTTCTAATGACACTGGTTTGCTGCTGTCATGACGTTAATGCAGTCATCGCAAAATTGTGTCCCACGAGACAGCGCCTGAACTGTTCTGAACTTCCTCCCCTAGCTTAGGCAGCAATATCAGGGGCGGCTCAGTCCATTACCTGAGTACAGCACGTTCTACTGACTTTTGAATTTTATATTATATATAAGAGACACCCTATACGAATGTAATAGTCATAATTTGATTTCCTATATAACTGCAATTTGCATAAATCTATGGAGTGATTATTATAACAATTTTATTTAGGACAGGAATGGATAATGACGTTACGATACTTATATGAAGCACACAACCCCAACCATGATTTAAAAGCAGCTGCTTGCAAGCAATCATATAACTTGGAAAGTTGGAAAAACAATTAAAAATGTTACAGATGTATGTATAGTTCATAAAATCCTGCCTATGTGATGTTGCTAAAATAATATCCTCCCAACAAGAAGATTCAGTTCTCAAACATGTTTATTTCCCAACATATCAAGACTAGATTGCTACAAATTGCAGAAGTAATTTAAAACGATATTCAAAATGAAGTTAACGAGTTTTTAAACTACTCTCTATCACTGGATGAGACAACAGACACGAATGGTAAGGCTCAGTTAGTAATCTTCATTCGTGGTGTAAACAAAAATCTTCCAGTACACGGATTGTTTTTGAATTTTGTGGAAGTTAATGGGAGACCCTACTGAGTTTTTAACAGAAAACTGTTAAAAATTCTAAATTTGGATTCTATCACAATATAATGTCCTAAACCTTCTTCCATACGGTGATGTAATTATCTTTCATGCGCGCCATTTTTAAAGATGCTTCACAGAATTTTTAACCTCCATGGCAATAGGTTACGTCCATCTACTGAAGTTAAAGCAGCAACTCAACTCATTTTTTTTCGGACTTCGACGTTGAAATTCACTCCTACTGTGGTCAGTGAACGGAAAGATATTGCCATCTATAGCAGATGCCATCTTCCTTATGTATGCTACTGGCAAATTCTAATGCAGGCGAAACTTAGAAAATGTTACTTTTTTGTTGTTTCTCAAAACCCTTTTTTTTTTTTTTACCATTAATAATGCTCCTTCGTCGTAATTTAATTTAGGCCTCCTTGAAACTTTGTACGTGTGCTAACATCTATATTTTGCATAAAGGTCCTATGGACATAAAAATCTGTGCACTACGTAGCAAAAAATTTGTATCCAAGTCTAAAAAGGTGAAAAATGTTGAATATTTTAAAATAGCCCTAAACTGATGATAAAATATTACCCATAGCAACTTTTCTCTATATACCTATAAGGTGTGCATTAAAACGTTTCAGCGATGTTATTCAAATTTTATGATGTAAGATACTTTTTAATAGTATAAATGAATTTATTGTACTAAATTCTGAAAATAATTAAAACTATCCATCCGAATTACTTTAAACTGGGTACACACCTTAACTTTTACTGCTCTAATAAAGTAAAAATATTGTGCAAATTAGATAAAAAATAAAGAATTTCCAAAATTCTCCTGTAGTAAACAACAGAAGAAAAACGGTTCCGAGCTTTGAAAGATATAGTAGAAAAAAAAGTCGAGAACTGCAATGACTGGTAGCAGCGATAGATAGTGCTGCAGCAATGATTGGGGGGGGGGGGGGGGGGATTGGTAGAGAGATGAAAGCAATTACTTAAAATGTTAAAAATGCCTGAAATAGTACGCTTTTTCGATTGTATTACTCATCAGTAGGTACTGCGTGGAAAGATCGTGAATGCAAAACAGGTACTAGTGGAATGGATATCCTTAAGAGTATGAAAAACATAGTTCCTTCAACTCAGAGGTATCTGGTTCGATTCCCAGCTGAGATTCGGAATATTGTCTTTAATCAGAATAATTCCCTATCCCCACAGAGTCTAGACGTATGAATGAGGAAACGTGAAAATGATTAAAAAATCAACTTCAAGAAACTTGACACTTCAGCGAGTTCATTCAACTCTTTCTCCAGTCAAGACACGCGATATGGCCAAATAAGTTGGGGCTATACAAATGAAACAAATATCCACGTCTCCGATCTTTGCTGTCAGAATCACAGCTACGTACCGCTCTATGTGCACCTGAAAACAATTTTTAATATAAATTGAACACACATTTTTATTATAAATTAAAATCGAAAGCACATGCTTTACTGATATCAGCCTTCATGCACAATAACAAGTAACTACTTATGCTACTATACTACTTTATAGTGGGGTCACTATGCCATAATGAAAGAAAATGAAATAACATAAAAAATACAGATAAAATGTGCTTGTAATATCCTTTCGCTCTCTGTTGTTTCTTTGCTATGAATACTGTTAAGCAGTATATGTGATGGTAGTGCCGATCACAAGCCACCTCTCTCGTCTCGCCTTACCACAGTCAATCTCGTCTTCACTTTGTGTGTTGCGGGTAGTATCATGAGTTTGTGACGTTTTGTGACCTCTGCGTTAATGTATTATGCTGTAATGTAAATTGCCATATAATGGTCCAGGAATATAAAGAACGCTCTCAGTTAAGTAGGCCAAGATACGTAAATTAACTAAATTTGAACTTCTCGGTTTTTTTGTATAAACGTTATGAATCTTTCTGAATCAGAATAAATAGGCTGATTTGGCTCTTGAAGCGCTGAAGACAGCTGTTAAAAGGATATTTAACAGCTACCCTAGGCCTTTAGCGTAGGTATATACACAAATGCATTACAACAGCTGGAATGCTCAAGACTTCAGGATTTGACAGGCTATATAATAGGAAACGCTTAGCTATTATTGTGTCTGCCCTAAAGATTTTAAGAAGAGTATGTCGAAATTGCATATAATTGCGCAAATGCTGTGAAATTAAATAACGCACGCTGCACAGCGGGCCCAAAGGGACGGAAAGCTTGCAAAATATATTTTAATGATGTTTTGGTAACCTAATTGGTAGAAACATATATACAAAACCAAATAATAGCCTACTTAAGTGCAACTATTTAATTTACACTGCAAATTCATGTTTTTATTCAGGATCTGAACTGCTTGACTGCTGACTCATTTTCACAGCTATAGTTAACGTTTGGTCCAATCGGAAGTAAAGCACTGTAAATTACTTCAGGACCGTTAATAAAGATCTTGTCAACGGTTGGTGAAATTGGGTACAAATAATTTAGCCATATCCAAAGCATAATATTTAGATTTGCCAGTTGTAATGATGTGACCTCTGGATATAAATTGCAGTATAACATATTTTAATTAACGCAATATAAAATCCTGTAATCGATGGATAACAAAAGAAGCACCTTTGCATATTGCCATCATTAGTGCTTCCATATCCAGAGTTAGGTTTGTCAATGGCAAGTACATTTCTGAACTCCATCTCTATCTACTTTTTTATCTCGGCAACTAATTGCTTATTTGCTTGTCCACGCACTTCCCATTCTTTCAGAGGTAGTTTATATGACAGGTGTTAAATGCATTATAAAAATCTTATCCGTGTATGGAGCAGTGCTAAAGCAAATCCTAAATTTCACTACTTGCTTCATCATTCAAAACCTTTCCAATACCATTAAAGTCCTTGGGAGAAAGTCCACAAATACAGAAACGTTGCAAAGAATGGTTTCAGTCAGAGCTGCACACTCTTAAAGCTTTTTAATTCAACAGAGCTTGTCAACAAACAGATGAAGCTATTGGGTGCTGTGAATATTCAACTGCTTGTATGCAGTACTGTATTTTGAAGTTCGTTTTAGTAAAGTTAACCTCTTTAACAACTTTTGAAGCTTCTAAATGACCAACAGAACTAAGACTCATTTGAGCAGGACATGAAAACTCCTCAGGAGAATGTTTGAGCTGGAGGCTTTCAGTTTTCTGGTGCTTCAACTTTTCAGTAATGTCCTGGAATTGTTTTTGTGGTCTATCATCTTCCTTTCTTTCAGCATCGACAGCCAAGTAGTTCCTGAAGATGATAAATGTACCCGGTCATTTCTTATTCCTTTGAAGAAATATGTTCTTGTTTCAGCAATATTCCAGCTTTTGAAATCTTGAGATAAATAATTGAGATTTTGGGTATTTAGTGTGTTTTTTCTACAAATTCTTACAAGACGCAGAATTTATGTTCTACTTTTCTCCTTCGAGAATTCGTATTAGATGACAATGGATCCATCTTGTGGATAAAATGTCACGACGCCGAGAAAATATGACAATTAGCTAAATATGTAAAACAAGCTGCCGCAAAAAGCCTTAATGACATTAATGTCTAACAGAATTTCCCAAAAATTCGCACTTTTATTGATGTGTTGAAAACAATTAATTTCAGCATCAGAAAAACCTAAAATTACAATACAGACATGCTCGGAAGCCAATCGAAATCGTAAGAATATAACACTGAATCAGATTTTAATCCCAAAAGTAGCACAGCTTTTCTTTTTATAATTTCGAAGTTTTCTTCTTCAAATATATGACCTATGGCATAATATTAAAGTTCTTACGTCCAGGTGAACACTCCATATCGTTTGTTGCAAGTGGAACATAGCACAAGTGACAGCATTACACACAGCACTCTCCATGTCAGTGTAACGTCCAAGTTCAGATCTTCATAACAAAGAGTACAGAACTTGTTTCATAATTCCCTTATCGAGATTTATTGCAGGTGGTCTTGTAACCTACTGAGCAAGGAGCAGTTTAAAGAGAGTTCTGCTATTTGATTTTTGGACTTCTTGCCAACTTTTCCTTTAAACGGCTCCAGTGTGTGTCTTCTCTGTAAGTCCCATTATCGTAGAGCACAAATTTTGGAAGTTGGTTAGCCTAGGATGGCTCACTTGTCGATGTTGTGATAATGGCGATCTTCCAAAATTAGTGGCTTGTGCGTAGTTTAAATGTTGCATGGAGTATAAGTAATGTTTAATTACTCCTATGAATAAACTGCGTTTGCAGGAATCTTACAGTAGGTATTATTACTTTCTCTGTCACCTATCTATAACAGGCAAGGGGGTGTATTGTATTTCATCCAAAAATTTGATGGAGATTTCATCGGAAGTATATATTTTGAGGCCCCCTGAATTAAAAAAAAAGTCTTACAAAATGTGTGAGTGCTTGAATCTGTGAACAGTATAACTCTAAAACGAAATGTTTGACAAACACCAAACATGGTATTTAAGTTCGCGATCTTCCAACGATTGACACGAAGATTTTCAAGAAAATACCCTCACCCCAAATTACCTTTTAAACAGAAAAATGTTTTGAATTTTAATTACCATACCACATTTTAAGACATTTATGTGACAAATAAAAGGTAAGTCTTGAATTTTCGTGAATATCGTGTAAAGTTCTCTTCATTCGGAAGGAATTTGCTGTAATTTTGTATAGCTGCTAAATCATAAGGGAGGGACAGAAGTTATTTCACAAAAAGTGTAGAGTTTTTTAAAACGCAATGTATTTTTCAAATAAACTTCTTTGTGGCATCGGGCATTTCCGAGATAGCGTTATCATTGTTTGGTATTTTTCAATTTGTTGTTAAAGTACTGTCAGGATTCACTTTTTCTCGCAATGTCATGGAAAGAGTATGGAACTTTAATGTCAGCATATAGCGACATGATTTCTTAACATTTGACTATAGATTTGCTTGCCTCTATCCATAAATCTATAACGAAATATTTAATAAACTAATTTTGCAACAGTTTATCTTGTTTAACATGAAATATATAGAAAAACAAGCATTCATAAAAATAATTCATAGAAGCTACATATAATAAGTGATTGTGAGTAGAAGTCTTGTGAATGTAACACGTCAAATTTTGTAAAAAGATGAGGTAGATTTTGCGTAAATTTGTCCACATCTCGTCTCATTTCATTTACAATCGTGTAGCCTGAACATAAGGTTACTAAACTAAAGAAAGAATTTGGGCGTGAGTGAAACAGGCTTTTTTTCCCCCTCTAGTGAAGCTTCCGTTTGGGGGGTTTCTGGGTTTGATTTTGGGTACCTGACTTTCACTAATAATAATGCCGTGTATATTTCTTGCTGTTGTGTATGTAAAAGTGAAATTTATTTACACGTTGTGCGTTTCTATGCAGCTGTTGCTACAAAAATCTACACACAAGGGGAGAATTGTGTGACATTTTTCTATTAGTAGTAGTTCTGAATAATTAAGGACAATAATTATGCAATCCACGACCTATACGCTCCAAAAATGCTGAATAAATCTTGCTCCGAGCCAACAATTTGTTCCTGACCTGAAAACAAATCTTTTACTCGTATAACCTTCTTTTAACTAAAAGGCTCATTCTTGCGCACGAAAAACCTTTATTCCGGCGGTTGTAACGTAGAAAAATAATTGGGAAACGTAAATATTCAAGTTTTTTCCTCGCCTGACCTTTAAATAGTTTATGAGCCAACGGAGGTTATTTCTAACTGCGCTCGCTGTGTTAATGTGCCGCAAGCCGTAAATAATTTCTTTAAGGAAGCTTGGCAGCCCTGCACTCTATAATTACGTGTTACTCTTCTATGTTGAAGGACTAGGCTGCTTCGGCACGTTAGCAGGTTCCTACTACTACTCTCATTTGCTGATCATAACCTTTCAACCTTTTCCAAAGCTGGCTGACAACGCGTTTTGGTTGTCTACGGTTATTATCAATATGGTGTATTCCTCAGTGATGTATAAATTAATCTGTGCTTAGTATTTGGTGGATATGCTTTAAATATGGAATTCTCAGGGTTAAAATGTGTTCGAAAGCTTCTGTTTTGGTTATATATCATATAAGTAGATTATTTATACACCCAGTTCTCTCGATTTACTTCAGTTTGAAATAAGAATTAAACTTCTTACCAGTAGAGAAAGTAAAAAGTAGAATGCAATAGCTAAACAATGTTAAATATTACCTTTATAAACATGACAAGATATAATACCCAATTTTAAAGAAAATTTGTTTTAAAATTGCTGAGATATCTTGTTACCAGCGGTGGTCACCTCCGTTGGTAGTACATATAAGCTCCGAAATAAGGAATGGCATAATATCTAATGTGATTCATGTAAAAAAAAAGGGTAATACTTAAACAGTGTTAAATAGTACCTTATAAATATGAGAAGATATAATAAACATTTTAAAAATAAATTTGTTTTAAAAATTGTTAGACTTTGTTAGTAGTGGTGGTCACAAAGTACCTCCCCCCTGGTAATCTAAGTAATGGAATAAGACTTGGTAATGCTAGGGTTAATGTATCACTTTCTGTTTCCGGGGCTCTAATGACCTAGCTGTCGACGGGCCCTTAAGCCCCAATCACTCACTCACACTCACTCGCTCGCTCACTCACTCACTCACTCACTCACTCACTCACTCACTCACTCACTCACTCACTCACTCACTCACTCACTCACTCACTCACTCACTCACTCACTCACTCACTCACTCACTCACTCACTTTCTGTTTCCTGATGTTAATAAATTAAGCAAATATGAGTTTACAGATAACTTTTGTAATTATTGTAATTTTTAAAACGTTCAGAATACTGTTAAGGTCTTTTACATATACTTTGTCATCAAAATCCGAGCCACGGGTATGATACTACTATTATGACGTCACAACAAACGTTTCAAACCTAAACTGACAGTTAATAATTTGAGAAATGGGAGTTCGTGAGGCAAATGGACCTTTTAGCACGATGATTATCTCTTAATGGGAAGGATTGCACAAGATGTTAATTGCTCAGTCATGATCAGGAAAGTGTCTTTGTGACCGTTACAGGATTACTTAATCCGTCGTGCTTAAGAATTAAGTGTCTGTAGTACTGAGCCTTACCAAATATTAAAGTCGTCTACAGAACTTGTTTAGAGCAATCCACATTTTGTACGTGTAACATAAACTGAGGTAGAGTGCAGCGCTTAAGTCATCAATTATTCAGAGGTCATTAACCCAAAAATAATTGCTGAAAAAATTATAGGGTTTATGTGCTCGGAATGCAAGCCTTTTAAGCAACCACTCGATAGCTTAAATACTTCATAACTTAAGGCGTAACGACCTAATGAAGCCATCTTATTAAGCATACCCAAATTGTACATGGAGTATTATTATAATCCAGATGCTGTACTCATTAAAATAAAATGCCTTAATTAAAGTAATGTTGCAGATGATTAGTTCAATTTCTACACCCATTTAATTAAAACTTTTAAATTGTCTACTCTTTCAGTTAATTTTATTACGGTACTTAGTTATAAAATATGCGACTAAGAGGTTCTTAAACTTCTTTCTTTCTGAAACCAGAAATTACATAAAACGGTACACTACTTGTTACAAAGTTGTACTTCATTTTAGATGTCTGCTGTTGTAAGTTTAGCGATGTCAGGTCATTTTTGTTGATATACGGTTCATTTCCTCAAATTTCATGACAAACTAAACGAGGAAAGTATATTACCTTTTAAGGAGCATTTACTAAACTACTAGGAAACAAATTCTTAAACATCCGTTGAGGAGATGCAACGCCTAAATATGCGTAATGAGCTAGGACAGGCGCACATTGCATATACAAGGTTCTGGAATTACTCTTCCCTCTATCTCTGGTCATAGTCGAACAGATAGTCTGCAGTATCATGCTAAAATTCTCTCGGTAGATGTTGACAATCCCCCAGTGATTAAAATCGCGGCCTGTTTGCAACTCAATTAGCAGAGAAAATGGACAGTGTGAATGAAGCAATAGAATACTTTACACATTCGGGCAGCAACTGGACCTTCAACTTCTGCGATAACTTGATGTTCCAGAAAGCTCATCATAAAGGAAAAGCAACCTGCCTGGTCACATTGGAGAGAGTGAGAGAGTGATTGAGTGTGTGTGCATGGGTGTGGGTGTGTGCAGAATAACTCAACAACGAAAAGTCGGATAAAACCAGAATTGATATTTAAGTTTAATGTATTTTAAGCATGCAACACGAAGATTTTGAAGAAAATTTCTCCACCCTAAACTACCCTATACATGGAAAATTGTTTGAAAATTTTGATTTTCTCGAAAATGGCGAACGATTTTGATTAAAATGCCATATGTTTGATATATTTTTATGGCAAATTAAATGTATATTTTGAATTTTCTAACTATAGCCTGTGTAGTCCTATTTACTCTGGATGACTTTTGCATAACTGGTAAACCGTGCGATAGACCAAATCCTACTATACAAAAATATAGATCTTGCTAAAACACACAGTTTATGTCCAAATAATTTATTTTGTAGAGTGAACCATTTTGCAGTTATTCTTTGTGTGAGTTTTGGAACACAAACTTCGTCAGATGGAAGATTGCTTTCATTTTTTATATCTTAGTCGTACAAAGAGAACGGAATCTCAGAGCTTTAAAAGATTTGACTCGCTCAAAGCCTACTGTATTCCCATATTCCCCTTGCACCTACAAGGAAATAAGCAATAAGTTAATTTGTACAAATGTTTACCTCAATTATTAACACGAAGAAGATATAGGAATAAGTTTGTAAGAATGGTTAGTACAAGAGTAGAGAAAGTCATGTGAGTACAACACATCAGATTTTTTATAAAGTTATACTCACTTTCAAATGGAATATTAATGTTGTAATCGCTCTTCTCATGTTCAGTAACGCCGCGTTCAGAATGCAGAAAGTGTGAAAATATGTTGGTACGTGACCGGAGAAAAAGAAAGAAAAAAGCTTTGCTCGGCTGTATATTCAACATAGTCCCATATTAGCAAGTCTTGACCCAATGATAACTTGTGGAGCGGAACTTAGCACCTCGACCGCAAGGCGATCTTTTTTGCCCATGCCCCTGACGGGCACCTCCCGGGAGGATGGACGTGGCGAATGGATTCTAAGGGCGGCCGGAACGTTCCCACGATAGAGCAGGTGGTAGGGTCCCTAGATTTTCCCAGTTAGAAGCACCCCGGCGGACAATGGCTTAGCTCCTCTCCCGTCTCGGGCTGGTACTATCTTTTATCGGCTTAGGAATTTTCTGTTTAATGAATAAAGAGATTGCCGGTCTTTATTTGCATTTAAGCGTGTGGATTACACTATAGTGCTTGGAAATTGTACTACTATTTTTAGTCCTTTATTTAGACTCTCGCTTTCTGTAATATAGTAGTACGGAAACTTATCTTAGCAATTCCAATGGAGCTTCAGGAAACCTAAGACTAAGATTTATTAAACTGCAATTACCTGTAGACAATTGTAATAACTAGATGATCAAAACTAAAATATTGCTGAAAACAAGAACAGCCGTCCTTTTGTAGAATGAACAGCCGTCCTTGCACAGTGTGTATCGTATTATAAGGTTTTGGGACAAAATCTCAGTAAGAATATGAACTAAACAGAAAAATATAGTTCTTGTACTTTGTCTGCTTAATTAATATGTACTAATAGCTTTTGCATTATCGTAGGAAGTCCCCGGAGTGTTTACGAATTTATCTAAAGGACGATCAGAGTGCACTTGTTCGTAGTTTTCTTCCACTAGAAAACAAAAATAGTGTACTTTTCTGTCATTAATTATTACATATGTAATCTACGAGTAGGAATTACGATTATACATTTTTATAAAAACAAACATAATTAAAAAGATCTGGTGTGTGCACTCACATGACTATATTCGCACTCTTGTACAACTATTCTTAAGACGCTTATTTTTCTATCTACTTCTTCTTAATCGAGATAAACGTTTGTAGAAATAATTGTATTACATATTTTCTTATAGGTACAATAGGAACAGGAGAATATAGTAGGCTTAAATGACATCTTTTAAGAGCTGGTCGCTATGTTATGACTTAGAAATTCCATTCCGTTTGCATGGTAAGGACATAAAAGACACGAATGGCTTCTTACGTAAGAAAAGTATAACTATTGCAACGTTTAAACCCAAAACAAGGAATATCTGGAAAATGTTATCTCTACAACTATTATTATTATTTGACATAAATTGTTTGCTTTAATGAGGTTTGCATTTTTTGTGTAGTAAGAGTTTACCAGTTAGGCAAAAGTCATTCAGAATGAAAAGGCTTTCAAAGGTCATTCCCATAAAATTGAAGATCTACATTTAATTTGTGTTAAACGTATCTTAAACATTTATTTTATTCAAAACCGTTAGTCCTTTTTATGAAAATCAAATATTTTCCCAAGTAAACGGTAGTTTGGGAGGATTTCTTGAAAATCTTTGTGTTGCATCTTTGGAAGATGCTGAACTTAAATAGCAAGTTTGTTTTCAACCAACTTTCGTTTTTGAATTACGCTCATCACATATCGACGCGCGCGCGGATACACATACCTTTTTCCCCAAAGTGTGTGTTTTTGATATAGGGGCCCCAAAACAATTTCCAGTGAAATCTGGACATGGAATATTTGGGTGGGATACAGTACTTCCCCTACTTATTATAAGTAGTAGAGAAGCTAAAAAAAAATTAGTTATAAAAGTTCATAAATGTGGTATGAACAAACAGTGGCAGTTTATTTAACGAAGAATGTTAAAGAAGTTATGTTTCTCGCCACTTAAATAACTGACGATCCTGGGATAAGAAGCTAGTCAGTCACACTTACTGTCACTCCGTGTAACCCCCGCTTACATAAAACGTGGTTTTTACCCAAGCTGTTGTTTGTCGGTTCAAAGTGAGCGGCAGCATGACTCGCTGTCACATTTGAGTGATGAATAAGGCGTGATAAAGATGTTTACTCGAGTTAACGATAATTTCCTTTTACCGAAAATGTTTCGCCTCCTTTGTGTACCATTTAAATGCACATATATAGGCCGTCTTACGGAATGTGGGTGGAAACAGTTCGCACATTCCATCTCAGAAGTTCCTGTCTAGTCATATCACAAGTTTAAAGTGGGTAGCACAACAAAAAATGACACTATTCAACAATTTGGATAGCATTAATTAACAAATATTGTAAATATCTACAATGAACAGACAGTTCAGACAAGTTCAGTGTCCTCTAAAGATGTGACACGTAGCTTTTCAAAAAAATCCTCAAGCACAAACTACTCTTTACGTGAAAAAAGTTGTGGATATTTTCTCTAATACAGGTCTGTGGAGCTGGTGCTCTCTGAGGATAGCCTGATCATGGCCTTGTGCTGATCACTGTATATTTAGCTGGTAAAAAGCAAATATATATTTCAATAGATCTTTTATAACTAGTAAACCACAAGAGAGAGAGAGCTAAAAACTCGCTGCACAAAACCTGCATTTAAAAGACACATTTTACATCAAGCATCCTTTTGTGGTATCAGTCATTTGAGTTATGTATTATTATTGGTTTTATTATTGCTGTAGTTATTCAGTTTCCAGCGAATTATATGGAAAGAATGTGAAATTCCAACGCTAGCATAGTGTGACCGCTTTTAAAACATTCGACTATCGTGATAAGTCCTGTATCCACTTTGTGCCTGTAACGAAAAATGAAACTAATTTTGGAGTTTATCTCGATTACCCTAGAGTAGACAAGCAAAGCTTTGGTAGTATTAGATTACAGAATGTATACAAATGAATGATACAGGGTAGACAAGGTCATACGAATGTATCACATCAGTTTTTTTCTCGATAGAATGAGATCTATATATAAGCTCAAACAAATTCGCATATTTTTGATAAGAATAATTATTAATTATGTTTACTAGAAGTACCTATAAATTCAGTTACGCCTTTAAACGGATACAATACGGCCAATAGACAGGCGTTCTGTATAAGAGGGTTCAAGAGATTAGTACGTCACTTGAATAGGTGGTCGATTTACAGAAACAAAAGACATCCTGGAGTATTCATAAGGCCACTGGCACAAGTTCCTCTTAGCACACAGCAATCTGGGTGACACATTCAAACCGAGCTCAGCTGAAATCATATACGTTTGACACGTTGGAAGCAGTTTTACCAAGGTTTATATTTTCTCCAAAAATATCCATTCTAAATAGAAAGTTGTGTAGAAGCTTCGGCTGCTTATTTCCAACTCCTGTATAATTTTGTTCCGTATATAACAATCTAGACACGACAGGTATGTTAGTGTTACAGCGAAATGCAATTAAGAAGCAGTGCAAACATCTATGTGAAAATGCACTTTTGTTGTTACCGTAAAAGTGAGCATTATAGTTATATTTATAGACGGGTCCGTTGAGATTTACGGATCTGTAGTGTGTATATACAAGTTGGTTTTAATACACGGTGTAGGTAAAACATTAACACTTGGAATTGTGTGTGGAAAACAGACCGTTTGTGCCCGTTCAACATCCTTATCTTTGTGTCTTATTTACCTCGATTTGTATTTGTTTTTTATATTATTTTCGTGGAAATTGGTACACATGACCGTTAAATTTAATTTTCTGCTGTAATTATCTTAAGCAAATTTACAAGAAAAAAATAACTGATATTTGACATTAGTAAAACTGGCAATTGTGGTACCAGTTCATTGAAAAATTGCACTTGTATCATTATTTATAAGTTTTAGCATAAGCTCTGGTACGAAAGACAAATTATTAAATTAGGTTATTTTTCTAATTTCAACACAATGATAGAAAAACACTAAACTTGAAACCTTTCTAGTTGTTTTGTACAGTGTGTTTTAAATCCGTACAGTATACTTACATAGTTGTGTTATGTATAGTAATAGGCGTTCTTGAAAAATATATTTTTCTGGAGCATCAAAAAACAAAAATTGCTACCGCAATTACAGAAGACAGTCTTATAGTGCAGTTAAAGCTCAGAAGGCGGCATGTCAGAGATTTGGGCAGCAAATGTGATTCTCTCTAAAGCTCCTATTAGTTGAGGCAACACCACTGAGTTGTGTGTATCTGAAGCAGTCAGCAATATGTTGTACTCTGGCTCAAAAAAGCAAATACAAAAAACGAAGTTTTAAGCACTTACATTTATGGCAGTTTGGTGCAAAGGAGCGGCAAAACACGATGTCGATAGCAACGCTGTTCGTAACCGAGAACTGGTCACTTAGATAATTACACAAGAAAGGCCTAATCTTAGAGGACTTCAACTTTCCGTATTAATTGTGGAAGTGTACATTCACTTACAGTTTAGCTTGTTGGAAAAGTATGTATGAGTAAGTCTGCAAGAAGCTTTCACCATTAGGCAGTTCTCTTTCTCTGCCATTTAATATTAGTGTTTTTATTGCCAACTAAAAAGTAAATACTGTTTTATTTAGTGACTATTTTAATTACAATACATATAAAATGTTTCATCGCAGTCCTACCGAAGTTACTTCAGGATCTACCCATACCAATTACTATTTACTCGTTAGTTGGCCCTACCCGCGCTTCATCACAGACTTCAGTGACACCGCAAGGAGGTTTCGAATGCATCTAATCCCCAATAACATTCAGTGATTTAGCCTAACCCAATAAAAGGTAATACGAGTAACAATTTCTAATGGCCTAAGTAGTTGAGAAAATTGATAGATTGAAAACTATTCTGCTCTGCAGAGGCTAAAGCACCAACTTCTAGTATCGTGCAGTAGGTATAAGTGTAAAAGTAATCTAACGTAACATAAATAGTTACTGCTTTACGGTTAACAGAAACGACGAGTTGATTTTTTACACTTTCATCGTAGAGATGGCTTAAAGAATGCTTCCATATACAAGTTACTGAGAGCTTCACGTGTTTGTAACTAACCCTTATTGAGGTATTGTCCTTTTTTATATTTTATGACTTTTTAACTTGTGTTATTTCTCATTCGTCTAGATGTTCTAGTCAGTCCTGTCTATAATGTTCTATTTATATTAATTTCTAGCTCTGTATTTTCTAGCTAAACCTAAAATGAATTTGTGGAGCCTCCGTTCTTTTTGTACTCTACTTTTGCATGTGCTTGCATTTTCCATATTTTCCCAAGTATAGTCATCGTTTTATGGAATTATTATTATTATTATTATTATTATTATTATTATTATTATTATTATTATTATTATTATTATTATTATTATTATTATTATTATTATTATTATTATTATTATTATTATTATTATTATTATTTATTCATTTTATAATAATGATTATTATTTTATATTTATAATTATTACTATTTATTATTAATATTATTAATTTATTTATTTCAGTATTATGCTCACAAAATTAAAAATGCTTAATTTCTTACACAGATATGAAAACATAAATACATACTAATTTATTGAGGGGCTACTTAAATATGTCTGATTTCTGAATAAAAAAAGTAGTTAATGCGTGTTTAAATATGTGCTTCAATTACTGGTATAAAGGCGAGAGTCATAAAGCCAACGTAATTCTAGCTTCTCTTGTGGTTTAGCGTTTCGCCAATTATAGCTTCACCCATTTCTCCTTTCCTCAAGGATGTCTGCGGGTTAAATGTTTTGTTTCTTGTTTTAACTGCTAATGTTCTTCATTAGGGACTACGAGTCTACACTTGTCTCTTCATGCTGGTTACCTACAGAAGGGAGAACCTTAGAAATAACACATAACCACTCCGGGATTCCACATTTCTTTCGCCTAAAAGAAGAAGAAGAAAAAGTCCTTCCCAACCTGTCTTGGAAGTAACTAAAATTCTTCTACTGAAAGAAGCAGCAATAAAGTATTGGTCCACGATAAGAGCTGAAAAAAGCCTTCTCCGTTGATTGGTCGAATGTTTGATATTCGCCGAGTTAAATATCAGCAATTACCACGGTTAGTTTGAAAACAGAATACGCGGTGTTGTTTTGCCATCAGAAGTGCAGTATAATCGCCTCATGCCTGTTAGTAAGCATGCATATCAAATACAATTCCAGAAATGAAAACCAAATAAAGCGGCACTGTATTTCTACATGTTCGCAGTGAAAGCCTCACGATTAATCCGTTGATTAGGCTGCGCTGGCTAAGGAATAAACGGGAGCGGACTGAGAGCCATTTCTCCACAAATGTGGTTAATTAAATAATTTTGACTTCACACTGTTGAATGAGTAGTGCACATTACTGTCTTGTGCTTATCTGAACGAAGCATACACTTCCTATCCCATTCTCGGGAAGCGCCCCGTTGTTGTTCACTTACACTACACAGCCTCTGCGACGGCAGTCTCCTACTTAGAAAATGAAGTAGGTACTTGATAAAACTAAGGCAGTGTGTTCCATTCCACCATATATAACCATTTTATTATTTCAATATCACAAACATAAGATAAGTTTCCATTTTTTGTGTGTTTCAGTTGGTATCGTTACTGGGGATTGTCATCTTCCACGCTTTGGACTATGGGTTGAGCGACGACGAAGAGCGCCATCTCACGCCCGACCTGGAACGTCTTATCGATATGATGATCGCTTCAGGTAAGATGCTCTCCCTTCCCCCCAAGTCCCTGATACGGTGCTTTCTATGTAATCACATTTCTTGACGATAAAATCAATAACTCCTATATCTTCAGCCTCCACAAAATAAAAAGCTGCGCTTTGAACGGAGATTCCGACCTGGATACTGACAGTGTGGGCTGTAGCATGGCGAAATTAAATTTCCTAACTTAATGGGTTGATCTTACCGCGACCCAGGAAAACTTTCAGTATATGCTCTTGCTCTTTTAAAACAACTTTTTCCAGTTAAAGATTACCAAGTAGACAATTAACTAGTCATCTTTTTTTCTAAGTTATCTTTTAAATTTCCAATGTCCACCTCTGTGGTGTGGGGGTAGCCTGCCTCCTCACATTCAAAAGGTCCCGAGTTTGAATCTCGGTTAGGGTGAGTTATCCGGATAAGGCTTTCTTAGGAGTTTTCTCTTATCCTGACAAGACAAATGTGGGGTAACTTTAAGTTCTATAGAACCCGGACTTATTTGAGCATCATTTTATCCATTTTATTCATCGCCCGATATAACCTATCAGGTTAAAGCACGTTAAACTTAAAAAACTCTGATATGTTGTACTCACATGACTTTCTGTACTTTTGTACTAACTATTCTTACAAACTCTTATTCCTATATCTTCTTCATGTTAGTCGAGATAAACATTTGCAGAAATTATCTTATTGCTTATTTTCTGGTAGGTGCAAGGGGAACATGGGAATACAGTAGGCTTTGAGCGATAGTTAAATATTTTAAAGCTTTGAAACTCCGTTCTCATGGTAGGACTAAGAGATAAAAGTGGATAACGACCTTCCGTTTGAGAAAAGTGTAAGTATTGCAAAACCACACAAATAGAAAGGAATATCTCCGAAATGGTTCACTTCACAAACAATTTATTTGGACATAAATTGTGTGTTTTAACGAGATCAACATTTTTGTATACTGGAATGATACCAGAAGAAACAAGAAAAAGGGTACGTCCGATGACAACTTGGATGGATGATGTACCAATGGCCTTAGAATCAAGGAATTTGGACCCAGAACAATGGAGAAACAGAGTCGTGGAATATGGCTTTCGGAAGACGGCGCCAGTGGTTATAAACCGGAGACATGATAGTGAATATTTTTGTATAGTAAGATTTGGTCTATCTCTTACGATTTACCAGTTATGTCAAAGTTATCAAGAGTAAACAGGACTACATGGGCCATATACAGAAAATTTAAAATATACGTTTCATTTACCATAAAATATCTCAAACATACGGCATTTTAATAAAAATCTTTAGCGCCATTTTTGAGAAAATCAAAATTTTGGAAACATTTTCCATGTAAAGGGTAGTTTAGGGTGAAGCAGTTTTCTTAAAAATCTTCGTGCTGCATTCTTGAAAGATATTAAACATAAATACCAATTTTGGTTTTTAACCGACTTTTCGTTTTTGAGCTATGCTGTTCACACGCACGCTCTCTCTCTCTCTCACACACACACACACACACACACACACACACGGAACTTTTTCTAAAATTCAGGGGGCCTCTAAACATATTTCCGGTGAAATCTCCACATCGAATTTTTGGGTGGTATACAGTACTTCCTCTACTTACTATACAGATGGAGATAAAGTAAAAACCCAAATTTGTATTCCTTAGATGTTGCCTACTATGTATTTACCGATTGTCAGCTGGGAACTGTTATTTTTATAGCGTGTAATGCTGACCGATCAAAAATAAATAAAATATTTTGCCCTTTATGAAACAGACGAGGGTAATTGAGTGTTTCCTTCATTAACACAGGTAACTGTGTTGAAATGCATTAAATTATTCTGGGTTTAGATCACCTACATCAGATTATCCTCCCCGTATGGAGGACTGACAGCCCCTAGGTCTTAAAAGCTGTGTTAAGATAAATGGGGGAGGGGGGATTTCCTGAACATCGACCTTCTGAATTCTGCTCTTAAAATGAATTTCGGACTTCAGTTTTCCAAATATATTTGTTTTCTCATGGTTATTAACCTCTTTCCCAACAACGACGTGTCCAATGTAAAACGGCTATTTTTAGAAAATATTTAGACTATATTAGGTGTTTTTATTGTTATGTTAATGTTAATTGGTGTTCAATAATAAAAACAGTATTTTAGCTATTTTCTACAATTATTTTCAATGTTATTGTCGTTTTATTGTTTGGAACAAAAGGCAAAATTTATGCAAGTGCAGTCAAATGTAACCCCGTTGTCATCCAGGTAGGTGTACCATGACACCCCTTACTTTGCGTGGGTGTTTCACATTCTTTATCACTGGCACATTTGACTCAAGCTTATGACGTTCGGCTTTGAATGTATCCCCAGTCCATTTCTTCTCGCCTTCACGGTCATGACTATTGAATCGCTGTGCAAGGGATATAAAATCCGGTTTAGGAAATAGAGGAAGAGCAGCATATGTGGCAACATTTTGACATCTGGCAATGGTATGAAAGGCTGATTGTTCAATTAAATGTCTAGATGCGTAGATATTTCCAGAAACAGGGTGCATAAAAATGTCTATAAATAGTTTCCTCTTCAGCATTTAAAAGGAGTTTAGTAGAGAAAAGAGCCTAACTGTGGATATATTTCGAGTAAATATTGATAATATACTGTACTGCTAACAATAAATAATATCTATACTTGTAATAAACTCAAATGTTGAAGTGCCTTACTGTGTAATATGACGCCTAACTTCGTGCCTACTTTATGACCTAGTTTAGCTGCTTAAAACCTTACTTGGTCTAATCATAGCATGTAATCTCAACGGATTTCCTTTTGTAGCATTTTGCAATTCATTGGTTTTTAGTGAACGTCTGTTGCTAAGGCCCCAGATTAGCGCAAACTCTATAACGTCTTCTTTACTTTGTGACATCCATTCACCTCGCAAACCAATTAAAGCATCATCTGTGCCAGGTGTTTGTAGATAATACACAGGAACTGAAAGCCCCAACAAAGCATAATCGCCATAGGAGCATTCGCTTTTCTTCAGCATTCTGCGGTGAATATTTCGTCGGCAAGTTTGCAACTCAGTATTATGCAAGTATAGTGTCAACGTCTCGGAAACGACATGCTCCCGGGGTAAACAAACTTTCTATTTTGCAAACCTAGTGTTCTTGGCAGAGAAATGGCAAGTCACGGCCGGGAATGAACCACGATTGGCATTCAGCGCCAAGGTCCATGAAAACCAAGTGGTGGTAAATTCCTCTATGTGTCATTCTGGGCGTTCTTACAAGAGAAGGGTTTTGAGAACGGGAATCTTGTTCAAAATTATACCTAGGAATACCATTCACTGTCCTGTGTTGTGGCGTAGTGAGTTGGAGAGTAGTGTTCCGGTTACCAGCCATGGAATACACGTGGATTTGAGCTTGTCCATGAGGGTGCGGAATTTTCGACGCACTCGGCACCGACATGTCGATGCATTTGAGTAGCTACTATAGGATGAAAACCAAGGTTCTGGCTGGACGAAGTGCTAATCAGATCATCTCCCCATATTGACTGGACGATCGTCCACGTCTACTGTGCCCATGGGCATGTGATCGGCAACCGGTCGGTCGGTCGGTCGGTCAAGGCCCTTCAAGGCTCTCGTGCTACAGATTCTTGTTATACATAATACCATAAAGTGCTGATAGCGAATCCAAAGTCATTTTACTTGTAATAAACCCTATTCCCTGTTATTTAATGCCATTTATCTTAATATATTCCAAGAAAACTGTCAAACTTATATTTTCATAACCATGTGGATTAAAAGAGTTAATCCCTCTGAGATGCATGTAAATCCGTATCAATTATAAGAAAATTGTGGTAAAATGGAAAATACCCCCCTCCTAACCTCAGCTATTTTAACAATATGTTGTTAATATTGAAACGAATAAAGTGAATGTAATGGTTTTTATTGTGTAGTAAGTTAAAGGTTTATGAGGGGAATCATTCGATTTAAACCTGGCTCTCAGAATGATGAAAGCACGTGCATTTATCATGACGAACTGTTCTATCACTTTTATCGCCTAACAGAACTTTTTGGCTCCTTTGAATGGTATAATAATTAAGGGAAAGGAAAAGAGGCGCGTGTCAGCTAGGCTAGGAGAAACATGGTTTAGTTTGGTAGGTATGGGCTATTCCATTTCAAACCGGACAAAAACGAGAAAATTGACCTCGTATTTTTTAAAATTATTAATAATTTCTACATGTGTTACTGACTGTAAAAGAAAACAATTGAGAAACCTATTAAATTTCTATAGTTTTCGAGTTAAAATTCGATACATTTTGCGTTATTTTCCGAATGAGACAACTTCTGTGCCGTAAAATTTGTGAACCTTAAATGGGATTTCGGTAAACTACGATTTATTTTGGAGCTGAATGTCTTGTAGATGGTGGTATGCGACAATAGCATAGCAATAATTACACAATTTTTTAAAACCTTTTTCTTCATATATTACTTATAAATGTCTTTTAAAAAAGATTCAACTTATATAGGTTAAAATCTCTTTCTATTACACACTAATTTTCAGTTTTATGGAATCCTTTGTGTGAAACGTGGGGAAAATAATGAAACAGTAAATATTTAAGGTCGCGCTGTACTTATTAGCTGTTGACCAGCTCATGGTCTTAGGGGAATGAACGGAAGAGGAGAGTCACTCCACGATAGTGTAATCAAGAGTTTTGTAAACATCTTGCAAACGCTGTCCTGTTCAAGGCGCTATTTACATTGACAACCTACCTCCAATGTTATTCACGCTATGTTTACTCACTGCTATTTTCTCTTAATTGGAATTGTAAAATCGTAGAGTGACTAGCGCTATGTCGGAAGTAATGAAAAAAGAGTGATACATCCTGAAGGTGAGGAAGTAATTAGGAAAGCGATTGATGAGTAAGCTAGGAACCAGTAGGTATATAAAGCTTCCACTGTGTCAAGTTGTAGTTTATACTGGGTTTTCGGAATCAACAATCAAAAGAATTCGCAAAAGGTGCAAGATTTAAGTATAAGTGGTGAAATGTGTTCTAACGACCCCAAAGAAACTACGGAAAACAAGATCTGCACACGCTGTAGTGAATGTGGATGATTTTGATACGTCTGTGATTCGGAGAATTATACCTACATGACTTTTACGTTGTTGAGAAGCGTGTTCGTACTATGAATAAATTGTCTGCCCGTTGTTCCGGAAAAATTACATTTTCCATGGGGACGAATTTCGCTTTCGAAAGTTATTTCAAAGCTGGACTTTAAATGGAGTACATATCAAAACAAAAGAAAGGTACTTATCGAATGTCCTCGCACCGTGACTTGGAGATACGGTTATCCAATTCAAATAAAGCATTTGCGAGAAAATGGGAGAAGTATCTTCTATATTGAAGAAAGTTGGGTAGACGGTAACATCACATTGACGAGAGTGTGTCATGTTTATAAGCTAAGCATATTGCATGAGCTGAATAAATTTAAGTTTGGCAACTGAGCGAATTCTTTGCTTTAATCTAGCGTAAATACATATTCCAAGGTTGGCACTGTTATCGTAACCACAAGAAGAAGCATGAGTTCAGCTTCAGATAGCACTGTTTACCTGGGATTGTTTACTGACGTAGCGGCTGGCTGTATTCCTGCCAGGGACCATGGGCTGGCGAACAAACTGTAGACGTATCGCTCAACTGTCGCTTGTCACTCAACAGCGGATCGACGTACTGACGTGATTCATGGACCGGTGCGTGACATGGTGCAGCCTGACTAGAGGATTTGACGCTGTTTCTGTTATTTTGTCTACAGCTGTCCGTTGAAGATGCCTTAAAATATTAACCAGTATTGTTTTTTAATTAAATGCTGAACGATATGGCATAATTTATATTCCTTTAACATAGTTTTCAGAAAAAACACGAAATATGATAAAAATTACATTAAATTTAAGTTCTAAAAATATCGAACAAATACCACCACAAACTACAAAATCTTAGCGTCATTTTGATTTTTAATTGAGAATTTTATGTTGAATCGTTTCTGAGTTGCGAGTCTCAGAATCGCGTAATTTTATCACATTACGGTAACTTCGACCCTGGAAAAAACTCGGAACCACTTGCTTATCATGGCTGCGATTTTGCAGAAGACTTTAACTTAACAACTACTTTAGATGGTAGAAAATTGAACCCCCCCCAAAAAAAAAAAAAAAAAAAAAATGCAAGGGAACAGCCCGTATAGGCCATCCTATATCTTCGCAAATCTAGATATCTGCATAGCCACTAACATAGGACCTAATAATGTAATGGGAACAAGTAAAGAGTAAACATTGCAGCGACATTCAAAACTCAATTATCGACTGAGATCGGTAATGTGATAGCATCTGCGCGGAGTATAACGATGGTCTCGATTTGTGGTTCGCATTCTGGAGGTTGTAGGTTCCAATTTCGTGTATCGCCCAGTTTCTCGATGTTAATTTGATGTTTTATTTCACTTGCCAGGGAAATAATGAATTGCCACATGCTCTAAGTTCCACTTATGCACTAAAATAAATAACGCATGAAGGAAACGGCAGTTCCACGATACAGAAGTCTATCTTCGGACACTAAAAGGCGTGCACAGAAAGGTATAAATGTCTTGTCTGATACGATCTGGCTCGTTTGCACCTACCGTATTTCATGGAGGGGATTTCGACTGTTATTTGAACTAAATATGCTTCATTCAATTCTTTTCGAGTGGACATGTAAACATATGCTAAAAAATTATCTACATTCTCAATATTCAGTGAATTAAGTGTTTCGAAGGGACTCAATAACGCTTTATGACAACAAATTAAGTTTCAGTGCTCTTGTTCGTCTGTAATATCTGAAGACTTGGATTTTATTTTTTTAACACCATACACGTTCAAAATCGATTGCGATTTGGTACCAAACACAACATCGGTGAAAGTTACAAGTAAAAACAAGGTATGAGCGGATAAGTCACGTTCCAGGTTCTGCAACTGAGAGGAAACGGAGCTGCGCTTGGTGAAAACAAAACACTGATAAACGGCGGCACCGAGCTTCACTAACTCCCTGTGAAAACGTAAACACTGAGACCTACCTGCATGAAACAGCTATAATTAATTCAGATCTCGAAAGGAAAGTCAAGAGTCAGGGATTCCATACCGCAGTGCGCTTAGCTTCTCCGAAAAGATTCCACGCAGAAGGATGCTGGCGTTAATGATGCAAAGAGAAAAATGTGAGCAGAACTCGTTCGACTTTCTGTATCTATTACCAGTTCATAGTAATTCTATAGCTTATAAAAAGTTATTTCCTCAACGCTTCTTAGTACTCGTGTTACATCTGCATAGGAATGGTTTTAATAGTTTCAGGAGAGCGAAGTGCATGCATACATGATAGAAAATATTTTGGTATTGACGAACGAAAGTGGTACTATTTGTGTCTTAAGTTTGTCTTCCTTGTTTGATCATAAGTTGTTGACATACGTAAGGCCCTAATGTACTGTGACTGGCTGTTGTATAACAATAATCTGTCCCAAACTAGAATGGTCCTGTTGTAAACACATGGAAGGGGAATAAGAGACACAAGGACGGAACGCTCTTAAGCCGCTGATTGGTTGAGGGAAAATCATGAGTGTTTATAGAGGCGGTTCCCACCAGGATCGTATTGTTTAGGGAAGATTATAGCTCTCCTCGGCCGTCCTAGGGAAAGTGGGTACGAACAGCTTCTAAGAAAGTATATCAGCATTCCAGAAATACCACATCTTTGCGCTTAAAAACATAACCTGCAGAAACAAAACTCCTTAGTTATATGCAATCAACTGATTGCTTTCAGTTGATATTGGACATAGTCATCTATATACATACCATCTTCCAGGACATTAATAATTATGCTAGGCTAATCAGACGCCCCTACCTTTGTGCAATCCGCAATTTATACTCCGACATGGAACTACATATTTCTGTAGGTGCACTGTTGTAGATGCACATTAATAATAAAGTGTTATAGAGAAAGGAGTTTCAAATTTGTAATATGAACGTTTGATTTAAAAAGCCCAAATCACAAAACAATAACAAAGTGTTACCAGCAGTGTTCTCCTCTAAATGTTGAGCAAAAGTTTCACTCTGAGCATTGTGCGGTTTCCGAGATATTTTAACTCAACACTTGCAAAAGGGGTGGGAGAACATTAACAAAAATGTTAAGAAGCATATCTAATCGACTAAATATATTTCTCTAAATATATTTCTCGGTTCGATCCCAGGCAACCGCATGTGGGATTTGTGGTGGACGAAGCGGTTTCCCCCGCCATCTCATTCCACTGGGGCTCCATCTTTATTCCATGTATCATCAATGTCACCGCCTGCGGTGCCGTAGTAGTAAAAGCGTGCGTTAAACACTACCCCCCCCCAAAAAAAAAAAAAAAAAAAGATTTCAAATACATCGAGAAGTGTGAATATTATTCTGAAATAAAAACATAAATTCCTTCTTTTTGCATTGGTTCAGCCATTTCAACTTTTCATAATCGTGCTTAGTAATAATAATAGTAATAGGTTAATATTAATTATAACTAAATCTCCTTTATAAAGTTTTTATAGCTTCAGAATGATATCAAATAACAAGTTCGGAGAGTAATTCATAGGCATTTTACAGAATATGTATTTGTCAGGCAAATTACTTGAGTCTAATAATATTACAATCAATAACATAAGGGAGTATTTTGGAAAAATCGGGAGAAACTGCATCTTTACTTTCCCTTTCACTTACCTATTATAGGTACATGGAATACTATGTTCTACTTAAAAATTCTATATATATCAAGTTGCCATCGGAAACGCAGGTTTCGGGGTGCATTTGACACAAGAAAGGCAATTGTAGAAGGTTTGGGATATATACATATACCGGGTGGAAGGGAAGTCATTACATTAATTTAAACCAGTGATAGATCTCGGTACTTGGAACACATTTTGTATCTTATGTTTCTGTCTCTGACCATTTTGTCCATTTTGTCTCTGATCATTTCCCTAGTTCAGTACACATGCCGTGCCTTGTCCTTCTGTGTTTACTGTGCCAGTGTAGGCCAATCACAAGCGTTAGCTCCCAAAACATTAGGACGAAAGCGACATGTTTACATCCACAAACCAGGTCAATTCCCTTACCAACCTCAACGCAACGTTGTCGACTTACTGCACGTGTGAAAAAGCTGCTTGGAGTATTCCTTCACGTCTTTTAAGTGATTAATTCTTTCGAAACCCTGTGTGTGATGTCCCATAATTACTACCGAAGTTATGTCAGAAATAAGTTACTCTACGCATCTTACAGGTAACAAACTGTTACCTTCGTACATTCTTGTGGAATTACGCATCTAATTTGGATGAAAAACCATTTATTTTTTCGAAATCGGCTGATCAAAGAACAAAATACCATTCGACTTTTTTATTTGTAATGCTTCTATGAAGCATATATTAGAAAGAATGTAATGACTTCTCTTCCATCCTGTATAAATACTATTTTAGTTACTCTTTAAACATGCCGGTTAAGATTTAAAAGAAAATTCCTTTCCCAAATTGCTTATTACATATAAAGTGTTTTCTTATTTATCATGTTCTCACAAGAGACACGATTTTGATTAAAATACCAAATATTAAAGATATGTTCATGCCTAATAAAATGCACATCTTGAGTTCCCTGTGACTAACGTGTGAAGTCCTCTTCATCGTACGTAAGTTGCAATAACTAATAAATCATAACACAGACAAAAATAATTACTTCAAGAAAAGTGCAGAATTCATTGAAGCATACCATTTTTGCGCAATTCTCTTCTCCCCCCCCCCCTCTCTCTCTCTCTCTCTCTCTCTCTCTCTGTTGTAGCGTCAGGGTTTCCGATTCGTCCTTTTTCTTTTCTTCCCTGGAGGTCATTTCTTATGATCCGTAAATTTGTTCCTCCGATAAACATTTGAAGACTGTTTGCATATGTTGTGTATACTTAAATATTTATTACTTAATTTAAAATAATTTAAAACAACATGAATGCTGAATAACGTAATAGGATAGAGGAATCATTTTTTAATTAATTTTATAACATATACCTATAGTTTCCTAAGAATTTGTAGTCGGTATAGAAAGAGGTAGGTATACCAGTCTATCACGTCCGGAGTTTTCAAATAAGATGTTACGGAAGTCTGAAGTTTATTGACAATCACATGCTTTCAACCTATGAAGGTACCTGTCCAGAGACAAACGAGCTCCCGATATTCAAATTTTTTATTCATGTGCAATGCCTGCGTTTTTACCTTCCTGGCGGAATGAAACAGTAAAATGGAGAAAATATAGAACTTTTAAACACAAATATTACAGAAGAATTTTCCGGACCCAGTTACTCCAGCAGACCACGGCAAATCAACCCGGAAGGTTCATCTAGAATTACCAACTCCTGACAAATATTACCGTTCAGATCTGCCAAGAAAGTTTAACTTTTAATCTTACAAAATTCAGTTAATGGTAGTTGCATCCAAATGTGCCTTTGTATAAGCAGCATTTCCTCTGTAATGCTCAATAATTGCTGTTGCACATGTTGTGTTATTTTCCGCATGCCTACTGTAGCGGAACTGCCATCTCTTGTGTAAGCGTGCTGAAGTAGCTCCAACTATCTCTTTTGTGAAATTTGCAAAATAATACCTAATGCAATACTGAACAAATAAAACAGTCGCTATTTTTATTCTAATTTCGGTAAGATTTAAACCTCCGTGCGTTAAGTAATTTCGTCCACAGTTTGCAATACTCATTTGAATTTTGTATCTCATTTTTATAAAAATCTTTTATCAACATTTTCAATGTTTAAAACTTAGTTTCACCAGCTTGTTTGAAAACTTTAGGTAAATAAACCAATATTTTTGTTGTTTAACGACACTATCAATTGCCAGGATCACATCAGCGTCGCCGGTGTGCCGGAATTTTGTCCCGCAGGAGTACTTAAACATGCCAATAAATCTATTGACATGAAGCTGTCGTTTTTAAGCACACTTAAATCCATCGGTTTGGGCGGATTTGAACCCGCCATCTTGGGATCAGTAGGCCAGCGTCTAACCAACTGAGCCACCCAGTCCGGCGGGAAAAAAAAAAAAAAAAAAAAAAAAAAAAAAAAAAAAAAAAAAAAGTAAACCTTTAAGTGATTGGAAAGGGTAGAGTGAGACTGAAAAATTGAATGCCATGACCGGGATTTGAACCACGGATCTACCGGTTACCGTCCGGCTGCTCTAACCACTAAGCTATCATGGCCAACGTGCCGATTTGACATTAAATTCTCCAACTCACATTATTCCCGATAAACCACACAAGGAGATCTCAATTTACTCTGAGATAACATACCTTAATGGCGACTTACAGCCGTTGCAAGTACTTAATCATGTCCTACACACGGCTATTGTGTGGGAAAACATTAATTACAACCTTTAGGTGAGTTTCAATTGTAATGATATAAACATTGATGAATTTACACATTGTAAAATTTGAAGCTTTCACGGCGAACGTTATTAATCAAGGTTTCACGAGTGATCAGCCGTGTCAGATTTAGGATTCTGAAGAAGGCCATGGAGTCTGGAATGGCAGAAAGCTCGATGTTCATAAATCTGACCGTGAAGCCTTGATTAATTTACATATTTTTAAAAATCTGATATTTTACGTTCACAAGACCCTCTCTGCTCACTCTTATATAAACTATTCTTACAAAAACTTATTTTACTTTTTATTTCATGCTAAGCGTCTGCAGAATTTCTTCTATTACATATCTCGTTATAGGTGCATTAACCTGAAGCGATAGTGAAATTCTTTAAAAGCAGATTGTTATGTGATGGCTTTGAAATTGCATGTTCCTTGCATAACCAGAGAAAAATAAATAGAAGTTTAGCACTTGAAAACAATATGAAATACATACTTAGAAATTCAAATAGGTAACAAATAATATTTCAGAAATGGTTAATACCGGGGGAGGGGGAAGTAATTTTAATTTTGTGTCTTATCGAGATCTACTTTTTTGTGTGTATTAAGCTTTTGAATGCCTCTTACGCATGTTATATATTATGCAACATTTATTCAGAATGAAGTGGCCTTGACAGGCGTTCCACAGAAAATTGAATACACACATTTTTGTCACACAAATAAGTATTTTAATCAAAAGCGTTACGAGGCATTTTTGAAAAAATAATAAATCGCCAACAAATCACTATGTAAAGAGTAGTTTGAGTTAGGGCGGGGGGGGGGGGGGGGTCCCTGAAAATCTCCATGTCGCGTCCCTGGATTACGAACATATATAGCAAGTTTGCTAACCGACTTCTTGTTTTCGAGTTCTGCTGTTCAGGGCGCGCGGGACTACCGTTTCTTCAAGATACCTTTTAGGCTCGGTGGACCTCAAATGTGTATTTTCAGTGCTAAGAAGAGAGTTTATTATTATAACCTTACCATCATAAGGTCAAACCAGATATGCCAAGGTAGCATACTTGTGTTTGTAGCAAGGAAGAGGTCAATAGTTTCCCTTTTTTCTGTGTAGTGTTTAACGCCCGCTTTTGCTACATACGGCACCGCAGGCGGTGACACTGATGACACCTACATGGAATGAAGATAGAGCACCGGTGGAATGAGCGGGGGAAACTGGAGAACCCGGAGGAAACCCGCCCCAGCGCCGCTTCGTCCACCACAAATCCCACATGCGGTTGCCGAGGATCGAATTGGTGAGAAGCGAATGCTGTAACCATTCGGCTACAGCGCGGCCGTGTAGTTTCCCTGGAAAGTCATTCTACTACATGGTGTTTTATTTAAAAGCGGACTAAAGTCAGCTCATCAAAGTTCCAATAGTTATAGTAGCGATGTCCTACGTTTGCGAAAGAGGGGGTTGGGTTTACCTCCTTCCACTATACGTGAACTTTGCCACTCTTTAACACAGACGTGTATTGCGTTACAGTGGCGGGTTGGTTCCATGTACGTTGTGTTTGATTTATGAAAGCACTCCCAAATCTTACGCGATAAGCATATGTTCATTGGTGACTTCTTTGGTACTGCTTACGTTTAATAAGTCTATCAATATTTGGCGACAAAGTCGAAGTGCACGGCCTTACAAGATAAACCAAGTGATCGTCGCGTAACATATTCTTATTCAGACTTTTAATATAATTCAACTTGAAGAAACTCTGTTCCAAATATATGTAGAGCTATGCTCACTCTTATACACACTATTCTTGCAAGTGCTTATTTCTCTACCTACTACATTTTTATCGACATAAGCATTTTCAGAAGTTATTTTATTGCTAACTTTATTGTAGGTGCATGGGGGAATATGGGAATACAGTAGGCTTTAAGCGATAGTCAAATGCTTTAAGAGCTGGTTGCTATGCGATGCTTTTGAAATTTTGCTCTCTTTGCAAGGCCAAGAGATAAAATACGAATAACGCATTCCTATTTGAGAAAAGTGTAAGTATTGCCAAATTCACACAAATAATAGAGTATCTGGGAAATGGATCACTCAAAGGAAAAAATATTATGTTATATAAATTGTGTTTTAACGATATCCACATTCGTTATTTAGTAAGCTTTAGTCTATCCCTTACTGTTTACCATTTATGCAAAAGCCATCCAGAATGAAGAGGTCTTCTAAGGACATTCCCAGGAAAATGAAGTTATGACTTATGAACTGCCATGGAATCGCCTGTTTGTGTCCGTTGCTGGATACTGATCGTCTACTTGTGATTTTACACGTCACCCTCCTACGGAAAGAGTGGAGTGGAGAGGGGAATAGCCGCTAATTACGTAAACGTCTCCAAAGAGACTAGGTTGAGCGATGCTCTTGATGAACCTCAGCAGAAAAAGTTATTCTATTTAAAAAAGAATTAAGATTTACGTTATTTGTCCTTGTCTTTTCAGACTAATGGAATAGTGTAATTTATAACTCCCGTTACTTAACACTGACAGAGTGGTCATGTTAGTGTCGCAGAACAAATGGCCGAAATGATCTACTTGTCAGTTATTTTGTGTTTGGTAGATTGCCGATTCTGTAGTCAGCAGGAACAGCAGTCTATTCAGGGTCCATAGGGAGAGAGTAAAGTATCCATTTGTATTTAATTTTTAATGGCTTCATTTGTATAGCTCCCTTTAAGAATGGCCTTATCAGGAGCTTTAACTTGAGAAACAACTAATGGTGTTATTACTCGTTGAATTGCAAGTTTTCTTGACATTGATTTTGTAGTACTACTGGCTAATAAACACGCTTGTGTCCGCTCCCATAGTCATACTTCCAAACTGTGGAGTATAGCGGTGATTGTGATTTAAGAAAAATACCACGTCTGAGCAAGGAATCCAACTGGGACTTCTGGGTTTAGAAGCCAGTACACTGATCACTCGACTACAGGGTAGCACCGCCATATTTTCTTCTGCTAAAGATGAAGTTTTGTCAGATTATTCTCAAGAAGATATCCTATGGCCAAGTACGCATTATTATTATTATTATTATTATTATTATTATTATTATTATTATTATTATTATTATTATTATTATTATTATTATTATTATTATTATTATTATTATTACTACTATTACTATTATTACTATTATTATTATTATTATTATTATTATTATTATTATTATTATTATTATTATTATTATTATTATTATTATTATTATTATTATTATTATTATTATTATTATTATTATTATTATTATTATTATTATTATTATTATTATTATTATTATTGTCGTCGTCGTCGTTGTCGTCGTCGTTGTTGTTATCGTTATCATTATCATCGTTGTTGTTGTTAGTGTTGTTATTATTTTTATTTGTATTATTAACCTTTATCATTATCGTCGCTGTTTCTATGGTGCTAGTTGTGGCAGTGGTAGTGTTAAGGGCAGCTCACTGTTACGGCGTTATCGCAGAAAACCTGTAACTCTCTGAGAAAAAGAAATAGACAATTTTGAGCCAACCTGTATTTATTTGGTTTACTTTGCTTTCCTTAAAATCCCGGGGATTAAACCCCCTAAAAATCAAGAGTCCCAACTGGGTCAGCGTTACATGTGTTTAGTAGCAAAGGAGGTTATTTGTAGCTGTGAGGGTAAGCTTTTTAATGCGTTTAATGCGACTGTGGAAAATAATTGGAATATATTTCAGTGGGGCATTGTGCTAGAACAGTTTTATGGCCCTAGCGCTGGACTGTGGTGCATTAATAACTTGGCTTAATGCAGACAGGTAACAATGGCGTGGACCAGGGGGGTTGAGATGGCCGTGAACGTCAGTGAACCTCCGCCGGAAGTGGATGGAAAACATCCGTGCCGCGCTTGAGCGCCAGTGCATGATAAAAACGCAGCTTCCCGACATGCAACAAGAGAAAATGTTACTCTTTCTGTTTGCATATAGTAATAATGTCCCAATATCGTCCGTGGTTGATGAGGAGTATGAAATATATTGTTAAAACACATGAGCTGACGTGAGAATGATGCACGAGTCAGCCCAAGGTGGCTGCCGCATGCTGATTAGGTCAAAATATGACGCATCCTGAGCTCTTTAAGTCTATATAAGTATATGCAACGAAATATTAATACGTGGATTGGACGTACTTCTACCATCCGTGGAGGAAGTTGAATTCTGTCACTTGTTCCCTGGACCACTAAGCTTCATACTTCTGCTTTCCGACATTATTTAGGAACGTATGAAGAATATATGTATTTCTCAAGACAAATTTCAATTTTACACTGATATTTCCTTTTCGTATTTTATTGCATTTTTAAAACATACATTAGAATAATAGAATACTAAGAGCAAATACGAATTAACGTCTCCAAGTTAAGTACGGAAAATATCCAAGAAGTGGACTCACCAATTAGGAATCGGTACCCAAGAGGTTCGCTCCTTCTCGTAGACAAATCGTAGTTCTGGACACGAGTATAATCAATATTTTCTGTAATTGCTTCCATAGAAGAGAAGCATGGCCAGTAGATGATAGTTTCTCTGGGGATTTTGATAAGCGAATGACATTCATCTTAACCCTTTAATGCAGGAGTTAAGTTCATTTGAAAAACAAACAAATATCCTGACCTTGAGCTTTGTTTGGGGAAGTTTGGTTTTACCTAACAGCAAACATTTCCTGTCTGATTGTGGAATAGGATGTATTGCTAATAATAATTTGAATTGCTTTCCTTACTGTGGTTTATAGAGTTTTATGTTAATTCAGTTACGGAATGTGTACCACCCAATCTCCATATTTGGAAACACTTAAATGTTAGTATTTGCTGGTCCGCCCTTATATAGCTTCTCTTTTCTATCGCTGTGCCCTTACTTCCACACAATTAGCCATCTTATTTGTAGTCGTACGTTTTTCTCAACCACAGAAACTTTCTACGATTCAGGATTTAAATCCCAGTTGTTTGTGGGAAGCGCTTATCAACTGTCATAAGTTACATTGGTATGTCGTGGCGTTGGGCAAAGAAGACAAACTTAGGAATATTCTGCTAAAAGGCACAAGTTCTGCAAGTTCAGATTTAAATTGATTAAAACTAAGTATCGACAGAGTATTTTACTGCCTATTTTGCAAACATTGAAATCATGGGAAAGTGTGCTACTTTTAATAAGCCATTTTTTTGTTTTTCTTGCGTTGGAAGAAAAGGAACGACTTAATCATATGAAAATACATTCCAACACTTTACAGCTGCTTTCAAGTGCCATAGTAAAGCTAGAAATAGTTGCAAACCACACCTGCTTCATCCACATACAGTGAGTGTAAAAAGTATTGTGCATCTATATACTACATTGTTTTAAATTATAATGTGTGTGAAAACGAAAAAGCACGGTTTCAAGATATATGATAACATACATGACTTGAATAAACAGCGCTACCTTTCGCAAATGCAGTAATAAAACCGCAATAACATAAGTGTAATGTTTAGAAATTAAATAAAATGCTACAAATGGTGTTTAAAATGGGCATAAGAAGTGACTGTACACCAGAGGTAGCGGTTCGAGAAGATGTCAAAGACAGAATTAGGCAACATTCACTTTCTGCTCACCTGTGGATTGAAGCGATAAGGGACGGACGGAGTGGAACTAGCAGAAAAAGCATACGGATAAATCTAAGCGGGACGCAATCGCAGGGAAATCAGTGAATAAACAAGAAAACTGATTATTAAACTGCAAATCGCGAGAGAAATACCTCAACTAGTTTTTAGACCGCACTCCACTCTGCAGTCAATACTCCGGAAATTCTTGGCTAATAAGATAAATCAAATAAAGATATTAAATTTTGCAAAGGAGCATCGAAATAAAAAAGGCCAGAGTTCTGCAACGGTGTGATTTTTCCGACGAAAGTAAGTTAACGTTTTTATTTCCGATGTAGGACGGATAGTATGGAGATGGCTTTAAAAAAAAATCTAGTGCCGACAGTAAAATACAGAGGGGCTGAGAGATGGTCTGGGGATATATGAGCGCTTCAGGTGTGGGTCGATTGCACTTTACCGATGGATTGATAGACCATAAAATGTTCATGAAGTTTTAAAGCAAAATCTGCATGCTAATGCTCAGAAAAATATCTTAAGAATGGTTTTATTTTTCAGCAGGGCGGCCCGAAACATACATCTGGAAATACTCGCTTGTGGTTGCTTTACAACACACAGAAGTAACTTCATAGACCACCTCAATCACCGGATAACAACTCTGTAGAACATGTGTGGCCTATTTTGGGGAAGAAAATCAAATCACAGCTTTTCCAGTAAAGGTGCTTTGAAAGAAGCACTTCAAAAATAATGGTTCTTAATTGAGCCAAAGACAAGAGCAGAGCTACTGGAATTAATGCCACTAAGACTGGAGGCAGTTATGAAAGCAAAACGAAGGTCTACCAAATACTGAATGAGTATAAAGAGTTTTTTTCTGACATCGATGACATTTTGATTAGCGATGAACTTCGGCCGTATGACGCGTCACCTTGAAATAGATAGCTGTGTTTAAAAAAAGTGAACTTCAAAAGATAACTCTCACTCATTGCCAAAGTCATAATTGGGGGCTTGTAATTTGCGGCGTTCTTTCTCTTGTACCTTAAATGCCCTTGTTTTCGGAAGAAACATGAGGATACACTCTCGAACTCAAGATGTGGTGAAGCAGCAAGCTGATGGCTCCATATACTTGGGATTTACGAAGTGTAATGATTAAGGCCTGGGGGTTTAGCCACAAAAACATTACAACGGGTTAGTAGCGACTGTCTCATAAACATGAGTTGAGTCGCTTGCAGTCGCGCAAGGTCAAGGGCAACGGCGACCTAACTAACCTAGTAGCACGAGGACACGGCGTCTAAAGTATACTGTAGACTTATTCATAAATTACACCAGGGCCGGGCAAATGATGCTCAGAGAAGGTCGCTCAAGGTATCCCGCGAGTCGCCCAGGCTTCACTTACACAAACAAAAAATATTTTCCAATCAGATTTAAACATAAGCGTTAATTATGAACAATGTGTACAGTAAATGAAAATATAATTAATTGTGACCATACTATACATTGCGTCTGTGCATATTCTTTGTTACAGTGAATATCAATATACATTTTTTAAGTTTCCAAATGAAAGCGATCGATTCTCCTCCAAATATGATCTGTATCAGCAAAAGCGATTAGGGCAAATTGAAACCAAGGTGAGATACTAATGTTTGTTTTATGTGAGTTAACATGTTTTCTAGATCCTTCTAGTTCATCTCCAATGGTACAAAGAATAGAATAACCTATAATTTTCTGGATAGTGCGTTTTAGTTTTTGCTGCATCTGTAGAAGTATTCGATCTTCAAGTCGACTCTTGTCTATGGTTGGATAATACCTCTATGAGTCTGATAGCTTCCGCCATTTAATATTCCGACCCTCTAGAAGAATGACATCTTGAGAGTTCTCCGAAATTATTAGCAATGAACTGGATATTACTTAATAGCTGTTCTGATATAAGGTGCTTTACTTATTTTTTTGAAGGATTTTGTATGTTGTTAAGGACATTTAATGTCGCAACAGTCTGATGTACCGAGTACCCCATTTGGTCACAACAGGTTTTGGAGGTAAGAGAATATCTAGTTCTGCGTCTCTGAGGATTCTTAATCTTACAGGCGATTTCAGAAATATTTTTATTGAGTGAGAAATGACACTGTCTACACTTGGTAATAACTATTGTACGCTTAGCGACTCTGTGCAGACAATGTGCAATGCACGTCTCACGTGCACTAATTTTGGATTGGTACATCTGATGTATTTTGTTAGCCGCCTTTGCATATATGAGGCCCCATCAGTAACTAGAGAACGTTTTCCCGTTTAGCACCCCCGACTCTAAAAGTGACATTGACTGCTCAATTGTGTTGAAGATAGTTAAATCGTATACTCTTTGTAGTAATGCATATGTTAGTAAAAAGCTTTGGCTCAGTTGTTTTACACTCAGTGTACTAACAAAGCCCTAAAGTCATCTTAATACAACCCATCGTTTCATCTATAGAAACCCATACTTCTGTCGGACACAGAGTGTCTAATATCGTGAAGTTCATCTTCGTAGCATAGTTACAGGTACTTCTTGCGTATTGTTGTCTCGGACGGCAATGTTTTATCGGTATGTTTTTTCTAGAAACTGCTTCAAATAGCGAATTTCGAGTTTCCTGAAGGGAATGCTTGCCCCTACCATCATGTTGCAGAGAGCACGAAAACGGGTATTCTATCTGAATAAAGACACTGAAGGCACATTCTCTGTTTATATAGTGCAACGTGTTTTATGCTTCGTAGTTGCGAAATGTTGTCTGTATAGTTCTGGTAGCCATCCCTTATGTTTTTTGCACACAACCTACAGTTAATATTTCGGCTATTAGAGGAAATATATTCACTGCCATAATACTGTATAACACTGAAATTTGTATCTGATAAAAAAATGGTTATTCTAATAGATTTTAAGAACAGATTTCAGAACTGAAATTAGTTTTGTGTTAACACGTAAATGTTTTGAGACACTGCCCTGTTTCTGATTTGCTCTACTTCGTTTCCGCCGCAACCTTTAGTGGTCAGCTCAAGCTCTCAACATCTGCTGTTATTCAGGGTTGGTAAGAGTTTTATTGCAAACCAGCCTATTATATGATACGAGGTAACTTCAATATTTTGATAAAGGGGCTTAAAGATGGCACAGAAAGGGGACTAAGCTACTAAGGCCGTCTGCCCAGCATCACAGTGACTACGTGTGCGCTGAAAGAACAACTAGGGGTTGCAGATACTAAGTCCATATTCCGCTAAAATTCAGTAGCACTACAATAGATGGTTCAGAAAGGCGACTACGCAATTAAGACAATTTGTCTGGCATACACTTTGGTGAACCAACGCACCTACAAATATAACCAAGAAGTTGAAAAATAGAAATAAACAAATAAATGATCGATAATTCCTCTAAATCGTGCCAACAGACGAGTAGTCTGAGGATTGTATTATAATATGTTGCTTTTTGTCTAACAAGGGACACCTTTGGCCTCGAACACTCGGAAGTTCATATAAACGGACTAGAATAACAATCAATCATAAACAAGACAGTGGTCTGTGTCATTTCCATGCAAAACGTTGCATTCTGCTTCAAGTGACATTTTAATAGAGAGAAACAAAGTACCAAGATATCAATACCATAGGAGGGAAATTATTTGTAATTCAATGACGTCTGTGTATCATTACATTTTCAATTAACAGAGCCAAAAACCCTGTGCTTCAATTATTTATAGTACCGCAAAATACACATACTACACATCTGATAGTGCTTACATTAGTCCTCAAAGTGCAGATGCGGAATTTCGATGAAGTGGTTATAACAATGTATGTGCACACCTCATTAAAGCTGCATTATCACATTCCATATCACTTTCTCATTCACGCAGTCCAATAACAAAACTCGTCTCCGTCGTCTCCAAAACTTTAACACCGTTTTATTGTTTATCGAATTATCCTTTACCTATTTATTTACAGGTACGATATGGTATATTAATTCTGTAAGTATAAAAGAGTTGCTGAAAACAGTGGTTCGGAATGACGCTTTTGAGTATCTTGTTTGCGCCCCTGATAATGTTAGATCCTTTTCCATATTAATATCCAATTGGTAACCTAAATGCTTGGTATTCCACTACTTGTTTAAAGGCATTGGATTAATACATTGCTTCCACGTTCTGCTATTTTAAAAGGTGAACATTTCCAGGCTGGTGAGATAGTTTACGGCATGCAGCACAGACGCAGCAGATGTCCGAAGGGAGCTCTTCCCTATCGGACACACTCGCTGATTTTGTAATCGCTAATGGAACATTACGTTCAAAGAACAAGCAGGTGGTTTCTTGCTTCTTTATTGCATGGATGTTACAGAAGAGTGGCTTCGAACGTTGCTCCTTGAAAGTGAATAATGAACAAAAGAAGTTTGCAGATTAAATGTGACGCTATAGTTGTTACAAGAAGGTAGAGACCACTGTAAAAAAAAAGAGGCGAATAATTGCAGTATTAAAACACCATATAGAATTCGATACACAGGGCCCGAATTTTTATGACCTAAAAATTCTAGAAAAAATTACGTACTAAATGACCAAAAGTTTTAAAAAGTAACTTAATAGTTACAAAAAATGGACCTAAAACCAAATTTATTCCACTTAATAAAATTAGTGCACAGAAAGTTATAAATTAATTTATACAAGTGTATTGCCGTTGTACAAGTAGAACAAATGGGTATACGAATAGTGATGAAATAATTAATTAGAAAATTAATTTAAAATGTGTTTGTTTTTGTTTATATACATATACATTAATTAATTCCTGACCATTTCTCCAAGTCCCTGTCCCCGAATAACCACTATCCCGAAGTAGTTCACCGCGAATCCATTTATCCAAAGCCATTACCTCGAATGATCATATTACTGAATGATAATTCCCTGGAGTGTACAACGACAACTAAGTTATATTACCTAGTCTCGAAATTTGCGACTGGATTCTATTTTATCCAAACCCATTATAAAAAAGAGCTAACTTTCTGCTAACCATAGCAACACCTTTTTAGTCTATATTTACGGCTTTTAGCAAATATTCAAGTGAGAATATCAATAGTACACCAACCATAACACATTCTGGCCCCAGATCTTTAAAATTGACACTTGATGGGCATTATACGTATATAAAATATAAACGTGGACCTAGAGGCAAGATCTATCAGGATTGCTAAAGAGTGCACCACAAATAGTGTAGAGCGTGTACGATCATCGAAGGACGAGGAGATAATGTGATAATCGCATTCACATGCTCCAAATAGAGAAACACCTCAAGCAGAGATAGAGTTAAATCTAATCTTAAGGAAGTAGCTCGTGAACACCCGGAACTAAATCCAAATCAGATCCTCAGAAATCAATTACACGAAGTTCCATCAGCTGTACTGAATATTTTGCCCGTGAAAGAAAATCTGAAGAAATCTTGGAGAAGAGAGAGAAATATTTACCAGCAAATTCTGTATCTTCGGCAGAGCTATAATCCCTGAGCGGTATATCAGAACTCTCCAACACGAACAATTTCTATTGTACGCAAATGGTGCAACAACACCTTTAGGGAAATGATAGTAGAAGCACCAGAAGAATTACTATCTGTTTTGCATTACTTCAGTCTGAGTTACATCAATGGACAGTAGGCACGAGAACGAATACCTGCAAAACAACCACGCTTTCATCCTAGAATATGGAATGAGTACAAAGCTACATTGAACTATCATCGTACCAAGAATAATATCTAAGTGAGGGCTGGTGTAACCGCTTTCAAAAAATAATCGGAAAATACATGGCACTTGCACAACTTAAGCGAGAACAAGAGGACACCGAAAAAATAGGAAAAGAATTACAGATGGGAAGATCAGTACGTGCCCAACCCCCCAAAAAATGTAGATGACTGTGCATACAAGGATCAGAAGTCTCTGTGTGCGATATCAGCAATACAAGGGCACAGACGACGTACAAACCTATTTGAGAAGAATTGCGTACACTTTCTTACTATGAGATCCCTTTCTTCCAAACGCCGTTTTCTTTTACCCATGAGGTAACTGCAAAGTACATAAAATCGTTTAAAGGCATACCTACATAAAGTACTTTCATTTATAATCATTCTGCATTCGTGATTATTAAATTTCGGAAAATTAGTAAGCCAATTTATGGTCACTCTGGGCAATGACTTCCGGGAAATGGGCATTCGGGTAGTTGGATTCGGGTTTATCTACGGAGATCATATTTATTCTTGTTTGAAGAGTCTGAAAAGAAAATTAAGAAAAATACAACATTAACTCTTTTGAGCTAATTGCGAATGCAGAGGTCTTCAGAGCCTATGGCACGACATAGGGACAACAACAATAGCAACCCGCCTGAGTGTACACACACATTAACGTGAATGTTGGCAAACTGTCCCTAGTTTGGAAAACATGAATTCATAACTGTAATTACACATATTTTCCTGATAATAACCAACCCTCCGCCCTCAAATAACCCTATTTAGACTAACTATTAAATAGAAAAGTGACTTTTTCGGAGACTGCTAGTAAAGAACGTACATAGTTACTTTTATTCCTCAGATTAATGGTGAAATTTCTTATGTTAAAGTTATTCTTGTGTCAATAATATAAATCTCTTTATATACCCAACGAAACGCAAGAAAGCAAATGAGTAAAAACTCAGAGAGTACCAAAACGACAAAACAATTACGCAAAGTCGAAAAAAACGCCTTAAAACAAGAAAATTGCATAAGATGACCAACATTTATCGTTTGTAGGCATATGGAATGAGCGTAGCTCACAACACAACGTGACAAGAAACTGCGTGGTACGCTTAACATGTTCCTAATCCGCATCCATCCCTATACAGTGTGAAACATGGCTCACAATAATGCGAGAACAGAAAGAAAATGAGGATATAGCATCTTGGTTAACAGTACAGAGAACGGAACGAGAACGGAATGAATGTATATCGACTAGCAAATCTATAGCAAAGAGGAAATTTGATTCTGTGCATTGGACATCGTGTGAGGCATCCATTTCTAAAGGGTTCCTTGTCCACTAATTTGACAATTTGATGTTCTGGTAGCAATGGCTTCGTCTGTGCATTCTCTACGAAATGTATTATGTCTTACACTTCCAAAACGCTCCAAAACCCATCTAAAACGCATTGAAATACTGCATGCAGTTCCAAAGTGGCCCTTGTCCAATCTCACGAATCCAATATGGAGAACGTAATAATGTACAGCAACAAATGGTTCCTTGTCCCACTGCAAGGATAAACATGATACAATATTGAGTTTCAAAATGACCCTTGTCCATCAAGGGCGGTATCTTTCATCGGATTTTACTTAGAGGTGAATTCTTACCTCCTTGCTTTATTGCAATGCAGTAATACATATTGTCCTATTGGTGGCATTGCTTTCACAAACATTTACAACCAAAACATTGGAATTCCAACGTTCAGGAAGCTCATGATACTTACGTGAATTATTGGCTCGAGCACGGCCGTGGCTCGAGTATGATATGCAGCCCAGAACAGTGCTACAAAATTTTTGAGAAGTATGGGACTGTGCTAAAGATAGGTGGTGGGGACTTCAATGTGTGCAATTGGAAAGCAGCAATGGGAGAAATTCTGAAGGAACCTAACAACTGGCACTTTCAATTCGCAATAAGCAAGAGATTTATTATTACACGAGGAAAAACACCGAGTGCATATATTCTTGTTCATGGAGAGCCAGCACACAATGCAGACGTGGGCATTGCAAGAAAAGTTCTTAAACCAAAGAGGAAGGTAGCAGAGATTAATCCAGAGCAGATTGCGCTTCGCATTCTCGTGATGCAGACAAAAAGAGATGACATCAAGAAATTACTGGGACTTCATTATGGTGAAAATTGGTAGACCTTACCTGTCTTGCTGTTCTACATAAATATCATCTCTCCAGATTGTGAAAAAGATAATGAAGATGCATCAGAGGACGAAAACGGGGTGGTCCAATGCGAGATGTTGATGATTCAGGTCATTAATGGCGGATGTATTTGTTCCTAAACATTAATGTAAAACTTTGGTCACTTTTCTATGAATAAATCCGTTGATATGACATAAAAACAGCGGTTTTATTAGGCCTTAAAAATTTCTTCCAGAACCAAAGCCTCCCTTGTCCATTTCATTGTGTTCCAAAATACCCCTTGTCCACAATGCAGTTCCAAACGGCACCTTGTCCAACTTATTTTGTTTATTTTATGAATATCCTTTGGGGTCCATGAGCTGTAATTCCACCCAAAGACTTTAACAGTTAATACTAATCAGTGTACAAAATATTATTTGCACACAATGGACGGTTTGTGAGCAGAACGTTTTTTGTGTTTCCCCAAAATTTTCACATCTTGGACAAGGAACCTTTTGGCAGTGGACGACTCATGTGTAATTGACCAGTGCTATATTTACTTTCTCTACTGGTAAGTCGAGGAAGTGTTGCATTTCACCCAAATATTCGTTGTCGAGATTTCACTGTAAATATATATTTTTAGACCCCCTGAATAAAAAAAAAATATTTTTAGAAAAGGGTCCGTGTGTCTGTCAGTCTGTGGACGGCATAACTCAAAAACGAAAAGTCGGTTGAAAACCAAAGTTGGTATTTAAGTATAATCTCTTTCAAGGATGCAAAACGAAGATTTTGAAGAAAATATCCCCACCCTAAACTACTCTTTACATGGAAACATTTTCAAGACGCTTCTCATATAGTTGTAGTATACTTTCTTCTTGAAGAAGGTGAACTTTAAAAGTTTGTTTTGGTTCATGGCTCCAACGATTTTGATTAAAATGCCACATGTTTAAGATATTTGTATGACAAATGAAATGAATACCTATTTTGAATTTTCTCGCTATAGCCTATGTAGTCCTGTTTACTCTGGTTGACTTTTGAATAACTCGTAAACAGTAAGAGATAGACAAAATCTTACAGTACCAAAAAAATGTAGATCTCGCTAAAACACATAATTTTTTGTAGAGTGAACCATTTCGGAGATATTTCTTGTTATTTTTTGTCAGTTTCGGAAAACTTAAAACTTTCGTGAAATGGAACATCGTTGTGAATTTTTTTATTGTGAAGCGTGCAAAGAGAAAGGGTTCTCAAAGCTTTAAAAGATTTGACTATCGCTTAAAGCCTACTGTATTCTAATATTTCCCTTGCACCTACAAGGAAATGAGCAATAAGATAATTTCTGTACGTTTTTATCTCAAGTAACATAAAGAAGATATGATTAGTACAAGAGTAGAGAACGTCGTGTGAATGCAAACACATAAGATTTTTTTCATTTGCTTCCAATCCAGCCAACATAGTCTAAGTTAGCCAACATTCGTTTAAGTATATATTTTCTATATGCAGATCTGCAACCATTTCCGATTCCTGTAGTCATTCCTTTATTGAACGGGTTCATTTAAAATTATTTGTTACTCTCTATTCGTCTCTGTTAATTTCTACCGGCTTTGCTGTTCTTTGTGGCTTTTGCTATTGTTTTAGGTAGATATTAGGCAATAGCTAGTTTTGAGTTGCATTTAAATAAACGTCCCCTAGAAGAAACAACTTTCAATGATCCTAGGCCTTGAAGGCTGACATTTGCGGGAATTTTTTCCGGCTTCATTTTCCCAGTTTAATATAAGTGTTCAGTGGCTGCTTCATGCCGTACACGCCTTGAATGATTTCTCGGTTATTGTGAACCGGCCTTAATTAAAAGCTTAACAGTGGTGTCAGAGGCTGAAAGGGACGTAAGAGTTCCACCAACAAAGCAAGAAAATGAAATACATTCAGCGATGTTCAGTAACTGTTAAAATCTACTCAGATTTTAAGAAAGAGAATAATGTACTGATTATCGTGAGCCAGGATGCAACCTGTCAGAATATTTCTAGTCTCTTTGAAACTACTGAACATTTAAGCTGGTTACCCTGACTGTGCAATGCTGAATTTAGATTGTGACAAATAGAACATGAGCGATTAACGGAAGTAGGTGTGACGAATTTACCTGGCCGTCGTTAACTGTCTCTATATGGTCAAGTGTTGGCGTAACGCCGGCCAGTATTCGCCTGAGCTATTACTAAAATTATCCCACGCATGAATATCATTTGTGAACAGCAAAATACAGGTCTCATAATTTTAGCGAATAGCCCACGCTCATTCCTATAAGGGAAAGTGAGTGTTAAATTGCTGTGGACATCTATCTTCTCTCATATGCTCCTTAGCTTGGAGCAGTGAGTAATGTTTTAGATTACCCCATTGTATTCAAACACATTTAACGACGTGAGATTAACTGCAACTGCAGGTAGATCCAGTTGCACACGAAGCAGAAATCGTCATCATTAGGAGTAGCGAATTGCGCCTTAGGGATGCTTCGCTTCCACTAGGTGGAAAAATCGATGCAGTGCTTGACCAAGGGAATGGAGTCCCAGAGCTCTGAGCCATCAACTGAAGTTGTTATAAGTGCCTTCCTCAAGGACGACCAATACAGACCACCAAGGCGCAGTGGATTTTCCAGATCATTTAGAACACCATGGCAATGACCTGCGAGCCCACGCCGTTTTGGCGACTGTACCCTAGACAAGAACCACTAATTAATATCATTTCTGACTGTATTTGCACATGCAAGTCGATGACTATTCAGAGAACGATAACTTTTACCACCAATTACAGGGTTCTTCATTTAAAACCTAACGGGGGCACGGCATTTCGCTTGTGTGCGATTGGGTGTGCCACAGCCGGCTTTGCTCCTACATAAACTCCGTTCGTAAAGCATTACACTCTTACCTTATAGAACATGCTAGAAATGTCCACCCTTGGCTAAACAAGCATATCGGGAGAGCACATTCTGATTAAGTTGGGCCACTGTAATGTTTCCGATTTTATTTCTAATATTTTGTTTCAGTTCTTTCAATGTATGAGTGTATCTCAATGAAATTCAGCCACAACTGCTGAGATTTAGAAGTATTGGTTTTCTTTGTTTGATTTGTTTTAATCTGTGATTTATCTACTTCCTATTCCATTCGTTTAGTTTTGTAATTAAGGACCCTGTGGTCACCGATAGATGTCGACTGATGTCACATTTTGATTAAATAGGTAAATAAATACGTAAATAAATAAACATATAAACATGTACTTCGGTTAATAGTTCTAGTTTTGTGATCAGCCAATTCGGAGATAGCCTGAATAGGTTTTTCTCACGGTTCCGTTAGACTGAAATTTAAATATCAGCTGAACTTAAAACCTCCTTGCTTAAGATGTTTGTTTCAGTACAATTATTGATTGTTGTACTCCCTAAAAAAAGGAAAACCTTTAGGTAATGTATCTACGAACTTTAGAAAATCCATAGTATACAGGAAATGTAGACATTTGTGTCAGTCATTACGCCCAATAACTAATATTTTGCCATGTGTCAAAATTCTAGCTTGTATCGTTATTTAAATATTAATTTTGTGTAAATTCATTCTTTTAACGAAAGCTAATTGAGATTGAAATTAGGTAAACATCTTGAAGAAATCAAAATTGCGTGCTTTTGTTTTTACCCATTAACTTTTAATTTGCAGCAAAACCAGGAATTGATCCATTCATAATATAGAAGTAAGAATGTAAATGCAAAAGGTTTAGGTGCATTTTCTTTTTGCACAACTCGAATTTTAACAAACTCCACTGTGGTTCTCCTTGTAAGAACGAAATAAAAGTGTATTTAAAATTTAGCAGATCATTTGCCACGTTTATCTTTTGAACTAGCATTAAAAATTAAGAAGAAAAATTAATCTCTGTTAATAAAATTCAATGGCTGTTGAAACTTTGTATAATGTCCTTGAATTATATTATTGCTATTATGTTACGTGATAATAATTTTAAGACGCTCAAATTAAAACTGAGACTTAAAGGTTTTGCACAGGCCTTTTGCCTCACCTTCCACTACACAGCATATCTTGGAATTTCTTGTCAGTGTCAACCAGATAGTACACATTTTGGAGTTCGTTATATACAGGCAAAAAAATGCATCTGTGCAGGGAAGTTAATTGTGATAACATGGAAGAATTCTATTGGATACTGTACTATAAAGCTTCAGAAAGTTAATGACTGTGAAAAAACTACGGGTGCAGCTTTATACGCAAAAGAAAAGGTCTTACTAAGGCTTAGCCAATTAGATTGTAAACTATGTGTGTAAGGTATTTTTAGAAAGTACAGTTTCCTCGAATGTCCCATTTTAACTGAACTAGTGCGAATGCGCATGGTGAAGTTGTGGTACATGACAGCGATAACCTGAGATCAGGTTTTAATTCAATACAGCCAGCATCTAAATTTTATGGCCTTTAATCTAGCAGCTCTACAGTTTGTCTTCTCATTTGTTATTTTCAAGTAGACTGAGCGTTTTGAACTTCTACCACGTCTTATGTCGATATGAAGAATACATATTGCCATTCTTGGATTTTGTGTTTTAAAACACACGTGTAAGTCCTTTCCATAATTTTCAAACATTTGAGATATACATGTTTTTTATTCAGCTAGAAAACAATTTGGATGAGAAACATAGTTTTGAATTAATTGCCTTTTAAAAATAAGTTTTAATCAAGTATGAGTTTTGTTTTTGCAAAACAACGGATACTATCTAACTTGGGTGAGCTTGGTAGTGTAAAACATTTGCTTCACACCATTACTACATAACTTTTAGTTAGATGTATTGGAGAAACTATTTCGACAAACAAATTGTATTGTGAGAAGTTGTTGAAAAATGTTTAAAATACAACGAAGAAAGAAAAAAACGCACAAGAAAACTCGCGCATATTAACTAACCTGATGTTCTTATATATTTGTTTCATAAACTGTTTTATATTTTCACTTAGAACGCTTAATTGTGCTCCATATGAGATCCAAGGTTTGCAATACGCCCTTCAGGACAATTTTTTAAATACTAGAAATATAAAAAATCTGATGTGCTCACATGACTCCACTCACTCTAGAAAATATTTTTAAAAACGCTTATTCTTCTATTTAGTTTGTTAATCAAAATAGACGTTTGTAGAAATGGTTTTATTACATATTTCCTTGTAGGTACAATGGGAATAGGTGAATACAGCAGGCTTAAGTAATAGTCATATCTTTCAAAAACTGATCCCTATGTGATGACTTCGAAATTTCGTTCTCTTTGTATGTGCAGGACATAAAAGGAAAGGCATAATGGCTTACTATTTGAGAAAAGTGTAAGTGTTAGAAAATTCAAGTAATTAACAACGACATATCGGAAATGGTTCACAATACAGAAAGAAAGAGGTATTTGACATAAATTGTGTGTTTTAACCAGTTCTACATTTTTTGTGTAGTGAGATTTTGTCTATCTCTTACTGTTTACCGCTTACGCAAAAGTCATCCAGAATGAACAGGACTTTTGAGGGCATTCCCAGAAAATTCAAGATATATATTTCAGTTGTCATGAAAATATCGAACTTAGGGTAATCAAAATCGTTAGAACCATTATTCAAAAAATCAAAATTGTATTTTCGAGAAATTTTCAATCTAGAGTACTGTATAGCGAGGAGATCTTCTTGAAAATCTTCATGTCCCACTCTTGGAAGATGCTAACCTTAAATAACAAGTTTGGTATTGAACTGACTTTTCGATTTTGAGTTTTGCTGTTCACAGCGAGCGCACGCGCGCGCGCGCACACACACACACACACACACACACACACACACACACACACACACACACACACACACACACACACACATTTTTCTAAACATTATGTTTCTAGTTTCAGGGGGTCCCAAAACGTATTTCCGGTGAAAACTCGAGACCGAATTCTTGGGTAGAGTGCACTGTCTACCGTTCCTAGTTACTATACGTAGTAGGGGAAGAAAAAAAAGAAAAAAAAAAAAAAACTTCAGATGCCTCCTCCGCTAACGGGGTTATTTAATCGACCTTATTTTCTCTGCGACATCGGGTATTTGCAGAAACGTGTTTCTAGAGAAATCATTTAATGTCTAAATTGTAATTTTTGACCGTTTATGCCCAATTTTCATCACTGTCTCCAAAAGACCCGTAATATTTGGTTCTGAGCCTTAGTAGCAAATTCTAAGCTAAGAGAAAGTAGAGTGGTTATCAGAATCCGAATCGCAGCTTGTGACCTTCCACAATTTGCAGCAATAAAGATATAAAGACAAGTACCTACTGGTGAATGGAGGTCATGCACCTTGCGGAAAACGTGCCTTTCAATGAATACCTCTGCGGGCAGTGCACGTAGTATCTGGATTAACAGCAGCCATAAGGCGTGCATTTCAACCTAACTTCTTGTTAATATCATTTTTCATGCTTATTGAAACGAGATTTAAATCAGAAGCTTTCTAGCGGCGCAGTGCGAGAAAGTTGGCTGACCACATCTCAAAAAGCGTTATGAACGGTCCAGGTCGTCAGAGAGGGAGTGTTTGTGCATACTGAATTAGTGAAGCAGCTCTCAATTGACACCTGCAACTCCACACTACATATTTGCACCCTATTTTACATTCTTGATCCCTCTAGAAGCCTTGCATACAATGCAGACAACTGTTTAAAACTTCTGGGATATACTTTACTGCTATTTGTGGCATCATAAATAATGCAAACAACCTACCCCAGCCTTGATGGTCTGCTAAGGGACTGCACCGTTGATATTCCTAAATCCATATACAAATGAATTTGTTGAAGCTTTCTTCCTAGACAATTTTACAAGTGCTTTTAATTTATATTTTACCTTTAAACACGAGACCGCCTCCGTAGCGCAATTGGTAGCACGCTTGCCCCTGGTGCGGAGGACCCGGGTTCGATTCCCGCTACCAGCATGGGGATGGGGTGCACTCAGCCTCGTTAGGTCCCGGTGGGACCAATTGAGGAGCTGCTTGATGGAGAAGTAGCGGCCCCAGGTCGAGAAGACCGCATAACTGGCCGGAAGGACTCGGGGCGCTGATCACGTCCCACCCTCCAGTACTGCACCTTACCAATGACTCCTGTATTGGGCAGAGGTGGGGGACGCAGCGGCTGGGTGATAGGCCTTGGCCCTTCATGGGCTGTTGCGCCGGGTTTAGTTTAGTAGTTTAAACGCGAACCACTTGTACCAGAAATTGAAGATTATAACTCGGTGAATATACTTTTTACATCTGTTTCTTGCATGTTCACGTGCGTGCATTTGTATGTTTATGTGTGTGCGTTTTCGATTAATGTAATCGCGATTTATTTGAATGACTCCTCAAGCACCGTAGAGGATAACGTTGGAATTGTTGCCAAAGAAATCCAGTAAATAGTACGACATTGTATACAACATATTTCTTCAATAGTGCAAGGTAAAAACCGTGTAAAATAATTACAGTTAAAATGTGTTGTTTTGACCAAGTTGTCAGCAGTGGTGCCGTAATGGTCAACCTACAACGATGTCCAAAAAACAACAGATTAGAGCTCACCGTTGCGCATATCTGAATGTATACCGCTATTACCACGCAAATTTCAGCTGGATTCTTATAATTTAACATTCAGGGCGGCATAAAAATAATATTTGGCAACACATGTTCACATTGATTTTATTTTCCTTGTAGCATTACTCGACTTTTAACCTCGTTCCGCTAACATTCCTACTCGCAAAATAAAATTCCTCGTTTAACAATTGTATCATAAATACGAATAGCTGTTATTTGCGAAAATTCTTATTGCTAAGTTTTGTAGGTGCAAGGGGAATATGGGAATACAGTAGGCTTTGAGGATAGTCAAACCTTTTAAAGCTGGTTGCTATATGAAGGCTTTGAAATTCTGTTCTCTTTGTCCAGCCAAGAGATAAAAAGTGAATAACGACCTTCCATTTGAGAAAAGTATAAGTATTGCAAAACTCATACAAATAACAAGGAATATCGTGTGCGTTTTAATGAGATCTACATTTTTTGTAGACTAAGATTTGGTCTGTCTCCTACAGTTTACCAGTTATGCTAAAGTCACCAAGACTAAACAGGACTGCATGGACTATACCGAGAAAATTCAAAATATGCATTTCAGTTGCCATAAAAATATGTTGAACATACGGCGTTTTAATTAAAATCATTAGAGCCATTTTTGAGAAAATCCGAATTTTCGAAAAAATTTTGCATGTAAAGGTTAGTTTAAGGTGGAGGAATTTTCTTCAAAAGCTTCGTGTCGCATCCTTGAAAGATATTAAATACCAACTTTGGTCTTCGACCGACTTTTCATTATGCTGTTCATAGACACACACACACACACACACACACACACACACACACACACACACACACACACCACACACCACATACCACATACCACACACACACATACCACACACACACACACACACACACACACACACACACACACACACACACACACACACACACAGACGACCTTTTTCTAAAAATTCTGTTTTTTTACTCAGGGACCTCAAAACATATGTTTCCGGTGAAATCTCCACATTGAATTTTTGGGTGGAATACAATGCTTCCCCTACTTTACTATAGCAGAAAAAGCAAAAACGGTTTAATAGAGTTATAATTGTTACAACATACTACAAATGCAGAAGTAGAATATTTGAATAAATAAACATACTAACACATCGTTTTATGCTAAGAAACAAAATTATTTATAATTATGAGAAAACGTTTGATACGTAAGAACCCTATAGCCTTCTCATCACATACTGTTCTCAGGTCTACCTAGCGGATCATACTACACACGCAAACGTTTTTGCAACGTATTTACTCTAATCAAGTGGATATTTCTTAGAAAAGTTTTGAAATTAGTCATCCTGTATCCTATTTATATTCAGGATACGAAAATACCACTTAGGTGTATATATAACAAGTAGATCATTGTTATTCGTGAGCTTATGTGCGAAAAATCGCACAATTTAAAACATGTCTCATAAACGATGCACAACATAAGCCTTGAAGCACTTAAAACATTAACACTGAATGTTTTGGAATAATTTTATGCTATGTTAGGCATAAAAATCATATTTTAATTAGCTTCAAATTTCTCCTCCAGTACGCCTTGCTTATCTCTCATTGTCCCTCATTTACATAAAAGTAATTTAGAATGAAGATGACTCACAGGCTGTTCCAGAAGTTCATTTCATTTATTATGCTAATATCTCATAGTAGCATTATTAAAATAGAAACTTTATACAATAAATGTAATGAAAATGTCTTCCATATCGGCTGTTCTACTTCTCTATCACCCTCCTGTTTTTACTTATCAAAAGATTGATCAGCAACAATACTTTACAGATCTGGGAGAACAATGTATAGAAAGGAAAGAACAGCTACAAAGGTGTAGCTGTAGAGGATAGCCACATCAATGTGACTGCTCAGACATAACCACAGTATGTCTCACAAAAGAGGAAGTAACACAATATATCACAGGTACAATGCAAATGTGCAATGGAACCCGTTTCTGACTTGGAAACCTTGAAATGTGTATTTACGTTGACCTCGTAATATGTATTATTCGAGTGTAATACCAACTTCCTGTACTATCGATTAGCGAAGAAGGAATGTAAACATTTCCAAATTCTCTGTTACATTTGTATCATTGAATTCCACATACACGGAGGAATGAAAATCTAATGAATGTCCACTATTAACATATAAGATTATATTAGCGGTCTTAACTTTGAAATAAATTCCCATGCTTTTCATTTCTTTACAGTTTCTGTTAAGGGATTTTTATCAATTTAGATTTTGTCTTAAATTTAAAGCAACACAAGTTTGAACTTTTGCTCATACTTCAGACAATAAGGGAGATGGGGAATAGAACTAAAGAAAAATTGCCAACCTACACAGAGAACCGAACCTATACCTTGGGTTTTCAGTCTAGTATGCTGACTACCAACCATAGAGACTTTAGTGTTAAACATTTAAAGGAAGTTGCATAGTCTGGAACATAATAAAATTTAATTAATACGAGAAAAAGTCATTTGAAAATGGCTGGTATACACCATCGTCTGCGAATGTATATTGAACAGATCGCGTGACGAGCTATAAAACCTTTTCACATAAAAGTGCTACTAAGCACAAATTTGGCATATCTTTGAGATAGAGTTTTTAAAAATAATTTGCCTAAATTTAACCTTAAATATGAAATGGAAATTCGAGGGGAAAACCGCATAAAAATCCCTAAATAAATTGCATAGGAACAGGCATCATAGAATTATTTTTAATAGTTTAGTAAACATTTTCAATTTGGATTATTTTACCTACTATTTCTGTTTGTCAGTTACTATAATAACAATGTATAATTGGAATGCTTAATATATTATGAAAATTAAGGAAGAAATAATGCTCTTTTCAGCAGACGTCCAAAGTACTATTTTCTGTATTTACAACACACAATTTTCCCATAAAATTATGACACTGAGTCCTCTTCTACTCGCACTGTGTATAATAATTCTTTGTGTCGCATTTCTGTTGAGATACTACCATTTTTTAGGAATGGCACAAGCTAGCTCTGCCTTCATCGCGTTAATTTATTATCCGGTTTCTTTACTGAATGTTGGACATGTCTCGATCATAACTTTCTATTGATGATCATCTATAGCATTTGATGGAGGAACGCTGAGGAACTTGAGGAAACTTAAGTTTGATAAACGTGAGCAGCTCTTGTGGTGACAGATTGGCATCCAGATCATGCTTCATTGTGCACAAGACTTCTAGTGAAACAAATGCACTTTCTCTTGATTCAGAACATTTTCGATACAGTGAAAATGGTCATTTATACAAAAGTGGACATTCTTGTTGAATATGGCAGCAGTGAATGTCACATGAACATCGGCGAGTGTAACAATTCTCATCAGTGTCGTATTAAGATTATTCACGAGTTGAATACAATATTTTAAGCAATGTTAGAGTAAATCATGAGATAATGCGCATTCTTAGCTGATATAAACTAGAACGTCTTCGTATGTTCACAAATGAAACATTAGCTTCTTAACCTGCATTTCATCTGTTTTTTACCTGGCATGTTGAACCGACAAGCAAGACAACCACTTGCACGTGTTCCCTTTCCGGGAGAGAAGTGAGCACGTATTAGCGGACAGTCTAGCTGTAGCTAATTATACATTGAGATCAAGTATTCCACATATAATACTGTACAGAGGTTTTTGCAACTTCCTTACTCGTAGAAAACAATGATTTTATCTTCTCTCTATAAGCCAAAGTCACTTGAAATGTCGGTATTACATCATTGCTATTATTGGCAATATCCGTCGATATTGAATACAGTAGCAAGCTGTTGGTTGGACTGCATAAAGTATTGTGTATAATACAGTGACATCAAATTAGTTTCATATTTACCAGATATTTGCCGGCAGCGATTCCGCTCTTTTAATTGAATTAATTAAACATATTTATCAAGAAACTAAAATTCAAATTTCAGGCGCTAAGGAGTCAAAAGTAGACAAAACTAACATAGGAGTAAGCAGTATGTCTCCACTACTTTTTAACCTGTATATCGATGAAATTGCTAGACAATGGATTTTATTCAAATAATTTTAATAAAAAAGACTACGCATTGACTTTAATTTTCGCAAATGACCAGGTTATTATTTCTAAATTCAAAGGAAAATCTTCAATAGTCCACTTATGCTCCGAATAAAATAGCAAAAGAATATAACGTGACAATCTCCGTAAGTAAAACAAAAGTGATGGTGTTCAGAGGAAAAGAAAGTGTAAGATAAAAAAATTGCTATAGAAGATAAGATTATATGGAACAGGTGGTCGAATTTAAGCATTTAGGATGTAATATATCATATAAAACAAATTGATCAACTCAAAAATAGAAGTTTTTAACCATTTTAATGGCACTATAAACAGATGTTCGAAAAGACAAAGCAAGAAAGGATACAATATTAAAATTGCATAAGCTAATGTTAGTGCGGAAATTACTGCATGAGAGTAAAGCATGGATTGTGACAGAGAAAAACAAAAGGAGAAGTAAACGAAATGAAGTTTTTAAGATCAGTGGCAGGATATAAGAACAGACCACTAAACAAATGAAGATGTAAGAAAAGAATTAGATACATACAATCTGAATGAAAAAAATTCAAGAATACAAAACTAAGTGGACCAGTCATATTAAAAGGCATAGAGAGCTATTACCATTCCATTTTAACAATTACAAACCAACAGGGAAAAAGTTGGAAGGCCAAATAAAAGGTGGCACGAACAAAATATGCAAATTGCTACAAACAGAAATGTCTAATGCATGAGGGAAGAAGAAGAATAACAAGAAGATGATTTATCAGATAACTGATGTGTATAAAAGTTGCCGTCAATATCTAGTACATGTGATACAGTGTTGGAGTCCATAAATTCTGATTGTAAAACTACCTTAAAAGAAACAACAAATATTCCCGCTGTATAATAGTGAAAGAAAGGACTTTCAAATGCATTTACAATGACTATTCCATTCATACTTGACTTGGTTGAAATCAAGCAATCATGTGCGTAACAATTTCAAATTTCAACCAATGAAGGCCTTTGTTCGCGAAAAAATTATCAAATTTCACTACCAACTCCTCTAAATTTTAATTATCACCTCCTCTGCCTTCTTATCTTGTGATCAGGTTAGAGAATCTAGCTGCACTGTCCTGTAAATGCGCAACAGCTTAGTACGTAATTTGACGCTACAGAGCTGCTAGGTTTAAATGTAAAAAATGGCTGACTTTCGCTTAGGAGAAATATAATGCTGAAATAGATGAAATACGAGGAGAGAAACCCCAGAACACAGAATACAACAGGAAATGTGAAATCAGTTTGGAATCAGTTTAGTGCCCGTTAAAATCAAACTGCGTGTGCAAGCAGGAAACTAGGTCAGTAGTAGCAGGCCATGCCAATGGACGCTGATGTTCATATGCCTAATTCTACAATACAGCATTTAAATAACATTTCATAGGGTATATCATCCTTTAATTCGTGAAATAGTCTTAATAAATGCAACTTATAGGTACCTACATAAATTGACAATCACTCGTGGCATTACTGATATTAATATTAAGGGTAGCATATGTATTATCCAAATGGATATAATATTCTGATTCACATTCTAGTTCATTTCTTTTATCAAAAACACATGTCCTTGCTCTATAGCAACACAAATCAGATGGCGACATCATTTCGAGGCTAGAAGGTTGAGGCATTTGGCACGAGATTAGGTGTACCGATGGGGACACCTAACACCTCGGCTGCAGGAACGATCAAGGTAGGCGACAACAATAAAATTATTGGCTTGACAACTCGTATCTGGTAGGTGCTCAACAGAGACCCCTGCTTACTGGTGAGCTTAAAGGAACCCCTCCGGCGGGAACCGTGCTCGACAGTGGAGACTAGAAGTTGCAATTCGCAAGCCCCTGCACCATCTGTCCTCCGTCAATCGACACGCAGCCCTCAAAGTCGTCCTGTAACATGAAAGAGGGAGAGGAAATGGGAAAGAGGAGAGCCGTAGTAGAAGATACGCCTCAGCATTCGCCTTGCCGAAGGGGAAAAGCCACGCAAAAACTCATGGCCAGATGGCCACCAGGAATCGAACCCGGGATCTCCCTAATGCGAGGCTCACGCGTTACCACGAAACCATCTCATTCGGTTAAGAGACATTAATATCCTCTTATTTCTTCTTGTTGTGTTACCTCTCCATTTGTGTGCTTTCGCTACCTCCGAATCGCAATACAATTCAGCATATGGTCCTCCAGATGTGGAATTCTTTCTCCGCCCAAGTAGACTGAGTGCGTTGAAAAAATTATAATCTTTACTACTCATTTTACTAATAACTTAATTGACATTTCGTGATCCCTCATTCCACCACCATTCTCATCAACCTTAACATCGGGAGTACGGACTCCGCCCTCTCGGTGCCTCCAGCTCAGAAATGTGTCTTCAGCGCTTGGTGGAATGAGATTACCCCCGAAAATCATAGTGTATGACGAGCGTTAGAGATGATATTTCGTGATCCATAACAATGCTTTTTTGTACTTGGCTATCAGAAATTTGTTGTTGTTTCCTACACTCAGCTTTACTTTCGTAATTGGATCTTGTTAAGCATTTTTGAATTTTAGAGTGTAAGCCTAATGTCCACTTCTGTCAAACAGATGGGCAATTAATAATGTACGTAGTTTGAACCTCCAGTAATAGTTATTTCACGACGATAGCATATTTCAAAGTCATATCTCGTCGTCACTTTGCCGCTGCAGTTTTTGTGCGTCTTTACGTATACTACTACGAGTTTTTCGCATTTACACACACTTAAATACAATCATTCTAGACCTCTCTGTCAGCAGAGAAATCCAGCTCGTAAATAACTGCGCGTCGGTCTGGGTGGCTCAATTGGTTAGATGCTGGCCTACTGATCCCAAGGTCATGGGTTCAAATCCGGCCCAAATCGATGGTTTTTAAGTGTGCTTATTGGTTAGATGCTGGCCTACTGATCCCAAGGTCATGGGTTCAAATCCGGCCCAAATCGATGGTTTTTAAGTGTGCTTAAAAACGACAGTTTCATGTCAGTAGATTTACTGGCATGTAAAAGAACTCCCGCGGGGCGAAATTCCGGCACACCGGCGACGTTGATATGATCCTGGCAATTGACAGTGTCATTAACAAAATAATTTTAAAAAATTAATAACTGCGCAACTCAGGCTGAGATGCACTTCCGTTGAAGCACCCGGTGTATCCAAGTACAAATTCAAGCGGACAGCTTTCAGTTTACTCTTGTGTGAGTAACAAAAGATGGCAGTTGTATGTTTGTGGGTGAAGCCATGACCTGCTGCATGAACACAAGGTATAGCCGTTTGTGTTTTCCAAACTAAGTACATATGGAAGTGATCGATCTGCCAACTGTTGCTGCTGGAAATCCTGACCTGGGTTGCTATGGTAACCCTGCAGAGTTTGTTGCTATGACGACGACCTCATCAGCTCGTCACATGGAACTCTTGGCGAGATCCCAACACCATTTTTTTTTCCTTTCCATTTACAACTTTCTCTTCAAGATTGTTGGCTACACATGAAATGGAGCACCAAATTAAAAAAGAATATATAATTAAGTTACATCACAAGACTATCTACTATCATTTATGTTTACATAGCTCCTACAAAGTATTTCTAAAAATCTGATGTGTTGCACTCACATGACTTTCTCTACTCTTGTACTAACCATTCTTACAAACTCATATTCCTATATCTTCTTCGTGTTAGTTGAGATAAACATTTGCAGAAATTATCTTATTGCGTATTTTCTTGTATGTACAAGGAGAATATGGGACTACAGTAAGATTTGAGCGATAGTCAGTTATTTTAAAGCTTTGAGATTCCGTTCCCTTTGTACGGCTAAGATATAAAAAATGAAAGCAATTTTCTATTTGGCGAAAGCTTAATTATTCCAAAACTAACACAAATAACAAAGAATAGGTACCTCCGAAATGGTTCACTCTATAAGATAAATTATTTGGACATAAATTGTATGTTTTAGCAAGATCTAGATTTTTTTGTACAGTAAGATCTAGTCTACCTCTTACGGCTTACCAGTTATGAAAAGTCATCCAGAGTAAACAGGACTACACAGGGTATAGCTAAAAAATTCAAAATATACGTTTAATTTTCCATAAAAATATATCCAATATATGACATTTTAACCAAAATCGTTCGCCATTTTCGAGAAAATCAAAATTTTCGAAAAATATTCCATGTAAAGGGTAGCTTAGGATGAAGGAATTTTCTTCAAAATCTTCGTGTCGCATCCTTAAGACATTAAACTTATACCAACTTTGGCTTTTAAATTACCTTTCGTTTTTTAATTCTGCTGTACACACACACACACACACACACACACACACACACACACACACACACACACGGATCTTTTTCTAATTTTTTTTATTTTTTTTATTTTTTTTTATTTTTTATATTTTTTTTATTTTTTTTTTTTTATTTTTTTATTTTTTTAAATTCAGGGGGCTCAAAACATATATTTGCGGTGAAATCTCGATATCGAGTTTTTGTATGGAATACAATACTTCCTCTACTTACTAGGCATTTCCGTGGACTAATAACGAGACAAGAACAGCAACAATAATAAGAATAGGTGCTCTAAAGCAAATCACACAACACATCTGCCTTGAATAAACTTTCACCTTTGACATGCACAATGAGTAAGCTCTTAGTATTTACAGCTCGAACTGAATACACAAACTGACGATGTACAGTAACAAAACGAATTTAGAATATGCACTGTTTGGGTCGCCTCTCAATTTACTTACTATACGTAGCAGAGAACAAATAATTTTTATGTATAATACATACGTAAAACAGTAAACGTAACATTTAAGGGAACAATTCTCACAGTGTACACGAATTTATGAACAATCTAAGAACAGAAACTATGAAAAATTCGCAAGAAGAACTCATGCGTGTGCATGGATATTTCATCTGAAGATGCCAGGAATGTCTCATTCACATAAATACAACTTTCAGCGCAATCAGTTGCTCTAACCAGGAATACACTATGTTAACCATTTGAATAAAATGTTAGCTGAACGCTCGTACAGTAAGAACTTAGTTCCACTGAAGTAAAATTGGTAGCACGTACGTTCTGTTTTATTCATAGCAAGTAGTCAGTAAGTAGTAAATGAAGTAGTCAATAGTTCAGCTAAACAATTGTGCATACTTTGAGCGTAAAATGGGAAATAGTTATGGGAATATGCTACAGTGACAACCACTACTACTGGTTTAACTCTGTCCCGTTTAGAAGCACGCCTGAATGATCCTGAAACACAAATACATGCAGTTACTTTCTTGTAAGATAGCACATATACCCATAAAAATGGCCTTTTCGCTAGAGCTTTAGAAGTTTAATGCAATATACAGCAATCTTTGTGTTCCCTTTCTCTCCTATGTAGTCCTCTGTGGTCTAGGGGTAACATGCTGGCCTCTGGTTCCCTAGGTCGCGGGTTCAAACTCGGCGAAGGGTGATGCATTTTTTCGGGCGCGTGGCTTCCTTCGGAAGGGAAACACGGCCGGTGATCCCGTGTAGTCGATTTAAGGTACCTCAAACTTCATAAAGGGGCCTCTGAGCAAAATTAAGCGGTCTTTCACGCCCAACATAGAATGAGACGCTGAAAACCATACAAGTTAAAGATTGTCCATAAATAACTGAACTTAATTTTGACCTCTCTCAAGAAGATTGCCTGCTACAAGCCGCTCGATGTTCCGATCAGCTAACCTTCATGATATTCTTTCAGAATGTGAAGATATAGAAGTCGTAGCGTACATTTTCAATGAAACTTTGAGCTGAACGTGTAAACTTTTAGATAAGTTAAAACTTCGCATTTATATATGTATCTGTCACAGAACAACCCCCTTAGACGACATTCTAATGTTGATTAAAGAAAAATACACTTTTAGCATTTCACTGTGGTGACATTATGGCTCCCCTGATGCACATGGATCAACTACACTCGTGTTGACAAAGACTGATAATATGAAATCACAAACTTAAATTTGGAAGTATCAATTCTTTGATGACGCAGCAAGCTGGCAGGTCTAATCTGTGGGGGCGACGTTGTGTATCATTATAATTGGGAAGTTGAATGAAATGGTGGTGGTTATTTTCATAATTTTGACTAAACGCTTTCAAGTTCTGCCTTGGCATTTGCAATCTCTAGTAAAGTCAGACCATAAAGCAGACCCAGCGACATAATATGAAGATAGGACGTAAACAAAATATAAGGCACCTGTATTACTTGGCTGGAACATTATTCTTCCGTTACAGAACAACGGGCCTTTGTTTAAATTCCTGCGATCTTGGACATGCACGCAACTAAACCAACCACTGTCGTAGGCCAACGTTCTCTCGTGAAAAGAACAGGACTTTCTTGTAGTAGCAAGCTGCAAAGTTGTATACAATGTTAATTGCATCACAGGCAACTAACTTTCGTATATTACATACACTAGATGGGAGACGCGATACGGCTGGTAAAGGCACGTTTATAAATACATATTACATATTTCCTCTTTATTGTTGAGGACCCAATGTCTCGTAGCGTAACGGTTAAGTGTTCCCTTCAATTATATTGTTATCCGGTAACAGGAGATGATGCATTTTGTTGCATGTAACGGTCATATGACCTAGGGCTGTGTCTGCATTCTGAGTGAATTAAAATGTTACTTTCGTGTGGCGGTTTAGCAGGAAGTTAGGCAACAGTTGAATGTAGAGTTTTCTGCGCCGCCCGGATGGTGGTTGTATCATTGATGCTGCAGGGGGAATGGTGTAATTCTTCTTTCATTAGATATTGGTTCCTTCTTCAGAGTTGCTGCAATGATGGGTACTTTCCAAATTTATCAAAATGTATGTGAAAATATAAGATAAAGTAAATAATGAATACATTAATGATTTGCTCTATTCGTCATTCCAAATCGATACTTCAGAATTATTTTTATCAATTTCATATTAGTCTCGTTAAATATTTGCACATAAATGGGTTCAAAAATAGGCAGTAATACCACGGTAACATAGTTTGTTGTGCGGACTGAGACAGCAAGCATAAATTCCAAGTAGCGCTATCAAATTCCAAAAAGAAAAACAAGGAAAAAATGCGGGCTTTTCACACATGCTTTTTGTAATGATAACCTCTCTAAAAGCATTCTTCATGTTTACTCTGTCAGGAAAACTATTTCCCAATCCCTTGAGAAACTAATTTCTACATTTGTAATACCGCCATTGAATTGAGAACAATTCACAATTTTATAATCTTGTGAAACAGTCTGCAAATTTGTCACACAATCTGTTGATAACCTGTTTCTCTCATCTGACCAGGGACCATTTAGTTAGTAGCAACTGTTTCCTTATTCACCGTAGTTGAGGAGGAGGAGGACGAACAAGAAGAAGAGGAAGAGGGGGGATGGTGGAGGAAGAGGAGGAGGAGGTGGTGGAGGAAGAGGAGGAGGAAGAGGAGGAGGAAGCGGAGGAAGAGGAGGAGGAAGCGGAGGAAGAGGAGGAAGCGGAGGAAGAGGAGGAGGAAGCGGAGGAAGAGGAGGAGGAAGCGGAGGAAGAGGAGGAGGAGGAAGCGGAGGAAGAGGAGGAGGAAGCGGAGGAAGAGGAGGTGGTGGAGGAAGCGGAGGAAGAGGAGGAGGAAGAGGAAGTGGAGGAGGAGGAAGCGGAGGAGGAAGCGGAGGAAGAGGAGGTGGTGGAGGAAGCGGAGGAAGAGGAGGAGGAAGAGGAAGTGGAGGAGGAGGAAGCGGAGGAGGAGGAGGAGGAAGCGGAGGAAGAGGAGGTGGTGAAGGAAGCGGAGGAAGAGGAGGAGGAAGAGGAAGTGGAGGAGGAGGAAGCGGAGGAAGAGGAGGAGGAAGCGGAGGAAGAGGAGGTAGTGGAGGAAGCGGAGGAAGAGGAGGAGGAAGAGGAAGTGGAGGAGGAGGAAGCGGAGGAAGAGGAGGAGGAAGCGGAGGAAGAGAAGGTGGAGGAAACGGAGGAAGAGGAAGAGGAGGAGGAGGAAGAGGAGGAAGAGGAGGAGGAGGAGGTGGTGGAGGAAGCGGAGGAAGAGGAGGAGGAGGACGAACAAGAAGAAAAGGAAGAGGAGGAAGAGGTGAAGGAAGCGGAGGAAGAGGAGGAGAAAGAGGAAGAGGAGGAGGAGAAGGAAGAGGAGGAGGAGAAGGAAGAGGAGGAGAAGGAAGAGGAGGAAGAGAAGGAGGGGAAAGAGGAGGAGGAAGAAGAGGAAGAAGAACTTTAAACACTTTTGTGCGTTTGTCATCTGAATGACTGCTTAAAAATTACACCACCTATTCCCAACAGTTGTTTTAATGTTGCTCTATTTTGTGATTGTAACTTCCTACAAAGAGAATCTTTTTAGACAGGTGAGAACAAAGTTGCGCCACTTTTGATGCCGTCTCCAAAATCTCCGTCGTTGATGAATCTGCTGCTGGCTGCTAGTGGTGAGCTATAGAACCTTTCTCTGAGGTTTTTCGTATGTGGATATGAGAATAGAGAACACCAATTAAATTGACAAATACATTTAATGGAGGCTAATACATGAGTTACTTGAAGCGAGTTGCCGACTGTTTGAGAATGTAGAATTAAACTTAGCACTCTAGATAGAAACTGTAACTATTGAAGTCTTATATCTGCTAAATTGGAAGTATCAATAACTTTGCGCTTTAAAATAACTTTTTTCCATAATAACAATGAGAAACGAATTTGCCATGAATAGCTGAAATGCTAAACAAGGAATGTCCTTGCGGCTACCGTCAAGTATATGATAACCCGAGCGCGATCTTTAGGTACTACGGACTGCCGATAATCGATCACAGTAAAGTGTAAAAGACTGTAAGGCAGGAATTTTCGAAATACACGCTCTTTTATCAATTTAAGTCCCGCCTACTTCATGACTACCCCACCTAAGTTCCTACGTTATACTTTGCCAAATCTTAAGCTTTTTACACGCATCTGAAACACAAGTGTTACTCACTGGCTCATAATTCTAAGAATTCTTCCCCTTTCTAGTTTCCAGAACTGACATGCACGTGTTTTCATGCAATTCTCTGACTTCTGAATGTACTGAGTTCAAATTACTTGAACCTTGAACTAAGAAGTTTCTTGTTGACTGAGTTCGCCGGAACAAGTAATTCCCTTAGCTACTCTGTCTTCTAAATGCTTTGCCTCAACACGTAACTTGCCTGGCTAATGACTTCTTATCCACTGTTAAAATTGCAGCTCATGCTTATTACATTATGCATTGATTTTAATAAATGGAAATCACGCAATGCAATTATCTAACTCCCTATCATTTCCTTATAGAAATATTAACCTTAGAAGTTAATAATTCCGGTATCGTAGGCAATATCATTAAAGATACTGTCGTCTAGAATACTGCTTCTGTCTCTCTTCCTCCTTCCTTACCTACCTCCCTCCCGCCAAGATTTAACCAATGAATCCGCAGAATAAGAAGACTCATCCGATATATTAATGTTGTAAGAAATTGTCCCAAACTGACATCTTAATTACAGTGGATATTGCCTGAACTTAATACCACATTTGAGATTTTATTTACAACCTTTTATTTCTCAGTTATTTTGACCGACGGATAAACGCCTACACAGATACAAGTACGATCGTTTTAATCAAAATGTTCAAACGGAGTTCACGCAAGACAAATGCCAGGTTTAATGCATACAACGCCTTTTGTCAGGCAATAAAATGAAAGGAATTTATCTAGTTAGTTAATCCTTATATGTCTGGTTAATAAACTAGAAGATATAAAACCGGGATGTCCAACCTTCTCTTTGTAGAACCTTACGCAGTAACCCACTCCACTTCACAGCCGAAGGGACAGCCAATTTCCAGTGACGGACACAAACAGGCGATTACGTGGAGGTTTCTGAATCATAACTTAAATTTTCTGAGAATGTTCTCAGAAGACCTGTTCATTCTGGATGATTTTTGCATAAATGGTAAACAGTAAGAGACAGACAAAAGCTTACTAAATAAGAAACTCATTAAAACACACAATTTATGTCAAATAGTTTTTCTTTTGAGTGAACCATTTCCGAGATATTCTTTCTTATTTGCTTGAATTTGCCAATACTTACACTTTTTTTCCCAAATTGGAACATGCTGCTGTTTTTGCATTCCTTGGAATTTCAAAGGCATCGCATAGCAACCAATAACATTTCATTATCGCTTAAAGCCTCTGTATTCCCCGTTTTAACTACAAGGCAATTCACAATACGGTAATTTCTGAAAATGTTTATGTCGATTAAAATGTAGCACATACTGAGAGATAAGCATTTGCAAGAATAGTGTGTATAAAAGGGAGTATAGTAAACCCCAGGGTAACAGCCCAGTAAGGGCCAAGTTTTGTCGCTCAGCCGCTGCGTCCCCCATCACTGCCCACTACAGGCGCCATTTGTGGGGTGTAGTACTGAAGGGTGGCACATGTTCAGCATCCCGAGCCCTTCCAGCCAGTTATGCGGCCTTCTCGACCTGGGGCCGCTATTTCTCCAGCAAGCCACTCCTCAATTAACCCCCCCCCCCCCCCCGGGACCTAACGAGGCTGAGTGCACCCCGTGCCAGACCTCCCAGTGGGGGAAAATCCCCATGCTGGTACCGGGGATCAAACCCGGGTCATCCGTGCCAGAAGCAAGCGCGCTGCCAACTACGCTACGAAGGCGGTCAAGAGAGAGTATAGCTCTGCATATATTTGCGAACAGAGTCTCTCCAAATTGAACTATACTTAAGAGTCTGTATCGCGATAGTTTACGCGACGATCACTTAGTCGATCTTCTAAGGCTGTGCCAAATATTGTTAGACTTCTTAAACGTAAGCAGTACCAAAGAAATCACTAATGAACAGATCTTTATCGTATAAGATTTGAAAGTGCTTACCTAAATCAAATGCAAGGTACATGTCACCAAGCCGCCACTGCAACACAAGGCACCATAGGAGGTTAAAGAAAGGCATTGTCTGCGTGTGTTGGAAGGGGTTAAACCCACACTCCCCTCTTTTGCAAAAGTTGGACATCGCTGATCTAAAAAATTGGAGTCATATTCGGCAGTCGAACCGGTATATTGGACCAATACTAGTTGTACAAATGCTGATCTGGACGCCGACTACTGTGGCCACCTCCCCGAGTTTATCAGCTTTTTTCATCAATAACTTTTGTCATGGGAACAGTTCAAGTTAATACACGTAGGTATGTATTTTCTGTTGCACTGAAAAAGGATATCCTTAAACATTTAATTTGAATAACTTTTTAAAAAGACTTAACCTAATCTTGTTTTGAAATGTATTATTGTCGCTTGAACAATTATGTCGCATCGCGACTACAATAAATTTTAAACTATGATTGTTTGAAACAATTAAAAAGTTAGTAATATGACATTATGCAATTTAATTAATTTTATAAACTTTATTATGACAGTAATCTAATCTTAGATAAACTTAAAATGTAATTTTATTTTAAGCCCGTTGTTTGTAACAAATTCAAACATAATACAGTCCTAATTTTTAGTGTAAACGTTTTCTGCAATTAGGTTTACAAAGGCTGAAAGAAATCTTGGGTAATCCAGTGTAAACAATATCTATACAATTAGTGTAAAATGAGCTTGAAATATGCTAGTTTGATCATAATGAAACAATAGATAAATATAACATTAGTATATATTGTTTTGTGAAAAACCACCTTAAATTGTGGTGCATGTAAGGTGAAGAGTTGTACTTGATTGCTTAAGTCCGAAGTAGTGCATTAAACAACAATTGTGAATGAGGACAGTTGTACGAAGGTGCATGTCAGGTGGACGTATTTCTGTTTCAGATACCGCACCCGACCGTCTCCAAGAGACTGACGACGAAGGCATTGAGCGAGACTCGGGCGAGGGTGACGAAGAAGCGCACTTTGTCTCTCTCAGTAAAGTTATTGAGGTAAGTACTTGTACTGTGCAGTCAGACAAACTCTCCTGTCCACGGTACTTTATAGCCTTTTGAAGCGAATGTACCGTTATTTAAGAACAGCGATGCGATTCCAGGCTACAATTATTGAAGCTTCCCAATTCTCAAAATTCCCTTTTCTCCGTAAATTTACCACAGTTGCCTAACACTTGGTCTTAACGAGTGAAGTACTCGTACTTCAGTAGTAAATCTGTAGTTCGCGTTCCGGAGAATCGTGTTTAAAATCCTTTTCCCGATCAAGCTTACTAGGGTTTCTCCTGGCTTTCCCTAGCCACACAAGTGAATACCAGGTTGGTGTGCTGTCATTAACTGTCTTTGTCCTTGAACACGCAATCGCGCTGTGGAGCGGGGAGCTTCTTGGTGCGATGTAAACAGAGCAACGCCAGCAGTTCAAAATTACGGTCTATAAGGCAGTTGAACTGTAAGCAGTGCCAGTGCCAGTGTTGCTACAATATTATATCGTGTGGTTTCTTGAGTCTGAATAAATATAATTCGTTACTGATATTACTGAAAGTACGATCATAATTGCTTTGTTTGATGCGTTAATAAAATGTATCAGTGATGCTCTTTCGCGTAATATTTATTGTCCCGGGAAAGACAGGATAAGGGGCTTTTGAAGCAGCGTGTAAAACGTCAGCGCGAGAGGAAAGATCCAACCGCGCGATATCTCAGGTTCGCTTGTGTCAACCACGTAATAGCTAAACTCCTGAGACAAATATAGTGCAATTTTCATGGCCCTAAGTCCCCGTGGCAGCTAAAAAGGGCTATAAACTGAAGGTGAGCAGTACAGCAGGACACTCCAAGTTAAGTCACCTTAAACATTCTTAAGACTTTTAGATGATAACAATAGACTACTCTCTTGGACAGAAGCCAACAACTATGTTCCACAAGCGTGTTCTAATAAACGCTTTAAGATATGATGTTATATTAGAAGTAGAAGCGACAGTAAATAAGTACGAGAAACGATTGTCTTGCTTTATCCGATTGACTTGAGATAAATCTCAAATCTTGATTATTGACAGCTGTTGGGAGGAAGAATGGACATAAGCAACTTCGCTGTGATTGGTTGGTTGTAAATAAGGCGAACCGATCTTTGCTAAGTTTGAAATCTTCGACTAAATCATAATACACCTATTTCACTAATTTTAAAGTTATAGTGTAAGTTGTAACAAGAAGAGGGAGAATGGGTTTGTTATTCTAGAAAAACATTATCAAGGTGTTTTGTTCGTGAGTGTACTTGTAAGAAACGCAATTTCTGCTGTTGCTCCTGCGTGGTGTTCAAGAACATTACTCATTCTTAAAGCTCCTGGTCAAAAATGGCCAGCCTCCCTATTATTAATTTCATTAACCACACTTTTTATAAAAGGCAATTTGTAATACCCAACTCTGGCAATTAGGAAACCCTAAACACCTTGTTTAGGTCAGAGGTAATCTTTGCACCCATTAAGGAGGTGTGGGCTTGAATATCTGTGTGCCCCCCCCCCCCTCTCTCTGTTTCACTCGTGTGTTTCCTAGAGATTTCCAAAGGATTATGTTTACAAATATAAGTATTATAACCACACAATAATTTTTTATGAAATGTACTGTATTTCGGCAAAGCATAGGAACATATCTGAAATACGCTTAGTTTCACTTGCCAATAAATTATCGAATCAGTTTTTAAGCTTCTGGTACCCAAATTTTACGATATCTGATCACATCCTAAAGAGTTCTTACAGAAGCTTGAGAGCTCATTTAAGTTCGTCTTGATTTCGAATGGTGTCACTGAACGTCCTATCTGAGAGGAGGATGGACAGCGAGAGAGAGAGAGAGAGAGAGAGAGCGAGCGAGCGAGCGAGCGAGCTAGCTAGCTAAAAGATCTAGCCCCTTCTAAAATGTCTTGCTTAAATTTAAAACTAGGCAATGAGCTTGACAATTTGTTTTTATCACTCGAAATTATATTATATATAGAGGCTGTAAATGAATAACACCGCACGAATTTTTCTAGTAGGTAATAGAAGGTTCATAGACAATACATGTGAGATAGGAAACCATTGGTCTACGACGCCAGGTTAATAAGTTATACGTATTCAAAGTAATTCGAGATTGTGGCCAATAACTCACAACCAGAAAGAAATATATCAGTATTATCCACTGGAATCGAAATAGTGCTTATTAAGAACTTAGTGAAGCTTGTCTGCAGTCTCTCCGAAGAAGCACTTCTAAATTGTAGCGCTACGAAAAGTGCTTAAATTGGAGACTTAACATGCGACTGCACGCCACTGCAGTGGATAATAGGTTGTGGAAAACGGCTACAGAAATATAGAGCAGGCCTAAAGCGTGTGTTTTGGCCCCGTGGTTATGCCGACTGACTGTTGACCTAACGAAAGCGAAAAATCGAGTTCAAACCCGACTAGGGGATAAGTATTTTTTTCCTCTTTTTTTTTTTTTTTCCCATTTTGAGAGCAATGTTGTGCGTTTGGTTTAAAATAGCAAAATACGACCATCATATGCAATGCACATAGTATTGTTTACTTTTACCTCTTCTCACATCTGATGACTTAGGCTGGAGGTTTATGTACTGTCATTTGTCTGAAGCTGACTGTAGGCTATTTGTCCATGTCAATAAAAGAAATTTTCCTTCCAACAGTTGACCTGCTGTAAACAGTTCACAAAATGCTGAACTAAGTAATGGCACAAAGTACTATGACTCCCCAAAAGAGGCGCTGAGTACCTATGTGTTAGCATGACAAATGTCTAATACTGCTAATAGGTGACCTTAATAACCCTGGAAGACACCAACACCACCATGTGGTGACTGTTTACTACTCGAGTCACCCACGTCTCATTTCCTATTTCCTTCAGCACACAACATTGCGTTAGGCTTAAACCATCTCATTTAAGTGAAAACGAAATTCTGAGTGTATACCTACTATTTAGGTAATGCAAGTATAAATAATAGTTAAACATATGTGAAACAAAAAGTTTAGCATTAGTTAAACGAAAAATTACAGTTAATGTTTCGTGTAAATCAAATTAGATTAAGCATGCGCTGATGAAGAAGGAAAGAAAAAAGAACATAAAATATGGGGTTGTGGGTATTTGAACCTGTGCTTTTAACACGTGTACCTTCGCGTCCCAGCACCATAACCATTGGGCTAAATAGGCAGGCTACGGAATTTGCCCGCTTGTTTCTCATCGTGCGTTATAGCTGCAGCGGACATGATCAGTGGCGTGCATACCCTCAAACAATTTTAAGGCACAGTTCTGTAATTTGTAATCCTAGATCATCCTATCTCAAATTGATTGCCTATGAACCGTCTTATCACCAGTAAAGTTCGTGCGGTGTTATTCATTTACACCTAATTTTACTGAATTGATAAGATAATTTGAAAAACAGCATTGCTGCCAGTGGTGAAAATTAGACCTAGCCATCAGGGCGAGAAATAGAATCTATTTTGGCCGTGGAACTTGCTTCCCATCTGTACTTAAATATTTTCAAAATGGAGCTTAGCTCATTTGGAATTGTCCTACCGTCAATGAATTCAGGACTATAGACCTCAAAACATTACCCCTTCTTAATCCTACCAGAAAAGTAGCTGTATGACCCAAACAGAACTGAATCAGAGCATTTATCAACGCTGTCTCATAGCCAACCGCATTTTGAAAATTTTATTCGTTGTTGACGCAAGCAGAGAACGAAGATCTTTAAACAAGAACAAGGGGAGGCGTAGAGAAAATGAAAACGTGCCTGAACCAAACACTACGCTGTAATCTCGATAGAGGACTTCCATTAACAGCTTTCGGTTATGAACCAGTGAATATCCATATCAGACTATATTTCTCTCCAAAGAAATGCTGGATATGTCATGTGCATGTCTTCCGACAAGAGTGGAAATGAGAATGATGATGGTTCTTACACTGACAAGCTTACATGAAGTCCTGCTTGTAGAAGATATGGGAACTTGGAACTCAAACCGTGTACCCTTGAGGAAGATCCTCTATAAGAAGGGTAATTTTGTGAAGTATGCAGCACAAAGATTAGCAAAACACACTGATAGTATGTATAAGACATGGGCATGAAGGCAAAAACATTTCAAGCTATATTAGTTTTCCTACATATACTTTTATTCATTTTGCATACCACCACACTAAGCGATGTGTTTTGAAAGTGCACGACTTTAACCTAATCTTATGCAACTAAAATCTCATTACTACGCATAAGCGGTATCTGTTCGTTATGCAAACCCTTGTGGATACAGAGGTTTTGCTATACACCGTGTCGATGATATACCTACATGGGGCATTGACAAAGCAATTATTAGTGGTTTGAAATGTAAACAATATGGAAGTGGTTATTCTCATTGAAGTATAGCTACTACGAACATCGCTCCAAATACATGCCGTCACCCGCCCGCTTCGCTGGGCGCTAGTTTCAACCTATAAATCAATGACTAAACATTTAACAATACACGATTGTTCTACTTGGGCCCTCCCTTTGCTTTATCACAGGTACATCTAACTGCAGTTACTGGAATTCAAACTCGCGACGTTCGACTTTGAATGGATGGCCAGTTTATTGCTTATCGCTATAACGATCATGGTTATTCAGATTTTTTCGGCTAAGATGCCTCCGAAAGCGATATGAAAACTGGTTTTGGAATTTGAGGAAGAGTGACATGCAACAAAATAACTTGTCAAAAATATCTATAAAACAAATAAAAAATATGACATAGTCTATGGAATCCAAAAAATAAGTAGCCTAGAACTATCTACGAACGCATCTGCTTCCAATACTCCCAGTCCCATATCGATACGTTCAGCAGTTTTTGCTTGATTGCGCCTCAAAGAAGTCATTTTCATTTTATAGATACAGAGGCATATCTGTCATTTAGGGGGTTGTTAGCTTAGTTTGTGTTAGGGCAAGATTAGTGGGTTGATATACCTGTTTTATTGGCCCTTTCTTTCTAATTTCTTGTTGTGCTAACCTAAATAAATAGAATTCAAGTACCAACAGCTGTCTTATATTCTAAAAATATGTTTTTAATAAAACTGTACTGTTTTTATAAGAAGCAAACCCCATGCAACTGCAGTCAAATGTAACTCCATCAGTTTCCAAGCGTGTCATTACACCGATTGTTTTACTTGGGCCCTCCCCTTCCTTTACTACAGGCATATTTGACTGCATTTGTTGGGATTGAACTCGCGACGTTTGGCTTTGAATGGATGGCCAGTCCATTGCGTATCGCTCCAGCGGTCACGCTATTCGAACTGCTTCGGCTAAGGTGCCTCCGAAAGGGATATATTAACTGATTTAGGAATTAGAGGAAGAACGGCATATGTTCAAAAGGCCTAGAAAGAACGGCACGTGATGGCGGAAAAATTGTGTATCAAAATAAGTTTAATAAAATGACAAAGGGTCTTTGGAATACGGAAAATAAGCAGCCTATAACCATCTACGAACGTTTCCCCATATGTAGACGGGAAGAATATATATAAACAAATTTTAAAAATGACAGACGGTCTATGGAATCCAAAAAACGAGTAGCCTATAACCATCTACAAACGCTTACGTTCTGAATGGTCGTGGTTCCATATCGATACATTCAGTAGTTTTTTGCGTGATTGCGCCTCAAATGCCATTTTTATTATATAGATAAATATAGATAGATACATCCTTCAACTATGAAAATAAAAATAAAGTGTGTGTTGGAGATCACCATATAGTGTGATCATAAAAGTTCGACCTTTTCTCTCGGTCGAGGGAGGGGTGGAATGCGTTGCTGTGCCCTGAAATCGGACGGGGTAACGGAAATAATGACCAGTAAGGTAGCTCCAGTTACCCCTACCCTCCCCTTATCACTCCTTGCTTGCCGGCATCGTCAACCTCCCCAATCTATTGGTCTGGGGTCTACACTAGCCTCTATTCTAGGCGACGACCCGGAATCTGTAGCTAAGACTCTACAGTTCGTCGCCGATATTGGCTTCGATAGACAGGTCTGACATGTGTTTTTAGCCTTTTAAGATCTCTTTTACATGTTTTAACGTCTCGACTTTTTAAACCGCAGACTTGTTTTTCTTTTTAATTTATGATGGATTTTATATTGTTTGCAGTTTTATGATATTTTAGACCTTTTATACCTCACATTTTACCGCGTTAGTTTAGAATTTTACCCATCTCTTTTAATTTTCATTTTAACTATGTGAGTGTGTTTTAGACTGTTTAACTGTGGGCCCAAATGACCTCGTTGTCGTCGGGCCGTTAAACCCCATACACTCACTCACTCACTCACTCACTCACTCACTCACTCACTCACTCACTCACTCACTCACTCACTCACTCACTCACTCACTCACTCACTCACTCGTCAACCTCCCAAAACAACGCCGGGATCGGGTAGTATCTTGTGAACACTGCTGATCATCATACTTTTTATACAGATTCATTGAAATCACGACTGAATGGTGCATTTGGCAATGATGCCTCGTGCATGTAATTTCAGACGCAGCTGTATACTTTTGGGAAGAACGGAATCGCAGAACTCCCTAATCGCTGACAAAAATGCATTTCTTTAATGGGGATTGTGTAAAATATTATTCGTTTTGCGCTGATCGGTTCCTCGGTGCAATGAATTAAATAAGAAAAGTAGGTTTATATTTGGTAATTTCTCCCATGAAGCTGCAGTACCTCCTTTTCTGCATTCGCGAGCGGTACAAGATGTCACATTGCCACTGAGCTCTATCACGTGGATGAAGTATACAACCAACAGGTCACATTAAGTCTCACATCTCTTAGGAAAGTGCACAAGTAGAGAAAAGATATGGGAGCTTTCTATAAGGAAGGTATACTGGATTCACTGACTATGCACTTAAAGGGTACTGGTGCAGTAGCGTCCGTTGGTACATCCCACCCATTAAAACTACACAACGTCCTAGTACATGTGGCATAGGACGATCTATGAGGTTTCATGTGACATTTTAAGAATGAGGAAGTTTCAGGGTGTCTTGAATAAATATGTGGGTGTTACAGAGGTGTTGCAATCACCTGGGGGCGCCATCCCCACAGCAAGCGGATGCCCACTACAGGGCAGTTTGCAGGGCGCTGGTCGCAGAGGCCCTAGAGCTGTCCTCCTTCCTGGAGAAGGTGTCGCAAGGGACCCAAGAATTGCGGGCCAAAGCAGAGGCAGCGTCTACGGACCTCGACAAACTCCAATTTTCCGACTGGGTAAGTACTATATAGTGATAGAATGAGTATTTATTTGATATTATACAGAGGTTGTTCCACAGCGACTTCTGGTTACCTTATTTCGGCACATTACAGTAAGTGTATAACAGTAAGTTTGTCTTAAGAAAGCTGTTGTTGTCTGTGACAGCTTCCCTGCCGACAGGACTGGTAGGATGGATAACACGTATAGGAAGCTACATGCTGGGTCTACGCGGCTATTACACGACACCACGGCGGCTCTAGAAGGCATTACGATGCCCCACTTGCCCATGCGCAACTAGAAGTCTATACTACAGCTACTATAAACGCAACTGAGATATATTCAATTTGCGGAATCTGCTTCCAAAAGACGCCAAATTAATAATCTTTCGCAAAATTATTATACATGACAAATGCATATCCAAGCAAGCGTGGAAATCCGAACACAAAAAGTACCTAATTCCGTTTATAGACGCCTACATACGTATTTTAGAGAAAAGCAATCCTCCATATACAAAAGTTTGTTGTATTCAGGTGAATTTAATACAAAATGAAAACGACAATATTTATACTTATGTTGCATTAAGTGCTTTCCTTTAGGTATTAGTCTTCCTTTAGCTATGAAGTTTGACCAAGGAAGAAGTATTTTGCGTCCAGGCTGCCACAGTGCAGCCGTTGGTGGTCTTTGAGATAAACTATTCCTCGCCGTATTGGCAGCATTCATCCGCAAAGATGATCAGGCGTTGGCTCTAGCGTAATCCATTTATGCTTGTATGTTAATTTTAAATGCAAGCCAACTCATCTTGAGCGTACAAAATTTGTTAAACTTTTCAAAGCACTGCTTCGTTTGAAAACAGCAATTCGGGTATTCAGCTCAAAGTTCAAGCTCCAGGTTCTTTTGAGAGCTGACAGTAAACCAGAATGGCCAATACTCTCGTGATGAATGAAAGTCTTAAATGACCAACTTTCTGTTATTTTCGTGGTATAGAGAGTTCGGTCTCTCGCTCTCGTGTTTTGAAGACCTAATACTATACAGATGTAGTAAGTCGCAGGAGAACTCGACGCATTGTGGAAGAACTAAACTTTAATAGAAACGAAGGCAGATTCATTAAAATGGTCACATGTAGTGACGTCAACCAGTGTGTTACTGTATGTATCCGTTTATCGGAAAGAGAATGAAAACGCCAGTATCTAAGATGTACGCATTTAGATAGCGGAGTTGAAGCGCGGGTGCGGCCGGCTGCGGTTCACATAATAGCCGAGCTGTATAGCTCCTCACAAGCAAATGTCGTTCAATTCACTGTGCCAGGCGAGTCAGCTGCCCCTTATTTTCCAGTTTTATGCAATCCGCATTTTATGCATGAAAACATCGGTCCCTATGCTAGGTTCCACCCAAGTACTCAACATGAATGTATTTATCTTCGGCTATCTCTTGAGTTACTAGGTAGCTCATTTGGAAGGAGTGCACGGTTCCTAAGTACTCTATGTGCTGCATTGGTGGTTCGAATCCCCTGCGTGTACTACTTTTTTTACTGCGTAATATTTACAAATAACGTTAGTTGAACAATTATCTGTAAAGCTCTTATTATTTGAATTCGTTCTACTTTATGGTATTGTTGCATAGGAGAATATTTCTCCCGATATGGATTTTGAGTTGCTTGCACTTTGGCTGATGCTTTTTCGTAGATCAAAGGCATCTCAACGTACTTGTCTCTCGAATACATGGTGAAGGGATGGCAAAAAAATTAAAGAAAAATCGTGCGACAGCCTACACGTGAAGAATAAAGGGAGTTGGCATTCATAATAACACACTACATCATGCCAGTCTAATGGGGCAGAAGTCATTATAGCTATTCTATTACAGAATGCAGACAACCAAAAACGTTTTAAATTATATCCTAATCCCTCAGAGACTTTAAAATTAGATTACTGTGAATTCGGTTTCCAAGTTTTGATGAACAGAAAACAATTGTGCAATGTCGAGACGCGAACCCGTGTCCCGGGGGCTAGCGCACAGAATACGGTTATAGTTCTATTCAGCTACTTGAAGGCTTGAATGAAAGCACACTTCGAGTCCCAACCCTAGAGCCATCTATGCCGTTGTCACCTCGCGACTTTTCGAGCGGAATTTAGCCCTTTAAGACAGTTTTAAACCTTTTTTTTTTGGACGTTTTGATAGTATTTTTACATGAATGGCAAAAGCTATTATGCAGGTTATTTGAGTTGTACGACACGTAGTTTACGCCAAAATTTAAATAAACCGTTATTTAATAATATGTGCGTTTTGACTGTATGGGTCCATGGTGGATAAGGCGTGTCTGTCATTTTCTGCAGCCAACCCGGCTGTTTTATTTTTACCTGATGTAAATGTACTCATGTAATAGGTCCGTTTTTTCAAAGACGTTTACAGAATTGCTTTGCTATGTAGGTATACTCTAATAAAAAGTTTGTAAAATCGGTTGGAAACACGGAATACGCTCTCAGTAAACGAGTCATATGTTTTTGAGGTGTACTTTAGCGAGGAGTACGTTCTGTCCCTTAAATCGCCGTTCCTCTAAATTTATTGCATTCGTCTGTCTAAGAACGTCAAGAAATACGTTTTAGTAAAAGCAAAATTGGACTAATGCGCACATGGCGTTTGATGGGTGGCCTGCGTTCCACAAAATAAGGCGCGCCTGACTCACCTGGTATAGGCGCGTGAATACTCCATATTGAAGTTGCTCAGTGTTTTCGGATATCAGAGCATGCAATCAATTACAGAGATCACTAAATGTGTTATTCCGAGTGGTTTTAGGCGTGTGTGTGTGTGTGTGTGTGTGTGTGTGTGTGTGTGTGTGTGTGTGTGTGTGTGTGTGTGCTCTGTGTGTGTGTGTGTGTGCTCTGTGTGTGTGTGTGCTCTGTGTGTGTGTGCGCGCGCGTGTGTGTTTTGTGCGTGCGTGCAGTTTAAGGGCCCGTCGACAACTAGGCCCGGAGAGACCATCTAACAATACACGCTATATGTCTGAGGACCCCGGAAGGCACGTTTTCCAGTAACAGGGCTACGTTCCTTTTTTGTTGATTTTTCTTCTATCCCTCCCAAAGTTCGATTATTGGTGCATTTGCTTCTGATTTTTGAAACATATCAAATTATTTAATCTATTGCTTACCTAAAGCAGTATTGCATTAATAATAATAATAATAATAATAATAATAATAATAATAATAATAATAATAATAATAATGTTATTTATTCTATTATTTTAGAAAAGGGTCGTGGAGAGGGGAAGGGAGAGAGAGAGTTACTCGAACATTTTGCCCTCGCACTCTTAGCACTTAGCTCTTATCCAGAGGTCCCGAGTTAAATTGCCTTTAGCGAACATAATTCTGGAAGCACAGTAACAGAGTGAATATGTATGCGGAGGGAGGGACGGACGGACGGAGAGATTCGAGGCTTAAAACCCAGATACTAGTAATAACTCATAGAACAGAATACATCATTGCATGTGAGCAATTCTTCCCAAGCCTCCCACACTGGATATTAAATGTTAAATGTATATGGGCGAGAGAGAGAGAGAGAGAGAGAGAGAGAGAGGGTAAGAGAGAGAGAGAGAAAGGGGGCAAGAGAGAGAGAGAGAGGGGGGGGGTAAGAGAGATATCCATTTGCCTGATAGGTCATGTCAGACTGAATGCATGAATGAATGAAACGAATGCTAAGTTGTGCCCGGATCTAATGAGCTCCCGGTTATCCGATGTTCTCCTCAAGAAGAATCCTAAGGCCTACCGTGCGACCGCTACATCCTCTGCCTCTATCCACTAAGGACCTCATGGTCAGAATGCAGTAATGGAGTAACATGCAATTTCCGAGACAGTATCTGCTACCATAGAGTAATATATCAAAACTGAGTGCCCAACGCTCCTTAAGAGACTGAGTGCGCCCCGTACCAGATCTCCCAGTTGGATAACACATCCCCATGTTGATACCAGGAATCACGGGCAGCAACGCTAACATGGGTCATCATAACAAGGAAAAGCCCTGCAAAATAAACTTTATACAGGTAACTGAAGCTTACAGATATTCGAACCCGAGCTATCTTGGATTGTGAGGCAAACACGCATGGAGGTGAGCGCTAACCCACAGAGTTAAAAGAAGGTATACTCGCTGATGCTTGGTTCAAGGCGTAAACTTGGTTGTGCAAGAAATCAGCGTTTCGAAACCCCTCTGCTCTTTCCTTGGAGACGTCTTGCAGATCTCAGCCAAAGAGGATAGCGTGTTAAGCTCGTGCGATTTTATTGTAAAATCTGTATTGAAGCTGGTTTGTGAACTCCGCGTTTATGGAGCCCTAGGGTTCCACAGTGTACTACTTGGAGCAGTTTTTTGCGTTGCTTAAGTGTAGGTACATGTAGGTGTATACGAACCGGATTGTGGTGTCCCAAGAAACTGCGAATGTACTTTTTGGAGAAAGCATATTTATGTCAACAAAGAACAGAGCTTTAGTGAGACTTTTCCAAGATAACGCTTGTGTAGTGTGCAAATAATGAGATTATCCTGTAATTTGAGACGTGTACTTTATGTATGCGTGAACGATCGAAGCGCACATTAAGAGATGCAGTAGCGATATATTGGTATAACGATGCCAATAGGAAGAGGAAGAGTTTCTGTTATGTTCGATCGTAAGGGCAAGTTGTCGCATTGCGGTGGCCGCCTCCAGTTCTCACTCGAACTTACCTCCTCCCTTACTTCCAAATATAGTCCTATTCTTTACATCAGGTGGGTGTATCTCCTTGGTTCGGCTCCCAGTTGTCCAGACGTCTGTTGCCACAGCAGCTTCATACATATTTGGTAACTGCAGCGTGGCCTCTCTTCTCTTCCCCCTCCCCTCCCCTCCCCTCCCCTTCTCTTCTCAAAATATATTTTCTATATTAGTTTGATTTTCAATTTACTTAGTAGTTTAAAATAAAATTACAATTTCTCTCCCTTCTCTCAAAAGGGACTTCGTATCAGTTTGATTTTAAATTTATTTAATCTTAAATTGACTTAGTTTAAAGTAACATGGTTTCTCTCCTCTTTTCAAAAGATATGTTGTATTCCCTTGATTTTAAATTTACTTAAGTAAAATTATGATTTCCCTTCTCTCGGCTGATCATGTTCTGCGTTCTTCCTTCTCTCCCATTATATTCCTTCACAATTACATTTTTACTTTATTTACTACGTATAGTGAGTAGGGGAAGTATTGCATTTGACCCAAAATTTTGATGTGGAGATTTCATCGGAAATGTGTTTTGAGGCCCCCTGAATCCAAAAGGCAGTTTTAGAAAAAAAAGTCCGTGTGTGTGTGTGTGTGTGCGTGTGTGTGTGTGTGCGTGTGCGTGTGCGTGACTGTCAATCTGTCTGAACAGCATAACTCAAAAACGAAAAGTTGGTTAATAACTAAAGTTGGCATTAACTTAAATATCTTTCAATGATGCAACACGAAAATGTTAAAGAAAATTCCTCCGTCCTAAACTACCCTTTATATGAAGACTGTTTCGAAAATGTTTACTCTCAAAATAGCTCTAACGATTTTGATTAAAATGCTATATGCTTAAGATATTTTTATGGCAAATGAAATGTATATTTTGAATTTCCTGGCTATAGCCCATGTAGTCCTATTTACTGTTGATGAATTTTGCATAGCTGGTAAACCGTAAGAGAGAGCCCAAATCGTACTGCACAAAAAAGTAGATCTCGTTAAAAGGCACAAGTTATGTCCAGATGCATCTTCTTGTGGAGTGAACTATTTCGGAGATATTGTTATTAGTGTGAGTTTTGCAACTTACTTTTCTCAAATGGAAGGTCGTTATTCACTTTTTTATCTCTTGGACGTCCAAAGGTAGCGGAATTTCAAAGCTTTAAAATATTTGACTATCGCTCAAAGCGATATTCCCATATTCCCCTTACACCTACAATAAGCAATAAGATAATTTCTGCAAATGTTTATCTCGACTAACATAAGAAGATAGAGGAACAAGACTTTCTAAGAATGGTTAGCACAAAGTGGAGAAAGTCGTGTGAGTGCAACATACCAGATTTTTAAGGCTTCAACCCCATCTTAAGGTTAATTGAAATACAATGTTCGTGATCTTAAAGACCTAATACCTCACGCATTATCTAACTCAGGTTGAACCAAGCTGTCTAGCTGAGGTTTTTACCTCAGGTATTTCTTCATTCCTTAGGGTGAACTTACGGCAGTTTTAGGTTTCAAAGCTTATTTGTGCAGTGTTGCCATAGTTTGTTCACCGTCCGATACTTTCTGCTAAACCAGTGATGTCCAACCTTATCTCTTTGGGGATGCCTACGTAATTAATTGCCTTTCCCCACCTCCTCTTTCAGTCGAAGGGTGAATCACGCCTGTGGCGTATAGATTCACAAGCAGTCAGTATCCAGTGACGGATACAAACAGGCGATTCCATAGCAGTTTCTAGGAATGTTCTCAGAAGACATCTTCATTGTGGATGGATTTTGTATAAATGGTAAACAGCAAGAGATAGACGAAAGCTTACTAAATAAAAATTTAGATCTCGTTGAAGCACACAGTTTATATCGTATACTTATTTTTTTCTTTTGAATGAACTATTTCCGAGATATTCTTTATTATTTGTTTGAATTTGCCAGTATACTTTTCTCAAATAGGAATATCTTATTACTTTTCATCGCTTGGCCTCGCAAAGAGAACGGAATTTCAAAGGCAACCAGCTCTTAAAACATTTGAGTATTGCTTAAAGTCCACTATATTCTCATATTCCCCTTGCACCTACAAGAAAATTAGCAATAAGGTAATTTCTGAAAATGCTTACCTCGATTAAAATGTAGTAGATAGAGAAACAAGCATTTGCGAGAATACTGTGTATAAGAGTGAGTATAGCTCTACGTATATTTGCGAACAGAGTTCCTCTAAATTGAACTATAGGTATTAGAAGTCTATATTGCAATAGATTACGCGACGATCGCTGGATTTTCTATGCACTTCGACTTTGTCGCCAAATATTGATGGACTTCTTAAACATAAACAATACCAAACAAGTCGCTGATAAACAGATGCTTATCGCATAAGATTTGAAAATGCTTTTTGTTAATAAACAGCAACGCACATGTAACCAAACCGCCGCTGCAACAGAATGCACGCCTGAGCGAGCGGCACAGTCCGCAAATCCAACCTCCCTTCTTTCGCAAACGTTGGACATTACTGCTTTATAGAGTCTGGATATATGAGAGAGAGAGAGAGAGAGAGAGAGAGAGAGAGAGAGAGAGAGAGAGAGAGAGGAGTGTTTGTGTTTAAGACAACTCTAAGAGTAAACATCAATGCTGAGCCACCGATATGACGCATATGCTAAAGGTGGTATATAAAAGGGAAAGGGAAAGAAAAGAAGAAAACATGCCAGTGTTTATCACTATTTGGTAGCAATCGGTTTTTACGGTTCCTTATTTTAAATATCAAAACGCATCTATGCGACGCCGGGTGAAACAACTAATTACCTACTTAATAAGCCTCTTCTGCAACAATGTCTGGACATCCAGTGGGAGTCATTATGACGCTTTCATTTCTATAAATCCTACAATGTAATGTACTTTATAGTTGCACTTGTCGGTTTACGTAAGGAGCAGAGTGACAGAAGGCATAGATTCACGTGTTCCTCAAATACAAGCAGTAACTATATGGGACGTGTTCCTTTGCTCAGTTTCCCCTGTTCTTATCGTCTTGCCGCAATGCGTTACGCCCTTGTAAACTTTTCTTCCATTCCTCTTATCAGATTCTGCTGAAGACGTCCGACATTAATTTTGTCCCGCTCTTTCCATTTCATTTCTATAGGATTTGTATCTGATTGTGCACAACTATTCAGAACGTTACCTCGCTGTGGGAAATCATTAGGAGAGACAAAACCTTCTCAACGCATCACACTTAAATAGGAATTTGATTGACCTTTTTTGTTTCTCTACTACTTACCTATAGTAACCGAGCGAGGTGGTACAACGGGTAGCGCATGTGACTCGCATTCGGGAGGTTGTGGGTTCGATTCCCATGGTCGACCTTCCTGACCCAAGTGTTTTTTCGGAATTTCCCCTTGTCGCCAGTCGAATGCTGGGAAGGCTTTATTACATCCCCCCGAATTTCCTGTCCTCCATTTCACTTCACTTCTCATTTCACTTCACCTTGGCTGTTTCAGAGTTTGTAAGTGTCGACGGAAATCCTAGCGTTGCATGTCAGGGAAAAAGGATGCTCTCTGTAAACCTTCGTCCTCCTGATCGGGAGTGGGCGGCGCCGTGGCCGAGCGGTTAGCGCGCTCGCCTACCACCTAGGCGGCCCGGGTTCGATCCCAGGGACCCGTATGTGGTATTCGTGGTGGACGAAGCGGCGTCAGGGCGGGTTTTCTCCGGGTACTCCGGTTTCCCCCGCCATCTCATTCCACCGGTGCTCCATCTTCATGTATCATCAGTGTCACCGCCTGCGGTGCCGTAGTAGTAAAAGCGGGCGTTAAACACTACAACAACAACTGATCGGGAGCGGTCTCCAAGTCCTTGGTCTCCCAGTGGGATGTGTAAGCTTGCAGAGGGGAGAGGTTCTGGTTGTACGAGGTACCACCGGGGAATCTAAATCGAAAAGCTCTGTTGTGTCTCCTTCCCTTTAGTCTCATCCCACTCTTCTGGGGGCACCCCGTTAGGGCCATAGCTACAAAAGATTATCATTAGGCCGAGATGCTAAATCCCCGTGCCGACTCATATCTGTGGTGAAAAGAGGAAGTATTGTATTCGACTAAAATATTGGGTATAGAGATTTCACTGGAACTACGTGATTTGAGATCCTTTGAATAAGAATATGATGTGTTACACAAGCATGACTTTCTCTGCTCTTAATAAATATTCCTACAAACACGCATTCCTCTATCTGCTTCATGTCTGTTGATTGCAGAAATTATTGCTAGTATTCGTGTAGGTGCAAGAGGAATATGAGAGAAAATCCAGTAGTTGGATAGTAATTGTCCTATTATGGGTTGTCATAAAGACACGCCTGCTAATAGATCTGTAGAAAGAGATAATTTTAAATATGAGTGGCAAAGGATGAAAAATTGTATGATGTTAAAAATATTTCATAAAGTGTAATAATGGACAAAATTATTATAACATTTGGAAATAGCACAGCTAACAATTTGAGAATGATTTATTTATTTAACTTAGTGTAGTATACAGATGATTGTGTAAAATGTACAAAGAGTCACGAAGAAGTTGTAAACCAGTATGTTCTAACTCCATCTAAAACACTTAATTGCAGTTCAGAACGTCGGGACAAATTAACAGTAAATTTAGTAATCACTCCCCGAGCACCAGAAAGTACACCAATCACTTCCCAATTTGAAATGTTGTATTTGTCTCTTAAATAAGAAATGCAAGGCTCATCGTGTAGTTTTTTTCCCTTATCAACCTCATTAATTTGGTCTACATTTTCTTCAAATCGGATTCTAGGCTCAAGAATTAGTCCCCTATATTGTTGCCTGCCAATGACAATTAGTCTATTCTTTCACGAAAATCCCTCTACTGCCCAAATTATTTTGTTGTATTTTAAAAAATGTTTACTGTTGTATATTAAGTAAATATGACATAAACTACACATGAATGCAGTATTTATTCAATTTTGACTTTTGGTTTTCAAAAATTAGGTTTGTGACTTCCAGGTCACACTGGGCAGTTACGTGCTGATTTGTGCTGCATTTGTCAGATTTTGGTCGATCGCTCTAAGAGTTATATTTTTCTAAGGGATTGACACAAAGCAATTCGTTTACTGAAAAATTTATTTATTACAAGATATACTGTTTATAATAATACAATTTTCGAAAGATACGTTCAATTTGTGCAACTTACTGAAAACTGTTTTTGAAACGAATTTTTACGGTGTGTATGAAACTCTGTAAAACAGTTACATGTAGGTGTAAAACAAAAATGAATATTACATTTTCCACACATAAATATGGGTACACCCTGGCATCCTGGCTTCTTGCATAGCCCTCTCTTGTCCGTGAACTGTGGCCAATGGCTAGTTTCATGTTGCCTTACTTCCCTTTGAGGCATTGCAGCAGCTGGTCAACTGGGAAGTTTTGCTTTCCAGGGAGGAATAGCCATTATTGAACGACTAGTACTTGCCTTCCATGAGCATTCAGTAAGATTATATGCTGCATTTACAATTTGATTATCAGATTCCAAACTTTCATCTTCTACATTTTCTTCATTTGTATCATTGCCATCAGTCTCTAGGATAATAATATTTGAACTTCCATTCCTACCTATTTCAACATCTTCATCTGAATCATAAGCTAATACAGAATATTCTGATTCATATCCAGAAATTGGCCTAGTATGAATGTTACTTTCCTTCTGATGAGGCTTTCCATAAAACAACTCAGGATTCATGACTGGAAAATAAAATGAGGTTATGGTACTCTTATTGCCCAATGTTACTTTGAGGTCACAAAGCTTTAATTTTCAATTATAGGCTAAGAAATTAACTTATTTATCAAATAACACTTTCATAAAGTATTCAAGATGCTTACCTTTGCTTCTGTATTTTTTAAATTCATACAATTTTTTAGTAATATCACAAAATATAACACTGAAACTAGCTGTGCACCATGTTTCTGGAAAATGCTTCTAACCATACAGTCAGCGCTAACTGGTGGCTTATACATGCAACTATCAGCTCTAAACAGGACCTCCTAAATACCGGACCTGACACTGTGATTCAAGATGGCGGCCTATGTGGTGGGAACTACTTATAAACAACTAGTCTACAGGCTACGATTTCAACGCAGTAGCAAAATAAAAATGTTCTGTAATAACACGCCTAGTTTGTGAATATGGGCTGTGTTAAACACAAAAACACTGTCTTAAACATAACCTCAAGTAAACAAAAAAGGATGACATTTAATATTAAACGATAACCCATGGGCAATTAAATATATAACCTTAAATATCATTCATGCAATCTACAGTTTTACATGCCATTATGTAACTGCATTACACACTCAAATTACAAAGAAGATAGACAAAACTGCAAGCAGCATGTTACTTAAATAAAACAGAAGTGTTGACATTGAGTTGACTCAATTATTAATCATTGTTTACACTGCTTTTCACATTTGTACAATGTACATAATGTTATATACCTACACAAAACATACTATACTGGATGGCTGATATACAAATGCTGCCATTTAGGATAATTAACTACCTACTAAATTCAAAAGCTTTAGGGTGGAAATTTGCTTTTACTATTACTGAAAACTTTTGATTACTCAGTTTGCAACAACATATTACTCAGCACTTCATGACACTTTATTTTACAGGGGGAATCCACAAAAGCAGACGAAATATTAAAAATAATAACCGTAAAACAGCACTGTAAATGAAATATATGAAATACGTAATCTTAAATCAGCATTGTAAAGCAACATTGTGTTAGGTTAGGTTAGTGTTGTATATGAGTGGGGTGACAGGGCCCTGTTATCGAAATATTTACAATTTGGGCAGTGTTTATGCAATCATTTCAACGTAAATGCATTAATCAATCATTGTAGCATATATTACACTCGTTTATACACATTTATTAGCTAAATATCCACCGCATAAGCGAAATAAAACCACTTCATCGCACGCACGAAATTTTCTCATAAATAAAACACGAAGCTTGAGCGCACAATAAAGCTTACAAGATCGTAATCAACAATAAAAACTGCATCCATTGCACTATGTTTCATTCATTTTCTCGAGCGGCCGATTTTGTAAATATTTACCAAACTTTGCTATAGTCTACAGTTTTACATGCAGCAACGTAACACATTTCTTCTAAACTACAGCTACACATTTAAATTAAAAAGACAAAAGATAATGTGTAAATACAAGCAGCATACTACTTACATGAAACAAACTGTTGGTGTTGCAGATGCCACTAATTGAGTTCACTCGAAATTATTGTCTTTCACTATTCACAGTATTCACCATGTTATATATACACCGGCAACTACCAAACATAACGCTTCAATTTATAGCAATTAAATACTGAATTTAGAAGCTTTACGTTGTAATTTACCTTTTGTTTTAACTGAAAGTTTCTGATTTTTAATTTGCATCCGGGAATGCAACAGTTACGGAGCATTGTGATGTTTGAGGTTAGGTTGTAGTATGGCAACAATAACATACACTACTGGAACAGTTTTTCTTCAACAACCACTCACCACTGTAATCGTGACACAAATTGTACTTGCAAACAGATAAATTAACCACACTATACGGCTAACGTAGCCATAGTCCTAGATGGAACACAATAAACATGAACACGTGGATAGCACACGGCACAGTCAACACGATATTAGATTTATTCCCGTTCCCTATACTGCCCAAATAAAAGTTTTCAAACAATCGCTTTGTTATATGAAGACAAACTTACATAGCAATTATTATAACAAACAATAACTCGAAGACATATAAAATAATACGAAAAACAGCGTGTGGAAACACCTCAGAAATCACTCCCACCAGCCGACGCCATTTTTGTACAACTGGGAAGCCAGGGTCAGGTCCGTTAATCTAGAGGGTCCTGCTCTAAACTGTTGAAAATCACAACAGCCATACTGTAACTTCAAAGTTACACTGGGAAGTAGTGGCTCATTTCCATTCTAGCAATATAAAATGTAATATAAAGGGTATGTGACTTCAAAGACACATTGGGCAGTAGAGGGTTAGAAAATTTGTTGTCAACGAAATATCGTCATTTCAAAACCAGCACATGTATACGTTTCAATAAATCGTAATTAATTATTCCTAGATATAACAATATTCTTACTAATTTTCCACAAACGTCTAAACTTAAGCGAACAAGAAATATGTGTGTATGTCACCAAGTAAACAGTATAATTACTATTCCTTACAGCAGTATCGTGAAAATCAAATGCCTTGTCATGGCCTACAGTAGGCTTTGAGCGATAGTCAAATCTTTTAAAGCTGGTCGCTATATATAGGCTTTGAAATCCCGTTCTCTTTGCACGACTAAGATATAAAAAACGTGAATAACGACCTTCCATTTGAGAAAAGTATACCTAAGTATTCCAAAACTCACACAAATAACAAGGAATATCTCCGAAATGGCTCACTCCACAAAAACGTTCATTTGGACATGAATTGTGTGTTCTGACGAGACCTACATTTTTTGTATAATAATATTTTGTCTATCTCTTGTGGTTTACGAGTTATTCAAAAGTTATCAAGAGAAACAAGACTACGTGAGCTATAGCCAGACAATTCAAAATATGCATTTCATTTGGCATAAAAATATCTTAAACATATGGCGTTTTAATAAAAATCGTTAGGGACATTTTAGAAAAAATCAAAATTTTCGAAAAACCTTCCATGTAAAGGGTAGGTTAAGGTAAAGGAATTTTCTTTAAAATATTAGTGTCACGTCCTTGAAATATGTTAAACTTAAATACCAACTTTGGTTTTTAACCGAATTTTCGTTTTTGAGTTATGCTGTTCACAGACACACACACACACACACACACACACACACACACACACACACACACACACACACACACACACTCACACACTCACACACACACACTCACAGACCTTTTTCCAAAAATGTTTTTTTAGATTCAGTGGGCCTCAAAACATAAATTTCCGGTGAAATCTCGACATCGAATTTTTGGTTGGAGTACAATACTTCCTGTAGTTAACTATACGTAGTAGAGAGAGTTAAAATATTAGAAAATTGCCCGTGTGTGTGGGTGTGTGCGTGCGTGAGTGAGTGACTGAACAGCGTATCTCAAAAACGAAAAATTGGGAGATAACAACAATTTAGCATGCCACACGAAGCAATTCCTCGAGCTAAACTACCCTTTGCATGGAAGAGCTTGCTATTTTTGTTGGTAAAAATGACTAGAAGATTTTGATTAAAAGATCATATGTTTCAGATATATACCAAGATATTTACATGAACTTCTGGTGAAGTTCTCTTCATTCTGATGACTTATATAACTGGCAAACCGTAAGAGATGGACAAAATCTTACCACACAAGAATCGTACATCTCGTTGAAGCACACAGTCTATGTCAATACATGTTTTATGCTGTTAACCATTTCCGAGATATTCTTTGTAATTGGTTTAAATCATCAAATGCTTCTATACTTTTTTTCCAAGTGCTAAGTCACTGTTCGGTTTTTCGCGTGGTGATACGAGGAGCATGGAACTTAAAAGCCTTCACATAGAGGTCCACTTTTTAGAAATCTGACTATCGCTTTAGTAGCTCTTTCCTTATATGTAGAACGGAACGTATAAATGTGTAATGAAAGTTTATCGTTATTGGCAAGAAACAGACACAAGCGTTTGTAGCAACAGTTAGTAGAAAAGTGAGTAGAGAAAGTCATGTGAATACAACACATTGCATTTTAAATAAAAGGGAACAACAAGGCGCCAACAGAAGTATAAAAAGAACAAATGCTGTCCAGCTATATAATACAATAGATGAAGTATGTATCTAGTAGCGAAATGACCCAAGTTCGAATCTAGGCTACCTAGATAGACCAAAAATACAAATGCCGGGTAGCTCCTGACTCTTAGAAATTCAGCATCATTTGAATACTTATTAAAGCATTCTTAGTCTCTGAAGACTATTAAGGAGGCGGCTTTGTAACTTATCACGTTAAGTCCACCGTTAGAAACCTTTTCGTGCAATGTTTTTCTTATCCGAGTGAATCTGACGAGTTGCATGTAACCCTTTCCACAGGGCATGGCGGCGTATTTGCAATTTTTCTGAGATTTCGTACATACATTAAATGTGTCGAAGTATTGTGGCAAAGCTCGGTGCATACATTTTGCATTTTTAGGTAAAAATTCAAACTATTTAATGAAAAATGTCATACATAGCAACCTGAGATTAGTAATTACTAATCAATATTTGCAAATGTTCGACTGTGTTTTGTCGGTAATACATTTTGACATTGTTCAACATCTGAAATGCTCCTTACATTACGATTTTGAAGTTGTCGGAGTGACAGTTCGGAGGTATTTTGCCCAATATGTGCAAACCAAAACCTGCTATTGCAGTTAATCTGTATTATACCACAAAGGTCAACATGCATGATTTTAGCAGACACTGAAATTGATAATTTTAAAAATTAAATGTGATTCATTTTAAACGTTTATTTTTGATACATTTTTTTTTTTTTTTTTTGTCCAATAAGAACCACAAATCTGGAATGTTGTTTAAAAATTATGAAAATCGCGTCGTAAGTAGCATTTTTATGAAGTAGCTTAAATTTGTGTTTAAAAGTGGATAATTCAGAAATGGCTTAACCTATATGCATCAAATCTTGGAACAATATTTCTTTAGATATAAAGATAGTAGGCGTGGTAAACATTTCAGAGGACTCAGCCGAGCACTTAGTGTTTTAGAAGATTCAGAGATCGGGCATCTAAAGCTTCTATAACTAATGCGTTAGCTTCAGTATGAGGCTTTGAAGACGTTATATGTACATATATTCGCGGTCTGTTTCCCTCATCAGTTAAACTATTTCAAATCAGTCATTTTAAGTCGTGATGGCTCACGGTTTTAAGAACTTCCTCTATAGGAACATTAAAATGTGAAAAATACTCTATCTGTGAATAGTGCATGTAGACGATTGTCGCGTTTTATTTCATCTATGCAGTTTCCAAGAGTTTGCTCTAATAATGCACGGGATAGGATCCATATTCCACGTAACCGGCCGGAAAGGACTCGGGGCGCTGACCATGTCCCACCCTTCAGTACTGCACCCCACTCATGACGCAGAGGCGTGGGACGCAGCGGTCGGGCGGTAAGCCTCGTCAGGGCTAATGCGCTAGGGGTTTGGTTAGTTAGTATCCATATTGGCATACTATTAATTATTGTGTAATTTTCAGCACCTTTAGTATTCTTTTATCACTTCTTATAGATCATGTTTAATGCCATGAGTGTTTTTAAATGTTACATTTAAACATTTAAGCACTGTAAGATGCGTGTGTTTGTAAAATATATTGTAATACATTGGAATTTATGTTTACCTACTCCAACAAAATAGCTGTTTTATATTACTGTCTGTTCGTTGTTTTATTCAAAGATAATTTAAATGGTTAAAATTCCTTTTTTACGATTTATCGCTCTTGTCCTTCAGTGGTGCATTTAAACTGTTGTACTGTTTAAAGATGATTGAAACAGTCTATAATTTTAAGTACGCCACTGAATTTTTCATAATCAACAATGAACTGCGCTCCACTTGAATACACTGTGCAGATCACTGTTGAAAGTATATCGTAAACAATGCATGTGCCAGGCATGTTTGTCATGTAACGTTAAATGCAGTCTCATGTCAAAACTTTGTGATATTCCTTGTCGCTACTTATTTTTCTGGCAGATAGTTTCTTTCAAGACATTTTGGAACACTCATTATTTGCTATGGATTTTCTTGTATTGTTTTCTTTGTTCTAGACGAGCCTTAGGATTTGGCGGACTCTACAAGTACGTATGCTTACTGTGCAACATTAATTTGTTCTGCCTGTACTTGTGCTTTGTTTTCTATTTAGCACGAGCAATGTCTGCAATTTGCACGTTTTTAGCGCATGTTCAAATTATTACGGCTATATGCTAACAGTAAGAGGAAGATTACATGTTGCATTTCATGTTTGATGTAAACAACGGGGAGGGAAAACTGCACGTTTAAACCAGGTGTACCTACTGTAATAAAAACAGTTAATTGTATAAGAATAATCATATACCTACCTGGCGGAAAAGTCTTTTTTTTTTTTTTTTTTTTTTCCAGAGAAAGAGAGGGAATTTGTGAGAATTTTGCCTCTATCTTTCATAGATTTGTGGAAACAGGCTTTCAGAAAAAGAGACCTTCGACAACAGTGCACTCTCGCTGCAGTGGATGAGAAAACTGGAGTTTAAGGGGCAAGGCGAAGTCTATGTAACTTAGAGCGTGTGCTGAACTTCCGAAACCATTTACATTATTGCGGGAAGGATACTTCGAAACAAGAAAGAAAGTATTCGCCAAAAGTTTAAACTAAAAGTATTACACACAAAAAGTACTTTCGATAAAAAAAGAGAAAGAAAGGGCATTTTCATTTAACAGGTTGGATGAATACAATAAATTATGCTTTTATTTAAACATTCAATAAGAAGCATCTATTTAGCTTAACTGGTATTATTTTTGTTTAAAGAGTGAATTAAACAAAATGAAATGGGGCAGAGCGTAACTTTTTTGTTAGTGTTTAACGCCCGCTTTTACTATGTATGGCACCGCAGGCGATGATACTGATGATAAATGGAATGAAGATGGAGCACCGGTGGAATGAGATGGCGGGGGTAACCGGAGAAACCGGAAGAAACCCGCCCCTGCGCCGCTTTGTCCACTACAAACCCCACATGCGGTCGCCTGGGATCGAACCAAAGCGGGCCGATTTGGTGAGATACGAATGGCCTAACCACTCGGCAACGTTGCGGCCCCAACGTGTGTTATTAATAAAGCCACATGTTTAGTACCGCATCGTGTGAGGAGTGTCAGTTATGCCGTGAGTGTGTTCGCCCAGACCGAGAGGCAAGTCATCAACACTGAACGAAACAGCCCCATGCACACGGTAAGGTGACTAAGAATTGTGGCTTTAGTTATTAATAAAGGCCGGAGGGATGTGCGCTCGCATGCGATACGGGTTACCTGGACGCAGAGTATGAATGACGTCAGAAGTGCAGCACGGCCATCAAATGTGTAAATAACTGCCACTAGAAGCAAGAGTCGAAAACAGCCTAACGTAGTACTCTGCGAACTAGTGAAGCATTGCGTTGCAAGTGTATGCAGACGCAAGGTCAAGGTGTGGTATATACATGAACTACTTATTTGAAAATTTTCACTTCATATTCACCAATTTTGCAGCGTTGCCCAAAGCTGTTATTATTAGAAAAATCGGGTTTGGAAATGTCCAAGGACATAAGCATAATAGAAGACTTAGCTAATTCAATTAATAGGATACCTCTTGAGCCAGGTATCGAAAAGGTGAAAAATAAATTCCAGAAAGTTCTGAACAAAAATATTGGTTATCAAGCTATGTGTGAAATTTTGAAAATGATTAAGAAGGAAAACACGTCAGATGACAGAGTGGAATTCTTTACATATGCTTTTTTGACATCGTGAGACGTAAACAGAAGTTTTTCACTGTTTAAAAACTGCCTCAGTGATAGGCGTCAAAATTTCACATTTAATAGTTTAGGAATTTACATTGTAACCCAATGTAATGCACTCTGTGACGATATTATAGTTAATAAATATCAGTGTGTATAAACGTTTAAGTTCAATTGCAGAATGAATAGTTTATTATGCTTGTAGGTTGTGCTGCAGTGAGGCGCTTTTCATGGTCAGGCTGTACCTACCTGCACTTGTTTACATGCGCGAGCGATAACAGTAAAGTTCATGTGCAGTATACCTATGGCAAAACGTACACGCATCCGGCTTTTAGTTATTAATAACACTACATATGATGCGACATCACAACTTCCTGGATCTCGTGCAAGATCAGGCAACACAAGCTTAGTTGCAACTTACTAAGGTAGCGAAAATTGCGATTTATACCAAACAGAAATGCAAAATTATGGCGAAACCAGCACTTTCTTCCCCAGGTGCTGATTTCGTAGATGAGGTGGAGTTTAATACACGCTTCAGTTATACTTAACGTTAAGGATTCCCTGTTTAAATCATAGTGCCCCAAAACACAGCAGAACATATTTTTAACGTATAAGTGTGTTGATATTAAAAGGATGTTAAATTTTCTTGGTCTCCATGTTAAGAGTCACTTCCTAAGCGGATGATATACATATTTGCCGGGGCAAGATGATGAATGACTTAAGTTCATATTGTGGGTTAGTACCACCTAACGGATACAATTAGCGCTCTACACTGCTATACACCACAAACTCGCACAATCAAGCCGCTGCCGCCATTTCATTGTTTGTTTGATGACATTCGTGTATTTTATCTTGCGTGTTATTCTCAAGACCTTCGACGTAAGGCCTCGTGGTCTAACAGGTAAAATATTTGGTTATTCTTTGCTGTACATGACTACCTTAATTGATATGCTTTTCAAAATCAATATTTATATTTAATTCTTGTTAATCCTACCACAATGGTCAAAGACTTCTTACGTTTCCGATTGGAGCAAGTCGACTGGAGCAAGTTAACGATCTCGTCATCTTTCCTTAAGGGCTTTTTAGTGTTTTGTATTTATGTTTGAATGCATTTTTATTTGGTTTTGTGATTTGCATGCTGCTCACGATAAGGCAAAATTCTGCCGAAGTATTTTTTAGTTTAAACCGTTGCCTAAAGAAAGAGCATCAGTGAAAAAAACGGATAAGTGCAAGCGTCTTAACGAGCTCACCTATGAAACAAATGTAAAGAAGAACAGGAGGTACAAGAACATTTAAAACAACAAAGAGAGGCTCGGTATGCAGAAAAATGAGTTGTTACTAAGAAACAGAAGTTTGATTCTTGTAAAAAATAGTAAGAAAAGAAGCCCAAACTTCTAACATCTTAGATCTCAGCTCAAACTTCCAAAGAAAGCATAGTGCAGTGTCCTGCTTGTGATGAGACCTACATCAGAAGACTGGATACAGCATGGCAAAAGTCGCACATAGAACTGCTCAAATTTTGAAGGGGGAATATTTGTTTGTGTCTTTTGTTAATGAAAAACCATTGATTTTATAAAGTACAATATTCAGTGAAATAAACATTTAATTACCTACTATTCAATTTAAGATAGTAACAGTGTAGATTATATAATTACTATACTGTGTTATAATTTCTAAGAATAAACACACATTCAAATTTTATCAGAATTGTCATCTTACCCCACGATCAAAGTACCGGGGTAAGATGACACTTTTGCATGGATTTTTAAAAATGCAAAAATAATGTTGATCGTATTAAAATAAAATGTATCCAGCTAGGTACAATACAACAAAACGGTATTTTAATAATACATGTAAAGAAAAAGAAATTATTTTGAAAACTGAATTAATTAAAAATTATTAACTGTTAACATCGTAAACTTGCCCCAGTTTCCCCTATATCTTCCATCCGATGTAGAGGAGCAATATTTTGCACAATTCAAGCAGACGATGTTTGTTGTACCAAATATTTTGTAGAATTTCCACGCCGTGCTTTGTTTGAAGTAGGCTGCGGCGCAACAATGCCGCAGGTAAAGATTTGCTGTAACGGATTTTAAAGGGGTTGGGTCGCTGAGAGGTTTGACTTAATTATGCAGGCACAATTTGTTTGATGATGTATGGATTTATCGGCTTACTGTGCCACAAATGCGTGCAGCATGGAATAATTAAAATACAGAGAAATTGCTTCTCTCACAAAGATATGCTTAAAAGTGTATTATTGAGCAGCGAAAATTGACAAATTATGGTTTCAGATAAAACATATTAGTCCATTTTGTAATTATTGTTTGTTTATGCCAACAAACTTACTGTTGGTGTTTTTAAACACACAAGCCGTGTGCGGGCAATGTTTGAGAGGTAAAGGTATTGAGTTTTTCTACCTCTCAAATATTAGACCATTTTTTAATCTAATCTGCCATATTTGCTAAAAGATAAACACAAGGAAAGAACTGCTTGAAGGTGTTGCAAATAAATTTGTTAATTCACGTGTGATTAAAATCATAATTTTGAAATCTATGCTGGTCGCTTTGTTTACAACAAAGGTAATTCGTTGATAACAATCGTTCGTATATCTGAAGGTTTTTCATTATATAAACCTTAAAAACATACTTTTGGTTTATGCAATGAATTCCTCTAGCAATTGGAAGCGGAGATTGTGTAGATTTTTCAATGTTCGATAACATATGCAGAACATTGAAAGTTGTTCTATTTAAAGCCCTAGAGGAAAACTCGCTCCGAAACTGCCGGGTGAGAGGCCAGTTTGCTGACGACTGGCCCGCAGAGGCAGTCATATTCACCGCAGCCTATCTAAACCTACTCCAGCTCACAAACATCAAAAGATAAATCTGCAATTCTGACCCAGAGTGTTCGTGTACATTTGTTGCCTCAGCACTGAGTACTTTTCTTTTCTAGTGATGCAGCAGTCCTTTTTACTTTTGTATCTGCAAGAAACGCACCAATAGAGCACGACTTATCTGAGCTTCCTTGCATGCTATCTTCCACCCTGTGGATGGAAACTGGTTATGATGAAAATGTTCAACTTTATCAGAAGTCTAGGGACAGGTTCTGTTATGTATTTCCTTCCCCGAAATGAATTTTCTTTTTGTGTGAGCTTACACAGGCCTGCTTACGGCATAGAGCGGCATTCCAGGTGGGCATGGCATGTACCGGGAGAGCAAAGCGCTTCCGACTGGCTGCGCGGTGTTTTGCCTCTCCGCGACCTTAGCGCTCGTTGCCGTCTGCCGCTATCAAGAAAGGTGCGGATGAAACCATACCACCTTTTTAAAACTTCTTTTAAGGGTTTTATTTACCATCTTTATGAAAGGAGATGCTGAAACTAGTCACCATCGTTGTCCATACATTTTTGGCACCTCTTTAGGAAACTATCCATCACTCGCCGTAGTTCACGTTGAGAAATACTGGAATTTCCTGGCTTATATTTAGTTTTAATTCTTCCAGGGTGTGTGCGTTTGTCTTGCACACTTTGTTTTACGTTGCCCCAGAGATAGAAACCGCTTATTGGAGCTCTGAGAAGCCTTTCTCCGCTAATGGCACACCATACACCAATTTTTTCGTCATGAAGGGGTACTTCATGAACAATAATAGGTTCTGAGTTATAGGGTCAATTTTTTTTTCAAGTCAACAGTTGACGCCCGTACATATGTGAATACAATTTTGCCCCTTTTTTGTTTTAGAGAATTAACAGACAGAGGGTGCGATTTTGCCTTTTTTAAAAAACAAGACTCTGAAGCAGCTCATACTTTTCTATGAAAACAATTGAGTGTGTTTCAGGACAGGATTATTAGTAGAGATTTGTGGCTCCTTCGGTCCTCCAATCTAACACCCTGCGATTTCTATCTCTGTGGTACCTAACTTAAAACTTAAAATTTACAAGACAAATCCATACATCCTGGAAGAATAAAAACAAAATACTCCGCCAAGAAATTGGCAGCATTTCTCAACGTGAGCTACGGCGAGTGATGGATAGTTTCCTAAAGAGGTGCCAAAAATGTATGGACAACGGCGGTGACCAGTTTCAGCATCTCCTTTCATAAAGTTGGCAAGCAAAGCCTTTAAAACTAGTTTTAAAAATGTTGTATGGTTTCATCCGCGCCTTTCTATGATAATCGCAGATGGCAACGAGCGTCGAGAATGCGAACAGGCAAAACACTGCGCAGGCCGTTCGGAACTTTTTTGCTCTCCCGTTACCTATCAGTCTACCAAGTATGAGAAACATGTACGTACTCTTTGATACAAAGTGAGTTTGCTAATTGATAGTCGACTCACGATTGCGACCCATTATTGACAGAGAGAGAGAGAGAGAGACAGAGAGAGAGACAGAGAGAGAGAGAGAGAGAGAGAGAGAGAGAGAAAGAAAGAAAGAAATGGTAGATTTAAATTGATATCCCTAAAACGTGTTTGCATCCTATGATAGTTCACGGTGCTTTGAGAGTTTCTTCGAGGATTGCCAGCTGAGTTCTAAAAAACTACCTGTCAAAGAATTGCTGTATAATTTTATTTCTCAGTTTCATAAACGGTTTATAGAAATACTCCATAAAATGTTTCAAGCAGATGTTTTGGCATAGAACCGGCATCCATAAAGAATTTTTAGCTTTAATTAAAACTAAAGTAAGGGTTACATGAAACAGCATTGGAAGGCCCGCATAAACAAATGCATATTGGCATTAACTTCTTTCTTAAAATCAATAAACGTTTATATTTCTTGCAAAGTGATTGTTCTTTTTAGATAAGCAGGTAAAAGGCGTCGTTGGGAGTGAGAGAGAAAATCTTGCTATAAGGTTAATTAAACTCTTGTCAAGTAGGTATTTGCTCTATTTTTCCAAATTACATTTTGTGTATTTGCCTCGAAGTGACAACTGCTTCACGCTGATTCATTGACTCGTGCTAAAGGAAATGCTTCTCTCAGATCCATAAATGTATATGCATAACGCTAAGTATAATAATAATAATAATAATAATAATAATAATAATAATAATAATAATAATAATAATAATAATAATAATAATGATAACCACAACAATAACGATAATAACGATAATTTCATTGCGGCAAAGAACAATTTGTATTTATCACTTGTGGAGGGGGACTTAGCACCTCGAGTGAAAGGCGACCTTTTGTGCCTGTGTCCCTGACATGGCTGCCCCCCCCCCACCTCCCCCGGGACGACGAATGAGGCGAATAGATCCGGAGCGCAGCCGGAACGTTGCCACGACAGGGCAGAGGGCAGGGTCCCTACATTATTCCATTTAGAAACACCCCGGTGGAGGCTGGCTCAACCGGTTCCTCACCCCTTGGTGTTCGTACTGCCAAGGGGAGCACGGTACTCGGAAACCGACTTCCCTCACCCCCTCGGGCTTGCACCATCTCATGGGGGGCTCGCAAACCAGTAGTCTCGCCTTCGGACGAGATTTCCAGCGCGCCTTTATTCCCTCTGCAGTGTTGCCGCGACGCTCGCCGACGCTTCCGACCCTGATAGAAACCTAAGGGGTTGAAGAGTGACATGAAATGATTATTGTAGCGAAATGGAGGTACAGGAAGTTCAGCGGAAGTAAAAATTCTTCCCAGCATACGCCTGGCGACCGGGGAAACCTCCGAAACAAACATGGCTCAGGACGGTAGGCCTCGGAGATCGAACCCGCCAACCCCCCCCCCCCCCCCCTCCAATGCAGGCCACGGATGTTACCTCTTGAGCCATTCCGCTCGATAGATGAATGAAAGTATGAAAAGAATGCGGAAACGAGCCTAAAATTGCCTGATATTCATCCTAAGGTCTGAGGTAAAACTAAATAAAACATTGGAACTATGATGTATGGATTTGAAAGGAATGAAGTTTAAAAATCCCTATGCATATGATCTGCTTGACTAAGATAAATTCAATTACTGTGTATAAGTTTGAGTTTGGTAAATGGTGTAAATGAACTCTAATATTTAGTTTGACATCTAAAATCAAGTAATGTTCTTAATCGCTATAGTTTTAATTAAAACCAGTGCTACAAGAAAGATACCCCCAATACCTAATCTATTAAGCAGAGATATACGAGATTGTTTGACATAAGTGTACGAGTGAAACAATTGAATTCATCTTTGCACAGTATGCCAAACTTGTACTGAAGTTGAACAACGGCGTTGTCAGTATGTCGAAATAATATCATAACGCTGATTAAATACTCCTAAGCATTTTAAATAACAGCTAGTAGTATTCTGATTTTGAGCTTGCACAGCATGATGGCAAAGAGCGCATTTGTGTTATAATCTTGTAATTTATTTAAGGGGACGAATATTTAAAAGCGGAAAGTATGATGCTGCATGGTTTTTGCATTGGACTCGCAGAAATGAAAAGCATTTGCATGATAAGTACTGGGCAATTAATGAATGTGGGTGTAGTCTTTTTTTTTCTATTGGCTGCATTTTCCGAAATGAGCTATAATAATAGGTTTCTTTTTAATGTGTCTGCATTTTCAGCTTAAAATGATGCATTGTTTACGTTATCCGAAGGTAAATAGAAACTTTAATATCACATACATACACGTGTTGTATTTATAGCAAATGGTCATATTTGCACATAGTACGAGTAGATTAGTGTTTTATGGTAATGTGGCTCGTTATTCAACTTGTTCGTTATTAATGCATTTTTTTGATTTGCAGCGTGTCTACAGGGTGGAAGGTACTGCTTCGGTCAGTATAAACTGGCTAATAGATGCAGGTGTAAGAAATATAAAATACTAACTTTCGTTTCGGTAGGTTTAATCCTTTTGTAGAAATGTTCATTTTTTTCACAATGTAAATGAGCTGTCCCTGCACACGCCAGCGTGTGCTTCCAGGCCAGTACTGCCTCAGATGTAAACAAAACACCCGACCAGCGTGTGCTTCCAGACCAGTACTGCCTCAGATCTAAACAAAACACCCGACCAGCGTATGCTTCCAGGCCAGTACTGCCTCAGATGTAAACAAAACACCCGACCAGCGTATGCTTCCAGACCAGTACTGCCTCAGATGTAAACAAAACACCCGACCAGCGTGTGCTTCCAGACCAGTACTGCCTCAGATGTAAACAAAACACCCGACCAGCGTATGCTTCCAGACCAGTACTTCCTCAGATGTAAACAAAACACCCGACCAGCGTATGCTTCCAGGCCAGAACTGCCTCAGATGTAAACAAAACACCCGACCAGCGTATGCTTCCAGGCCAGTACTGCCTCAGATGTAAACAAAACACCCGAGCAGCGTGTGCTTCCAGACCAGTACTGCCTCAGATGTAAACAAAACACCCGACCAGCGTGTGCTTCCAGGCCATTGCTGCCTCAGATGTAAACAAAACACCCGACCAGCGTGTGCTTCCAGACCAGTACTGCCTCAGATGTACTGTGTGCCCAAGACAAGAAGGCAAGTCTTAGGAATGTGTAGCGTAATCACTTTGTGCTTCCCGCACGGTGTTTATGTCTATATAGCGTTTCACTCTTAGAAGACAGTATGGAGTTAAATGGGACATCTCTGTCTCTATCTAGCGCATACAAGTTGCCAATAGCCGCGTCCTTTTCTACCCTCGCTCTGTTGCCACATTCCTAATAGCACGGTATAAATATTCATTTGTTATAAATTTCAGGTTTGAACACATTATCCTACGCAGAATTTTTTTCTCTATCAGGTTATATCCTTTTCAGAGTCATTATACATTTCTATAGGTCCAAATTTCTTCAGAAAACGTTTTTTTCAATAGAAGTCCGATATTTGCTGTTTCTACACTCATCACGCACTAACTAACAAACTAACTGCTAGAATGCATCTATATTTTTTTCTTAGGTAGAGTAAACTATAGTGCTACTACCTGCCTACTTTGAATTCTCTATGTTTACCCAGTTAAGGGTTATAATTTTTTAAATTAAATGTTTTCGGAAAATTTTATATCTGTGCACTGCAAAAGTTACGCAGTGTGAAACTTTTTTGTTATTGAGTTTACATCAGGGAACCAGCGAGAACAAATGTTGAGGAAGGTTGGAGAAAGTTTTTAAAATAAACCAAAAGGCAGTAACCTCTTTCTTTTATCCAATAAGGCAAACAAAAGGTATTCATCTATTCAGCGTCAGGCCTGACACAGAAGATAGTATAAGGAGCAGCACTAACATTAGTTCGAAAGGAGCCGTGTGTGTAACTGTGAGCTGTTATTGCGTTATTTGTTTAATATTTTTGTAAATATTTGTAGTTATGGAGGGGGAAGCTAGGAAGAAACGATATGTTGGTAAATTAAGAAGTAAGGAACGCCAAGTAATTATGAATGTGTTAGATTATTTTTGAAGCAAAATGCTTGGCAGTAAAGGCAGTAAAAGAAACAGCTAAGGCTATCGGGTGTTCAGAAGCAGTAGTGTGTATGATTAAAAAGGAACTAATGAAAGGACCTCTAAGAACGCCATCGAAAAAGAAAGCAAAAGGGGCGGGACTACACAAAACGCTAGGTTAACGCAATATGATTGAATAGTGCAAGGTGGAGTGCGGCGAATTGTTCATTCTTTACAGTTTGCAAATATTCCACCCATGCTGAATATAATTTTGTCACAGTTCAACAGTGATGAGACCCTACCAAATTTCTCAAGGGCCACTCTGATTTGGGGTTCGAATATGAAAGAAAGGGTAACAAGTGCATATTAATAGAAAGAGACGATATCGATATCATCACCGTAAACCCCACTACTCGATATCATCAGATGGCGACATAAATATCTAAAAGACGTAAAAGATTTAGGGACCAGGGGAAATCAATTGTTTATACAGACGAGTCATTTGTAAATTTAGGTCATACAGTAACAAAGGCGTGGAGGGATACCAAAGTTAAAAGTGCCCGTCTCGTCAAGCAGCAATTGAAGGACTAAGTACAGGACTCAGGCCACCTCGAGTCGCTCGCGGAGAGAGATTCGCAACTAGTACATGTTGCAACACTGCGCTCCATTTAACGTGTACTGTCTTTTAAGGGTGAGACGCGCTTTAGTTTCAGAGTATGATAAGGATGCTAGGTTCGTTTAAAATACACAGTGTTGTCACATAACCCACCTAGAAGTCCAGTTGCGCAAGATCCGAGTCGGAGAAGTCGTCACCTTCGCTGCTGTCTCTACCGCGTTCTGCATCTCCTAGTGATATAATAAAATTGTCTATTGCATCTTCCACCAGCCCATCCATTTGCCTGAACTCATCCTCAAGTTTCTTAACGTGCCTAACATAGCCCTCCCAATCAGCTGTTGTAACGGAGTTCACTGCACTTTCACACAACTGCTGTAGATTTCTTAAATATAGATCCCCAGTTACATTATGTTCTGTTACATGTCGTTTTATTGCTGCCCATGCCAATTCTATAGCGTTCAACTCGCACATATAAGGAGGTAATCTAAGAACCGTATGCCCATGCATTTCTATTATTCTGTGGATATGGTATATTTTTTCCTTTGGTTTATGTATTTGAATTAAATCAAACAAGTCGATCTTTCGCATTGCAGCAGAATATGAAATATTGTTGTTCTCCAACCATTGTACCATTTCTTGCTTTACAGCATATTTCGACGGAGGCTTATTTTCTTGTACACCGTGACATGGGGCATTGCTGCCTGCATTTACAAGAATCAGGCGGTTCGAAGAGCTAGTGTTTGTCGTAATCCCATAGATATCATCACTCTGCCAGCACTTCCCAAATGTCAAATTATTGTCCACCCAGGACTCATCAATGTAAATGATATTTCTCCCAGCATTTCTATATCCATTTATAGCTCTTAGGTATTTAGCTCTCCAGTTAACTATATCTGGACGTTCAATAAGTAATTTTCTCTTGCTTCCACATCGCTTCCATTTGAAACCCATATCGCACAATAGCTTCCGCAGAGTTTCTCTTCCCCAAGGAAAATTTATTTTTTCCCTAATTGCTGCAAGTAGCTTAGGTACAGTGGGCACTTGTTTTTTAACCAGATAAAAGTCTCGAATTACGTTTTTAATTATTGTTCTATCAAAGTCATCACAATGAAATTTGCATTCCTCTGCCTTCGGTCTCTTTTTTCCCGGAGTATGAAGTGATTTTTCACCAGCTTTAACACCTTCTCTTCTTACTCTTGTCACAGTATGTTCCGATATCCCACAATAATTTGCCACACGTAAATTTCTTTGTGATAATAAACATTTCAATTTTCCTGATTTCGCTTCTTCGTCACATACTTTTATCACTTTTCTAATTACCTCCCTTGCTTCACTGTGAATACTTCGTCCCTTCTTTCGAACTGCAGCCATATGTAAATATTAAGCCAAGAATAAAACTAACAAAATACGAGTATATAACTATAGTGCCGTAGCGCGAGAGCCAAATAATGCATACATAATACTAAAAAATCTCTGCACATGCACCTAATACTGCAAAGCGCATTAGATCTGGCAACGTGGGTGACTCATATGCATTCTCATGCACTCATTTCCTAGTAAACAGATACGCTACCGGAGCAGATAAACAATTGAAGCCCCCTCTGCTCTTCATTCCCCTCTAGCCTTCTTGTCGTGGGCATACAGTAAACAAAACACCCGACCAGCGTGTGCTTCCAGACCAGTACTGCCTGAGATGTAAACAAAACGCCTGACCACCGTATGCTTCCAGGCCAGTACTGCCTCAGATGTAAACAAAACACCCGACCAGAGTATGCCTAAAGGCCAGTACTGCCTCAGATGTAAAAACACCCGACTAGCGTGTGCTTCCACGCCAGTACTGCCTCAGATGTAAACAAAACACCCGACGAGCGTGTGCTTCCAGGCCAGTACTGCCTTAGATGTAAACAAAACACCCGACCAGCGTGTGCTTCCAGGCCAGTACTGCCTCAGATGTAAACAAAACACCCGACCAGCGTGTGCTTCCAGGTCAGTACTGCCTCAGATGTAAACAAAACACCCGAAGTGGAACAAAATGGGCGAGGAAATTGTAGCCATAAGGGAGAGAGAGGAAAAAAAAGGAGCAAGATTGTGGACGAGTTTTCAGGAAGACCAAGGGAAAATGGTTAAGGAAAGTTTAAAAAAAAAAAGCAAGGCATGAGAAGTAGGACATGCGAGAGGGAGGAAAAAGTAAGAATCAGACGCAAAAAGAAGAAAAAAAGTAAGGGCTAACCGAAATAGAGGGCCAGGGTGTAACCCGCAAGGTAGGCTTTAAAATAAAGAAACAGCTGGACTTAGAATGTAACTATAAATACATTTATATTTTAAGTTTCACATTTCTGTATACTGTTAAGTACAAATAAATGCTACATATACTTGATTACACGACCCTCATCGGCAATGAGTACAGTGGCGGGGGTGGAGGGAAGCAGAAAGATGATATTCTGAACTCAAGCATATTATTATGATTTGTGATAATCCTTGTTTTCCAAACGCTGAAGGGCGTTTCAAAATATACTTTATTCAGAGTCTTTTGAGACAGTGGGAGGAGGAGATAAGGACATCGCGTGACCGGCGCGTGTGTAGAAACCAAAACAACCCACACAGAGTTGCAAGGTTTATGCAGTCTTTCGGATACGAGAAGTGGCGAACAGAGATTTCACAAAACTCGTATAAAAGCTCATATTTATAATACTGTATAAATATGTGGCGGCCTTGGGAAACAGGTAATGCACCTGCTACATATAAACCAATTTCCTCGCCTATAGGACGTGGGAAATCAGTATATAGGTAGAGGGCACACATTATTCAAAATGTGTACAATTACTTTAAAACAGGGGGCGAAAAGTGTAAGCCGCCGATTGCACATACTGTGGCTGCAACTGGCGTCCCCATAAGTACAGTAACAAGAACCATTAAACTAGATATTCAGAACCTCAGAACTATACAGCTCCAACAAACATGAAATACAATGAAAACAAAACCGTTCGTGAATTTTATAAGATTGATGACTTCTTTGCCGTTTTCGGAGGATTAGGAAGAAGAAAAGAAATAAGATACTAAGATTGAGTAAATGCCAATGTACATATCTATGTCAATGTAAATGTTTTATTTTTCCTACTCATAACTTGACCCTGGCGCTTTTCTGAACTAGGCAATGACGTAATAGTAACTGCAGTTTATGCTCGGTGAATGTTGCGCTATTCCAAGTAACATTTGGACTCGCAAGCGATGTCAAAAGTAGACCTATTAAAGTATCGCTTTTGCTTCTCAGGCTCCGTGGTCTGGGGGTAACATGCTAGCCTCTGATTTCTGAGGTCGCGACTTCAAACCCGGCGGAGGGCGATGGATCTTTTTCGGACTTAAAATCCTTAGAAGGCTTCCTTCGGAAGAAAAGTAAGGTCGATGATCATGTCGTAGATTTATGACATGTAAAAGAACGTTAAGCCTGATAAAGAGGCCTTTGAGCAAAATTAAATGGTCTTTCACGCCCACCATAGAATGGAACGCCGAGAACCTTAGCAGTTAAAGAGCGTCCATAAATAAATACCCAATTTCAATGTTAAAGGCTAGTACTCGTAGTTAAACAATTATTTACATTCCAAGTGAGTTGATAAGTAGCTGAGTTGGTTTTATGACTTGGTTTTAACCGTGCTAATTGTTGACAGAGCGCTTCTAAATTAAAGCAAGGCTATATATTGTTGTTTTCAACTTCACGGTGCTAAAATAGAGCCAACCACTGTAAAGAATTGCCTTTGGGCCCTCGTGTAGGTCGTTTCCCTCGAGCCCATGCGTAGTTATCTCTTTATCATCATTTCTCAAAACCGTTTTAAAGGAATTCAATACTTCCCGTCTCTCTTTGCTGTGCTTTCCACATCGCGAGGAGTTTCATCACTTTAACATAATCAAAACGTTCATATCCAGTAGACACTAAATCAGTGTAGAATCTGATTTATAAAAATTACATTAAATGCGCCTATTATCTTCAATAGCCAGAATAATAACCTCAACAGAGAAAATAAAATCATTTGATGTACTATATAGGGTTGGTTCCGCACCATCTAAATAAATTTTGAAGGCCCCCCCCCCTTCCCTTTGCGACGCCCATGGCGGACACTCGAGGATACCGCACATCTCTGGCTGGTCTCATGCAGGAATTCTTGGCGGTCGGAGGTGATTCTAACTCGATTAAGAATAGGTCACACACGCGCCACTCATGATCATATTTTGCGTGGCGACCCGGCCCCTGTGTGCGCACCGTGCGGCGTACACCTCCCAGTGTCGTACGTTTTGCTCGATTGTCCGCGGTATACTAGAGAGCGCCAATCCCTTGGCCTGGGTTTGACCCTGCCGTCACTTCTCGGCGACGACCCGATATCCGTAGATAAGGTGCTGCGGTTCGTCGCCGAAATTGATTTCGAGAAACAAGTTTAACTTGCGTTTTATTCTTCGAGATTTGATTTGTGTTGCTTTACCGTTTGTTTTTAACGTTTTAACTCTGTACTGTTTTTAACGTTTTAACTCTGTACTGTTTTAACATTCACCTTTCTTTTTAAATGTTTTATCTGTTTTACCACTTTTTAATGTTTTTCACCATTTTCCATTTGATCCCAATGTGGTACCAACATAAACAAAAGATATTCTTTGATTATCCCAATATGGTACCAACATGAGCAGAAGAAAAAAGAAAGATAAAGCAGAACACGGATGGTTTGCGTTCTATTCGCATTCGTTTCTTGATGCAATGTTTATAGGTTAAGCTACACTACACTTAAAACTATAAAATCGATTCTGCTAACGAAAATCCTACTTATGTTCTGTGCAATAAGCTTAGAGAATAGACCCTATGTTCTCCTTGTTGGTAGATGCAATGGTCTAGTACATAATGTATATTTTGAGCTGAAAAAGGTATAACCTGAAAAATATTGGTGGTTGCCTGTGAAATAATTCTGCAACGCCGCCTCGGACTTCATTATTTCAAAACAGATACCCATTGGACTTATTTTAAGAGGTTCCAAGAAGCACAAGCTTACAGCGAGAGAAGTAGAAGTTGCAGGTTGATGACGTGGGATCTCCCATAGGAAGCGCTGCAGGTTCTTGCCAAATGCGTGTGGGCGTTGTCGTACAACAGGGGAAGACAACTTCTGGCCGTGTGACGTATTTAAACAAAGAGCCAGCTTGTACGTTCGTGTGACGTCAGGCAAGAGCGGTGTATTGCTATGCAGCCTAGATCAGCGGCGCTACTTGCATGAAACTGAATGAATATGAAAAATGTTATTTGGGCATGTTTACAACATGCCCGGGCTGTTTAGGGAGAACCCTCTTCAGCCTAATCTGAGGGTTTTTATTTATTATGTGAGGGATCTTAACGGCGTTAGTGCGAATTTTGTTTTGTATTTTGTGTTTTTGTTGACGTTGTGTAGTGCTGTGTGTAGTAGTTTTGTGTTTGTGTTCAGTTCCCCGTGTTTCACACTAGTTTGAGACCAGGGTTCAAGATGTAGAAACATTGTCAACTACGTTTCAGATCTTTGCGACCCCGTATTCACTGGATGTTAACAATGTTTCTAGCAGGTAACAAATTGAATTGATAAATTTACAGTGCGACGATTTGCTGAAGGACAACTATAAACACAAGGAAGACTTGGCTGAGTTTTATAAGACTGTTCCTCAAACCAGATTTCTGAGGTTATATGTCCTTGTTGCACGGATATTATGTATGTTTGGTTCCACGTATGTGTGCGAACAATTCTTATCTGTTATGAAACTTTCTAAGTCAAAATCCCGAAGCATATAGTCAGATCACAATCTAACATGCAGTCTTCGGTTACAAATGTGCCGTACATTGCGCCCTAACATTGACAAACTAGTTAAAGAAAAGCGAAACGGCAAATGTTGCAAAATGTCCACCTAATTGTTCTGTATAGCTCTCCTCTAGCTCAGGCAAAATAGTTATAATTTCTGTTCTATTGGCGTCATAACATGACTGTTCACATAAGCTAGAATAGATATATATATATATATATATATATATATATATATATATATATATATATATATATATATATGGCATAAAGCCGAAATGTAATTATTTATAATCTGTGACTATTCCATAATTGAAACAGTCAGCATTAAAATTGCGATGTCCCGCACGCCTTTCCTCTTGCCCGCTGTGACGTCACACGTTCAACTGGCCGTCGTTGCGAGCATGTGGGCTGAGTGGGCTGACGTCACAGTCGGTCTGGGTGGCTCAGTTGGTTAGACGCTGGCCTACTGATACCAAGGTCGCGGGTTCAAACCCGGCCCAGGCCGATGGTTTTTAAGTGTACTTAAAAACGACAGCTCCATGTCAGAAGATTTACTGACATGTAAAAGAACTCCTGCGGGACGAAATTCCGGCACACCGGCGACGCTTATGTGATCCTGGCAATTGATAGCGTCGTTAAATAAGAAAATAATTTAATTTACTGACGTCACAGCAGCGATACCTGTCTTCCCCTGTCGTACAATATTCTTTCCCATATACACCCTTCATATGAAGATAAATGTCACAGCGCAAACGCCTTCTGCCGTAAAAACGGAATAATTGCACAGCCGGCTCCAAATGTTTTCCGAGTCACCTGTTCCTGGCCACGTTGAGAGGGCAAGATAGTATATCGGTAGGTTATACCAGGTGGTCTCAAAGGTCGACTTGCCAGCTCATACCTGTCTACAATGGTGGAGGGGGTAATGTGTCTGTAAGTCCAAAGCAAATATCATTCCAACATTTCTCTTAGACTTCATTGTAAGAAAGTAATCTCAGTATTAAGAAAACAACATTAACGTTATAAATCCAGAACAAACTCGCAGCAAGGATAGAAACTAAATGTTTGGCATTAGAGACGTCATATCACTCTTCTATAATGCAATTAAATTTAAAACGTTTAAATAATTTTAATATACTATGTTTCTAAAACACTAAAAAGTATAAAATAATTTCTCCTAGCCTCGTACAGATACCTAACCCTATACACTGTCTTGTGAATGTTAATTTTTAATAGCTATAAAAATACTTATAAGATTTAAAGCGAAAAATGTGTGGTGCATGCAATAGATAATCAATGGATGAATAGTTCACTTAAGTCACTAACAACTTTATGGCACTGCAAATGATATAAAATATGTGAGTTTTCTCAATGACAGCTACATACTTCCTACACTACTTACTATTAGGTATTGCAAGAGCTCCACCTTTTTCATTTTAAATCTTACAAGCATTTTTATAGGCTCGTTCACAACCACCCAGTAACAGTAACTTAAACGGCAACGGGAACGGAAACGGGAAGGGGAAGCAAAGCAGCGCTCAGCATTTTGATTCACAACAGCCTGGTAATGAGAATGGGAATGCATATTATCGATCAGAATTCAATAGCAAAGTGGAGGTTGATATTGCGAATTGGGAATTCATTTGCTTTGAATTGACCAATGATATTTTTTCTAGCTTGCATCTAGAGAGAGCTCTAGTCGCTGCTTCATGGCATGGGCTCCTTGCTTAATTTCTACAGGAAAGAGTGTAATATGCACAATATGAATCTAACATGCTGTGCCCAGTAACCAGAACAAGAAAGTTAAATTTAATTTAAAGGGTGAGTCAATTAATAACACTAAACAACATTTACAACATAATTTTCTGGAACGCGTTTCGAAGGTTAACTTTCCTCCATTATCAACCAGAAAGTTAACCTTCAAAGCGTGTTCAGGAAAATTATGTTGTAAGTGTTGTTTAGTGTTATTAATTGACTCACCGTTTAAATTAAATTAATTATCAATACTGTTTTCAAACTTCTATGAAAGGAAGAAAGTTAAAACTTGGCCAAGTCTTCTTTCCCATTCCAGGTGCCCAGAAAAGCATCCCATTGGTGGTGAACACTCCATTTGAATACATGCATTTCAACTTTCTTGTTTTGGCTACCGTTACAGTAACCGGTGGTTGCAAACCAGCCTTAAGAAATGGTGTAAGACTGGGCTAGAAATTACTTTTGCATCATATTTTGGTTATTGGTCATACCCTATATATTGCAAGCACATTTATTTTTGTTTGGGAAATCTGTCAGCAAATGCATTAACTTATGTCGTTTTATATGGTGGCACTCCTACACAATATAATTCGGTAACCTACATGTAATCTGTAACTAACACTAAAAGTTTTAGCTAAATTCGGAGTTTTACACCATTTTTTGTTTAGATGTTCATTTTTGTATAAGACATTATGTAGAAGAAAGGAAGAAAGAAAGAAAGAAAGGAAAAGAAAATTAGAAGATTCTGTTAAAATTTCTTTTTGTTTTAATGTTTAAATATGCAAGTGGAAGGAAGTCATTTTTGGAGAATAGGATGAAATAAAAAATGTAACGTTTTAGATTCTTTACCTTGTGAACAACTTGTAAATTATCTTTTGTTGCTTAGTGGCACACTTTTGGTGGTTTTGTCAATACCACCATTAACAATGAGTTCACCAGAAAGATTTTCAGCCCTTAAATTACTTATTGTTGTTACCATAGGACAAAATTGAGCTGTAAATGTCTTGGGTTTTAAGATAGAACTTATTGTTTCAGGCACGACTGTGGGTGCAGGTGATACACGAGTTGCGACATGGAGTAAAACTGAAAAAGGTAGACTACAGCCGCACTCCGATTGAATATGAACTAACGCCCTACGAAATTCTCATGGATGATATCCGTTCACGCCGCTATAAGCTCAACAAGGTTATGGTGGATGGGGATATTCCCCAGCGCATCAAGAAGGATGCACATGCCATCATTCTTGAGTTCATCCGCTCCAGACCACCCCTACGAAAGGTATATTGGCCTGAAATTTGTGAATAGTGCTTTTAAGTTTTGCAAAATTTATGGAAACCATTGTAAATAACTGTGAAATGGAAATTTTAATTCATCTTGGAAGCTGCTTTAACAGTTAAGCCAGATTTAATGTTCAAGAAGATAAGACTTTTTTACAATTAATTTTGAATTCTGCGTTCTATAAGTTTCTAAAATAGTGCACAGTCTTTAGAAATTGTTCAGATATATACATACATTTGGTTTTCTTTTAAATGTTGTATTCATTATAGCTTAATTGCAAACACGGTTTTTGTGCAATATACTGCTACCAAATATAAATGTTATACACTGTATGTAACTTTAACAGCTATGCATTTTAACGTACTGCTGTAGAGAGAAGGCAATTTGAACCAGGCTGTTGACCAATTATTTGTTACTACAACTTGTAAATGTTGATCACAGTTCTATAGTGATTTTGTTTTTTTAAATTCTTAGATACTTATTTCAAAAGTTATACTGACGGAAAATTAAGGCTATTTACCTAGTTCATGGATAGTTTCTTTTTAAAATGTTGCATTACCAACCTGTGCACACAGTTTCACATTTAAATTAATTAGAGCACCCTTTTTATATCTACATATATTCTTTCTGTTATTTTTGGCCTTTGGTGGTCAAGGACCATTTAGCAATCACTTTGTTATACTTCTGTTAAATTCATGCACACGTTTACTCTCTCATTTATACCTCCATATTCAAAGGAGGATGGAGAGTATTCCTGTTTAAAGAAAAATTCCCATCCTCCAGCCAGGAATTGAACCTTGGAGACATACATTCTTTAACATAACAGTTTATCAATACTGTGATGTCAGTTATTTCAGTAATTAAAGTGAGCAAAGAAAGAATTTTGTCCATAAATATTTACTGTATGCAGTAAAATCCTGAAGTAAGGAAAGGAGAGCAATAGAATGGACCATCATTTGGTCCTCATATAAATTTTGCACAATGTTTATGGACATGTTGAAGAAACTATGGTTCATTACCAAATAAATGAGATTCTGTCAGATTTGTCACAGTAATTTTTTACTTGGCCATACTCTCCCTTCAATAATAAAACCAACAACATAATTGAAATTTTATGGGAAATATAAACTTTGATGAAACATTATAAGTTTGTATTATACAACTTTAAATACATTTATTCAGGTAACTTAGTGATCTTAAAAAAATATGTATGAATCAATCTCTTAATGCAATGTTTTGTAACATACTATATTGTTTGTGCAAAGTTTAAATTGCTGGGTATAAGACTTTAATTTGCTAGCCTTCTGTTTATTCAACAGAAGATTATTAAAAGAATGTCCCAAGTGGATTTTTCGTACATAGGTGCACTTTGGTCCTGATGAGCCCTGGAGTGTTGTATTACTTCGACTTTTCAGCAATCCTTTTGGCTCTGACCGGCATTGGGCCATTTATGCATATGAACATTAGTTGTGATATACAGGATGGTGCAAAAGTGACTACACACTTAGGGAATATATGTATCTAGGTTGGAAGGGCATACTACATACTTATTTTCTTGCGGGTGGCAAGGAGATTATGTGACTATAGTAGGCTTTAAGCTATAGTCAAATCTTTTTATAGCTGGTCACTGTGTGATGTCTTCAAAATTTAATTCTCTTTGCTTGGTCAAGAGGTAAAAAAACAACAATAACCTATTCCTATTAGAGAAAAGTATAAGTATTGGAGCATGCAAACAAAATAGCAAAAAATCTCTAAAACTGTTCACCCCACAAAAAAAAGTATTTGACATAAATTGTGTTTTTTAACAAGATCTTGATTTTTGGGCAGTTAGATTTTCTCTGTCTCTTATCGTTTACCAGTTATGCAGAAGTCATCCAGAATGAAGAGGCTTTGTGAGGATTTAGCCAGAAAATACAAGATATACATTAGATTTGTCATGAAAATATCTTAAGCATATGGCATTTAAATCAAAATCATTAAAGCCATTTTTGAGAAACTCAATTTCCTAAAAATGTTCCATGTAAAGGGTAGTTTGAGGTGGGTGAATTTTCTTGAAAATCTTTGTGTGATGCTCTCCCTAGCACATGTCACAGAATTCTCTTTATAATCTCAATATGCCACTCCCACTCACTCCACTCCCTTTCCGTTTTACTACAATTGATTGTCTTGAGCAGATTTTCTGTGCCAGAGAAATTCATTCCAATGTTACTGTATACAACTGTTGGCCTTGCTCACGAGTAATGAACATATGCAGGCCCATTTAGAAACCATTTATAGACAGGCTGTTTATTAGCTACAAATGGGCTGCTTTGTATACAACACAGGTGAAAATTGTGATCCATGACATGTGTTCACCTTTCAGAATCAAATGTCCAGCAAAATCTATTCCTATTACCTCAAATACAGAAGCATCTTTTGTTCTACCCTTATGCAATTCACCAGGTAACTCCTCAACATTCTTATTCATGTCTTTTATGCCTAAGCATTTTGATATTGCTCTTCTAACTGTTCTTCTTTTTAGTAAGACCCAAAATCTTTCCCTTAAGTCTGATAACAGGATGTGTGTACCAATGCGCAGTTTCTTAACATATTTTTCCTTTATTAGAAGTTTAACTAATCTGTGTTTATTTGGAAGAACCATAGGATACTTGAAGTCCTCTCTATCCTTCTCCTGCATTATTTTTGTCTTCAATTGTAAGATTCCATCAGCATCTTTATATGTGCACATCTTGAGAGAATAAATTCCATCTTCTTTGAAGGAATCTTCGTGTACAAATTAGATGAGTTTCTTTCCTGATGACTCTACTTCTGTCACAGAAGTCACTCTACTTCTGTCTTTCATCTGGCTTTGTTTTTGAATTGTAGATAAATCTTGCAGTCCAAGCATTCATTCTAACAATTTTTGAATAGCTGAAAAAGTGCTTGACGTACCTAGGATTTTCAGTGACTGCAACTAAGAAAGTGGTTTCATTGTTCCCCTCATTGAGGAGTCTTCTTCCTTAACAACTCTTTCTTCAAATGGCCAGTGCTCAGGAAACAACTTCAGCCAAGACGAGCCCTCCCACCATATCGAGGCTTTCAATTCCTCAACATCACACCCTGTTGAAGTTAAATTATCAGGATTCAGTTTCCCAGGTATGTGGTTCCATTCTGCTTTTTGAGGAAATTGAAATACCCCTTTCACTCTCTCTCATACAAAAGTTCACCAGTTTTCATGCTTCATAATCCACGTCAGGGCTGTGTTTGTGAGACATTAATGTTGTGGAATCTTATTTGGGTTTTTCCGTAGTTTCCCCTGTTCACTAGGTGAATGCTGGGTTGGATTTTCTACTCCATAGATTCCTTTCCTTTACTTACTCATTTCCCTTGTCATCTTTCTGGTTTAGTTGACACTGCAGTACGTTCCAGCAGATGCGGACAGATAGCAGAAATGCTTGCATTCTGTAAAACCTCCTTCCCTGGCCCCTCTTGGAAGTTGCTGTCTTGGCCACAGTCACCTTGTTGCCCTCTCCCTGGGTAGCGGATATACTTCGATTGTCCACCATGTGATACTCTCTGTAACTGTGAGGGACTTCTGTGCATCTCTGGGCTTTGCTGGCTCCATTCTCTGACAAGCCTGTGGTCTCACTTCACCTCATCCCTTTCCCCTGGGGGAGTTGGTAACCTGCAACAGATCCATGCCAGGGTAGCAGTGGGTCGAGGTATCACCCCTCCATTACTACAATCACAATCACACTAACTCTACCCAAATTAGTTTACTTACTCAGTTTCTTCTCTTTGAAATGTACTTGGCACAGATCTTACATAGTAGCCTTAGGCTTTTTCTTATTGCTTTCTTTTCTTTAGCACATTTATATTCCCTTTTTTTATTTTTTTATTGTATTGCCACCATTGAATATAAATATAAATGAATTTAAAAATATAAAATCAAAGATTATATGCAGTTCCTGACAACTATCATTTCTTATATAATATTCCAATTCTTTTAAAACACTTTTCCTTTTATATAGATAGTTAATTGCATAATGTAATTTTAAAAGTTTTTGTATATGAACATCCTCCAATGTAATGTCCTATCGGACGATGAATGAATGAAATTAGAGAAATGGTGCTCAAATGAGCCCAAGGTCCATAGAGTTTAAAGTTACCTGACATTCATCTTCTCAGGGTAAGGGAAAACCTTGGAGAAACCTTATATGGATAACTCACCCTAACCAAGATTCGAACTCAGGACTTCTTGAATGTGAGGCACACATGCTACCACCACATCACAAAGATGGGCTACGCATAATGTAAATGTGATCCCATTTATCTGTATATCTGATTTGTTGTATTCACATTACTTTCTCTATCCACCGTCATTTATTTTTATCTCTTCTGTGAACTGTTCTTACAAAGCTTAGTTTTCTATCTACTGCATGTTAATTGAGATTAAATATATTTTACAGAAATTATTTCATTACTCAGTTTATTTTAGGCAGAATAAGGATTAAACATCTCTGTGCACTCACTTGACTTTCTCTACTCACTCTTGTGCAAGCTATTCTTAAAAATGCCTGTTTTCCCATCTACTTTGTTATTTGAGATAACCTTTTATAGAAATGGTCTTACTATTTATTTCCTTGTAGATATAATGGAAATAGGAAAATACAATAGGTGTAAGGGATAGTCAAATCTTTCGAGAGCTGGTTGCTATGTAATGGCTTTGACACGTACAATTCTCTTTATATGACCAAGACAAAACAAAACAAAAAAAAAACAAAAAAAAAAAAAAAAAGAATAACTACTTCCTGTTTGAGAAAAGTATAAGTAATTTAAAATTCAAACCAATAACAAGTGTCTCAAAAGAAGGCAACTCCACCCAAAAAAAAGAGAAGACATAAATTGCCTGCTTTAATGAGATCTAACTTCATAGAGTAAGATTTTGTCTATCTCTTAAAGTTTACCAGTAATGCAGAAGTCGTCTAGAATGAAGAAGACTTCTAAGGACATTTCCAGAAAATACAACATATATATTAGATTTGTCATGAAAATATCTTAAACATATGGTATATTAATAAAAATTGTTCGCCATTTTTGAGAAAATCAAACCTTTTTAAAAATGTCCCATGTAAATGGTATCCTGGAGGAGGGGGGGGGGGGGGATTTTCTTGAAAATTTTTGTGTTACATTCTTAGATATTAAATGTACTATCAAGCTTTTTAATTATGCTGTTCATGGACATGCAGATCTGTTTTAAAAATGCTTTTTCTTTGTATTTAGGAAACCTCAAAAGTATACTTCCAGGGTGGAATGCGATACCTTCTCTAGCTACTTTGTGCATACATAGTGGAGAAATTTAAAAGAAAGAAAAGGGGGAAAAAAAACTAAGCTAACCTTCTATGAATCAGAAACCTAAACTTGTATAAATGTGAATCATAAACATATTAAGAATGCATAATCACTCTGCTCCTGTGCTTTGGTTTGATGCTTGTCTGTTGTTGGCAGTGTTTGTTAGCCTTATGTTAATAGCATTTTGTTTGTGCATTTCCAAACTGTACAAGTAATATCTGCAGGAAAACTTGAAAATCACAGAAATGATTTTGGCCCAATGCAAACTGCTTATTGAACTTTGTATTGCTGCATGGGATACACAGGAGGTTAGGTTGGAGTATATATATCTGCGCACGCACAAAGGCACAAATGCACGCACATACACACACACACACACTCAGGCACTCAGACGCTCACACTCACACACTCACTCACACACACATTAATTAGCAACCACTGGTCATATCAAAGCATATGAGCATTGCAAGCATGCATTTTTAATATGGTTATGACTCAATCCCTCAAGAAGAACTACAAAAAATCAAAACATGGGCAATTCAGCGGATTTTGCTTCTCCTTCAGAGAAGCATGCTCAGTACCAGGAAGATGGCCAGTTTTGTTGTCCTTTGGCCATTATTCTCCTATAAAAGAAAATGTAAAAACAGGTGGGGATGTCTTCCAGGCTCTATAAGAGACAATATCGATGCCAAACAACACTTCTAAGGTAGTTACATCATTCTGTTTCACTTCTATCACTATTTTAATATGAGGCTACAGGTGCTAAACTATAGCCAAAGTAATTTTTTCTAAACTGCAGAATATATGGCCCCCAAAGAAGTGTCTTCAAAGTGAATAATAAGTGCTAGAGTGTGAATGATGATGATGATGATGATGATGATGATGATGATGATGATGATGATGATGATCAGCATCATCGCCATCGTCGTTGTTGTCATCGTCATCTAACAAAATAACAATAACAACAACTAGGTTGCCTTAGGAGTTGCTTTTAGAGTTAATGTTAGTGGAGCCTGTAACTCACTCACCCTTTTTATCATGCTTTCTTTTATAGTAAAATCATGGTGATCTGTCAAACCATGCCATGTTACTGCTATAGCACACACATGGAGGCGAGTGCAACAGAAGGAGGAAAGAATTGAAAGCCATTGAGATGAGACATCTACAATTGCTATCTGGACTCTCATGAAAACATATGGAAAGCTAATCTTACACACTTGGGTTTTGTTGTTCTGGGATACTGACCACAGTAATGCTACTTATTGATAGCTTGAAACATGCAGCCAATGAAACTATGATCTCTATGCTACTTGGAGTGCCAACATTACAACCTTATACAGGAAGAGCAAAAAAACCTCTGAACCAGCTGTGCAGTGTTTTACCTGTCTGCTTCCTCGTCACTCGTTGCCGTCTGTTGCTGTCATAGAAAAGGGCAGATGAAACCATAAAACATTTTTAAAACTACTTCTAAAGGGTTTACTTACCAACTATATGAAAGGAGATGCTGAAACTGGTTACTGTCATTGTTCATACATTTTTGGCACCTCTTTAGGAAACTATTCATCACTCGCCATAGTTCACATTGAGAAATGCTGGCAATTTCCAGACAGATATTTGCTTTAATTCTTCCAGGGAAAATGGGTTTGTATTGTGCACTTGGTTTTAAGCTACCCCAGAGATAGAAATCACAGGGGATTAGGTCAAGGTACAACAAATCTCTACTAATAATTCTGTTCTGAAACAGACTTTCAATTGTTTTCATCAAAAGATTGGCCATATGAGCTGTTGCAGAGTCTTGTTGAAAAAAGGCAAAATGATACTCCCTGTCTGTTATTTCTCTCTAAAAAAACAGGGGCAAAATAAAATTGTATCACATATGTATGGGCGTCAACTGTTGGCTCAAAAAAATTGGTCCTACAACTCAGAACCTAATATTGCTCATGAAGTACCCCTTCATGATGAAAAACTTGGTATATGGTGCACCATTAGCGGAGAAAGGTTTCTCAGAGCTCCAATAAGCGATTTCTATCTCTGGGGTAACTTAAAACATAAAGTGTACAAGATAGACACACACAATCTGGAAGAACTAAAACAAAATATCCGCCAGGTGTGGCGTAAATGTCGTTGGTCTCGTTGTCGCCCGTTGATTTGGTTCTTTCCCGCTAGCTCAGCTTGAGATCTCTTTATTTATCTCGGGTACGCGCAGGTGTTATCGAATAGACTACCCAAGAAAACCTTTATATATTGTTTATTGCATCTTAGATACTTTCGGGAGCTATGCCGATTGTATATGTAGAGGAATCGCACTCACGTCCGCACAGCACAACCCGCAGTACTGGTCTGGGGTGAGTAGTGACGCTTTCTGGCGTACCCACGCTAAAAAAAAAAAACGTTCTCTCCAATTTTGAATGTCATGACGTCATCCAAGAAAGCCTCGTATCCAAAATGCTATTTCCTTTTCCCGCAATTTAGAAATGTCCCTTTCTATTATAACATGTTCTTTTATGAATTTCGAATATATAATTACCTTTTTAGGATTAAACGATGTTTACTTTATATTTTATTAAATATATCGCGCGACTTTTAAGGTTGGCAGACCTGACTTTCAAACGTGTATTTAAACTATGTAGTATGACGTCATGACTCGTTAATTTCAAACCAATAATGCGTTTATCCTACAAATTTAACGACTATTATTTACTCATATCTTGTTCACCTTACAACACTTCCTGCTCTATTATCTATTTATGTTATTACTTAACACTTATCGCAAATCTCACATCCGGCACTTAAATTAAAACGTGTCTTTATCAAGCCCATTCGATTGGAAATCTAAATTTCGGTATCAAATGCCCCCATTTATGTTATTTTATTATTTCATAATAAAATAATGTAAATGTCTTGCCCGAAAGAAAAATTAAAAATTACTCCTGTATTTTGAATAATCGGCAACACTCCCATTATATACAATTTTCAATTACACTGTTTTGAAATTGGTTATTAACATATTTTCTCATTAATCTTTTTAACATGACAAACAATTGTACACTTGACTAAACATTAATCCTTAAATACTAATTACAATATGTTATGGTTTCTTCTGTGAAGCTTTTATATAAAGGTTCAATTTCAAGAGTCTTTCTTTATACTTCCTTCTTTTAGTTCATGTTTGCTCACTTCGCTCTCACTAGCACTTGCACTGTGAATTTTCACTTTTGTTATTGTAACACATATCTTTACTAGATCCTTTAAGCACTAAAATGTACATATATTTATATAAATCCATTACACTCTTCAGACAAGTTCTTTCTTTGTCTTGCTGTGATAACTATCTATACATCTAAATATTTTAACAAATGTTTACAAAGTAAATATTCTGTTTTCTCTCTATGCGGAGATGAACATTTTAACAATCTTTCTGAAGCTGTTATTGTGAGCTCTATACAATATATTTTTAAGCTCTTTGTAGTATATAGCAATTCACATTCTGCATTTTTCATGAATATGTAAGTACCTGACCAATATATGGTTTTCAAGTAAGCTAACATTTAAATTTTATCTCAAAGCTGATTGGGCGCCAATATACAAATGACACTTCGAATTTTTTTTTTTTTTTTTTTTTTACATGAAATCAAGGTTCCAAGGTACCACACGGTTTCTTGTATGGTCGAAGGAGTTGTTTATGCCATCTTCCCAGACATTTTTCATTTTTAACATCTTTTAATTCATAGGTATGATAACCAAATTTTGATATAATTTCTGCAGGACCTTTATATAACAATTCCATCCTTTTGTTCCTACCTCGCAATGCACTTGATAACTTATGGTCTTTAACTAGTACCCAATCTCCTATCTTAGGTTCCCATTTATGTTTTCTACTCTTTTTCTTTAATTTTCGCTTCTCTGCCTTTTTCTTGATTCGTTCAAAAGCAATTTTCGCTCTTTCTTCTTCACTTAACTGAATGTCATTAATTTTCAGTGTTTTTGGTACCCCGATCAATATTGGTTCTGGTTCAATTCCTAACATTAATTTTATTGGTGCAAACCCAGTAGTTACATTAATGGTGTGATTGATAATCTTTTCTATCAATGGACAATATTTCACCCAATCCTTGTGATTATGATGTGTAAGTACACGTAAATAAATTCCTATATCTTGGAGGACACGTTCTGTTGGATTCCCTGATGGAAAGTATGATGAACAATAATTTAGTTTTCTCGCGTCTAATGTCACCCTAATCTTTCCATTGGCCTTATTTACAATACATATGGGATTCACAAATTCTGAATTCGAAATCTCAATAACCTCATCTTCTAACATTGACTTTATAACTGCATCTACCTCTTCTCTTATTGTACTAGGGATAGCTCTCGCTTTATGTGTAAAAGGTTTGATGGGTATCATCTCAAACGAATGAGTATAAATATTACATTTACCAGGTTTCTCAGAGAATACTTCTTTATTTCGGATTAATATTTCAAACAGTTTATCCCTCTGTTGTTCATTTAGTTGATCAGCCTGAGTTACTTTTTCCCTCAACAATTCTTCTAAGTCTTCACTACTCTCCCTATCATAGTACCTAGTTGCGTCAGAAAACCTCAAATTGTCTATGAAATCATTTTTATCCCATTCTACATTTTCTTTATTATCGACATTGTACTCTTTGACATTTACTTCAGTTAATTCCATAGCTCCTACTTTAACATATTCTACAAAGAATGTATCCCCTTGGATTTCTTCTTCCTCTTTTTCTCTTACAATAGTTTCTGAACTACTATCTTCCACAAATGGCACTATAATGGTCTCATCTTCAACTTTCATTTCTACAATCATGTTTTTAAAATTCACCACAGCTTCCCAGGCATAAAGACAATCACAACCTATTATAATATCTGTCACAAGTCTTCCTACAATCAGAAATAAAATTCCTAGTATTCTCCCATTTATTTCAATATTTATCATTGCTTGAAATTTTACTCTCTCTTTTCGTTTTCCCACAGCTAGCGAGCAATATATCCCATTAACTGGTAAAGACATTACTTTAAAACCACTACTTTGTAAATGATCATAAAAATTTTGTGAGCATACTGTGCTATTTTATCCCGTATCTATAATTGCATTGTATTGTTTTCCATTTACTCCAATTTTGATTTTAGGTGGATCTCCTACTTTTTCGTTTTCGTCAATTCTATTTTTCCATTCTCTTTTCTTTTGTATCATCATTTGCCTTCCAGGACTATTTATTTCCGAGTACTTATCACAATCATTACTAGGATACCCAGTTCTCACTGAAGGCGCGTTTGACCGGGTCTGGCGTTTCCCTGATTTTTATGTATTGCTCCTGTACTATTTCCCGAATTGTTACTTCTGTTCTCCTGCATTAAATCGGGGTTACTTCCTACCATGTTTTTGACCGTGTTAATGGCCTCAACCATTTCCGCATTTTCGGGGGAATTTCGTCCATTAGAATACCTTTCTCCCTGTCTTGGTGACCTCGGTCTAAACTCATTATCTCCGTTTGTCCAATACCCATCATTTGAATTTCTACTATGTCCAAAATAACGTCCCCGTCTACCTCGATCAAATCTATTTGTATTCATATAATTCACCCTTATATTTCTTCCCCTTAGATTACCATTTCTATTTTGGTGATGCCCTTCCTGGTTATATCTACCTTGATTTTCCCACCGGAATGATTCCATCCTTGGTACTGGTCCTTTATATCTTTCCCTAATCTCACTTCTATTCTGATAATACTGTGCCCCTTGCCCGAAAGAATTGACAGTTTCTTTTCCTTCATATTTATTTCCAAATGCGTGTTTTGGCTTATTGACTTCTAAGGCTGATAATAATTCGATCATAGCTGCAATGCTATCGGGTCGGGCTATGATTAGGTAGTGTTGAAGCGTTTCCGGAAAATGTGGAGTAACTATATTTATTAGATCTTTTTCATCTAAGGGAGGATCCAACATCTTCGATTTTCTCGCTATTCTCATAAAATAGTTGACCATCGATTCCTCCGATCTAGGATTAAACTTTCCATTGCTTAATTCAACTCTAATATTAGCCTGCCTACTAGCTCCCCAATATCTGGTTAAAAAGATGTTCCTAAAGGTCCTGTAATCATTATTGTTACCCATAGAAAGGCCTAGCCAATTGGCAGCATTACCCTTTAGGCATTTTCTTACTATCACCATCTTGTACTCCTCTGGTATACGTTTCACCGTGAAGTACTCTTGTAACCCTTCTAAAAAGGCTTTAGGATCATCTGAATCTTCATTTTCAAAAACTGGAGGTGTCATTTCATTTAAGACATGGTTAGGCCAATGTAAATTTGAATTGTCACCTGTCCCTGCACTATTTCTGAGATCAGAATGGGAATTACTGTTACCTCTATTTTGCATCGAAATGTCAGCTGATACACCTGGTATTGCCTCGTTTCTTGCAACTTCATTACTAAGACTGTTGTGATTACATGCATTTTCATTTAATTTCAAATTTTCTAAGGCCTCTTTTACCTGAGTAATTTCTGTTACTACTCCTTTTATTTGGTCTGTAACATCCTCCAAATTTCTAGCCTGCCTTTCACTTTCTACATCAGATCTTTCCATTCTAACTTTACACCCCTGTAACTCTTCTCTAATTTCTTCCCTTTGTTTGTCTAATCTATATGTTACTTTTTCCCTTTCTTTATCTAATTTTTCACTCACTTGTTGACCTAATTTCTTTTCAGAATTCTTTACTTCTTGCCTTATTGTCTCTAATTCTCCCTTAACCTGTTCTCTATTTTCTTTTACTTCACTACTGACTTTATTAATTTCCTCCCTAACTTCTTCCCTAAAGGTTTCTAAAGCTCTCTTCTGATTTTCCAATTGCATTCCCAATTCCTGTTGTCCCTTCTCTAGTTTCTGTCCTAACTCTGTTCTTAATTCTTTACTAGTTTCATCTATCTTTTGACTTAACTCTGTACTCATCTTTTTCACTGTTCTTAATTCTTTACTAGTTTCATCTATTATCTTTTGACTTAACTCTGTACTCATCTTCTTCATTATCTTTTGAAACATATTCTCTATTTCTGACATAATCACTGGCCTTTCTGAATTAGTACTAAACATTTCTGAACTACCTCTAGGTGTTTCTCTAACGTTCTGATCTTCTATTTCTTGGCATATTCAGCTACCGATTATATTTTGACTATATTCTTCCATTCTAACTACACTTTTCTCAATTTCCGGACTCTCAAAACCTAGAAAATCGCTATCACTGTCTTCCATTTCTAAACTATTTATACGTGTTTTTCTACTCACCAATATTTCACTTTTTTTTTTTTTTTTTTTTTTTAACTGCACTTAAACTTGTTCACTACACGTTTCACAGATGTTGACACGCTGGGCACCTTCTTGTCTGCTGGCTCGATGCTGGCCTGGTCGTCTTGGGGTTGGTTTATTCTCTCGACGCCACACGTTGGGTCACCTTCTTGTTTGCTGGTTCTATGCTGGCTTGGTCGTCTTGGGGTTGGTCTATTCACTCGACGCCACACGTTGGGTCGCCATTTGTGGCGTAAATGTCGTTGGTCTCGTTGTCGCCCGTTGATTTGGTTCTTTCCCGCTAGCTCAGCTTGAGATCTCTTTATTTATCTCGGGTACGCGCAGGTGTTATCGAATAGACTACCCAAGAAAACCTTTATATATTGTTTATTGCATCTTAGATACTTTCGGGAGCTATGCCGATTGTATATGTAGAGGAATCGCACTCACGTCCGCACAGCACAACCCGCAGTACTGGTCTGGGGTGAGTAGTGACGCTTTCTGGCGTACCCACGCTAAAAAAAAAAAAACGTTCTCTCCAATTTTGAATGTCATGACGTCATCCAAGAAAGCCTCGTATCCAAAATGCTATTTCCTTTTCCCGCAATTTAGAAATGTCCCTTTCTATTATAACATGTTCTTTTATGAATTTCGAATATATAATTACCTTTTTAGGATTAAACGATGTTTACTTTATATTTTATTAAATATATCGCGCGACTTTTAAGGTTGGCAGACTTTCAAACGTGTATTTAAACTATGTAGTATGACAACATGACTCGTTAATTTCAAACCAATAATGCGTTTATCCTACAAATTTAACGACTATTATTTACTCATATCTTGTTCACCTTACAACACTTCCTGCTCTATTATCTATTTATGTTATTACTTAACACTTATCGCAAATCTCACATCCGGCACTTAAATTAAAACGTGTCTTTATCAAGCCCATTCGATTGGAAATCTAAATTTCGGTATCACAGGAAATTGCCAGCATTTTTCAAAGTGAAGTACAGCAAGTGATAGTTTCCTAAAGAGGTGCCAAAAATGTATGAATAGACAATGGTGACCAGCTTTAGCATCTTATTTCATAAAGTTGGTCAGTAAAGCCTTTAAAAGTCATTTTTAAAGTGTTGTATGGTTTTATTTGCACTTTTTTATGATAGTGGCAGACGGCAATGAGGGCCAAGGATGCCGACAGGCAAAACATTGCACAGTCTGTTTGGAGGTTGTTTGCTCTCCCTCACCTCGTACATGCATGTATATTTATCAAAGGGTGCGCATGTTTTCATAGTGGAAAAAGTAAGCCAAAATGAATATGGATAAAGTAGAAATGTAGATTAAGAGGGACACTTAAGCAAGGTTCTTGTGCTATCCTTGTATTCTGTGAAAATCAAAGTTTTAAGCAACAACATATATAAGAACACATGACTCCTCTCTCTCTCTCTCTCTCTCTCTCTCTTGGTCTGTCTCAACAGTTAATACATGCAATAAATACCTAAAAATTAAATAGTTATATTTGAAAGGTTGTCTCATTTTTGCATATTCTATTCTAAAGTTTGTTGCATTTTTTGACCTTGAGCAACAAAAAGTGACAAAAATGACCGTAACTAAAACTCTGTTATATGTGGAGATATGGAGTGCACTCAGGGGTGAAGCCTCAGAGGAGACAGGGTAGACAGCGTCTACCCTAGAAACTCTGCAAAAGAAAATGTATTGAACTTCTGCATTAAGCAGGTATTTGTATTTCCCGCTTAGGAGGTTTTCATCACTATTCCAGAATTTGCGCAGGTCTGCTACGGAGATGCGGTACCAGACTGCCTGTGATAGACGTTTGCCGATGTGTGTATTTTGCCATGCTTAGAGCATGGGAAAAATAGGCACGCCATCTGACTGCAGTTTGTAAACCACAATGTTTCCATATAGCCAGATTTCTCCGTCCTGTAGACAGCCGAGCCTCCGTCTCCTTTGGCTGTGATTGGCTGCTGTGATAATGGAAAGTTTTCGAGTCAAGGGAAAAGCGCTCTTATTGGTTACCTGTCAAACGCATTTATAGGGATTAATTTGAATTGAATTGAGATATATGAAGAGAAATTCTGAATTAACAATAGACTACTGTATAAATAGCAATTATTTAGAAGTTCTAAATAGCATAATAATCTGTTAATATGAGGTCTAAAAGCAAATAACTGTTTTGGCACCAGCTTGGGCAATGAACGCCAATAAGAGTAATTTCCTCCTATGAGAAAGATCATTGTGCTCTGTGCTTTTGTGGCTTTTAGTCATTTTAGTGATCAGTAGCAGTAAGAACCAGGAGTGACTATTAAAATTGAAAGCAAAATTATATAGCGTGTGTGTGGTATGCCTCCCAAGACAAAGTCTTGTAAATTTATGCCTAACAGTTCTGACTTCGATGCAGTTCAATATTGTCTTAATGGCGGCATTTCATCACTCACGTTAGAGCAAAAGTTAAGGGTAAAATATTTGCAGAAACGAGCTGATTTAACTTTATTGATGCAGGATGGTAAACTTGTGCGTAAATTTCAAAAGAGCTGGTATGATAAATATCAGTCCTTCTGGTTATGCTTATGACAGTAGTGCCAACCTAGGAATGTGTGCTTATGCTAGATTAAAGGAAAGATTCACTCAGAATAGCAAAATTTTAATGCTATTCAGTTCATGCAAGCTTATAAAAATGATACACTCACCTCAAACAAGTTGAGTTCTTCAGAGCCAGACTCCCTTTGCTGCAGGAGGAGGAAGAAGTAGAATCGGTGATGTCATCTCCCAATGAAATAATAATACAGTCAGTGGTGCTTTCGACTACACTGTCTTTCTCACAGTAATCATTTTCTACACGTTTGCAGAAACCCTTGCCAGTCTGTTTTGGTCACAAGTGACATACCCCCAGCGTTATATCATGCAATTTCTGCAAGAATGAGTCACCTATTACATTTCTTTTTCCATTTGTTTAACCTTGGCCCAAGCTAGTTCTATGGGATTTAGATCACATGTTTGGGGGCAAGTAAACTACAATGTGGCCAATGAAACCAAAAATTTGTCCACTATAAAAATATTCTCTTCAGGTTTGTTTCAATAAGCCTGTAAGGAGCTTCAGATTTTTGTTATGTTCATTGTAAAGATCTGTTTTATGCTTAGAACTATCATATTGTGATAAGGAGCATTGTTTAACACTACAATAAGAGAAGGCACAAATTAGGAGCTAACTTTTCTCAAATCCATTTTTCAAAGTTCACATGGTTCATTTGTCCATTTGGTAGTTGCTTACAGTTGTCTCGTCCTTGTAAACAAGAAGATAATTTTCCAGGAACCTGTGTATACTACCTCCATGAACTATTATTAGTCTATTCCCTGCATTAATGTTTGTATGAATGCCAAATTCGTCCTCACTTTGCCACCACTTGCCAAATATGATGTTACTATCCACCCAGCTTTCATCAATATAGAAGATACTTTTCCCACTTTCTGGAAAATGCTTTATTCTAATCAGGTAATCATGCCTCCAAGCCATGACGTGAGAACGTTCTGTAAGTACCTTTCTTTTGTTCTGACATTTCCTCCATTTAAAGCCCACCTCTGAAATTACTCTCCAAAGCGAACTTTATAACTAAAACTAACTAAACCCCTGGCACTACAGCCCAGGAACATCCTTGGCTTGCCGCCCAGCCGCTGCATCCCCCACCTCTGCCCACTACAGGCGTCATTGGTGGGGTGCAGTACTGGATAGGTAGGACTGGTAGGACTTGGACAGCGCCCCGAACCCTCCCAGCCATGCAAACTTTATCCCTATGGAAAACTCATCTTTCCCTCAAACAACAAGTAAAAATCTATTTATTGTAGGAACATGGTTCTCAACTATGTAAAAATCCTGTATAATTCTCCAAATCATACACCTATCAAAATCGTCCACATTCACTTCAGTGTGTGCAGGTCTTGTTTTCCAGTGTTTTCCTGAGGTCATTAGAACTCTCTTTTAAACTTAAATATTGCACCTATTTGCAAATTCTTATGATTGTTCTTTCAGAAACACCTGTATAAATGGTAGTTCTTGCAGTTGCTTGACACAGTTCTTAGCTTCCTCATCACATTCCTAATTATTTCCTAATTATTGTCCTACCTTCAGAATGTATCACTCTACAGGTCACTAATGTCATACCAGAAGAAAAGGAAAAATCCTTTACTTTTGACATAGCATTAGTGACTAGTACGAATTTACAATTGAAACTAAGTGAACTTAGCAGTGAGTAAACATAGTTTGAATAACATTATAAGTAAGTTGGCAATGTAACACCTGCTGCAGAACAATGTTTGTGAGGGTGTTTACAAACCTCATGTTACACTACATGAAATGTCTCTCCTCTTCCCTTCATTCCCCAAAAACCATAAGGTGGTGGACAGAGAGTATGTACTGGATATTAATTTATTTTGCGACTTGCAAATAAGGATGTAAATGAGTGAATTTCACAGATCCAAGCATTACAGTAGTTCTTCTAACAGCACTACCACTGCTAAAATTACGAATCACATGTAGGATTTCTGTTTGAGTGCATCAATTATAAATATTCTAACTGCATGATACTACTACCTTCTTCTTTTTCACTTCATGGATTAAGCTACAGCCTGTTCTGTCTTCACACTGTATCCTTCCATCTTCTTCTTGGCCTCCCTATGTCTCTCTTTCCTTAGGTGCATATTGGAAAGCAATTTTTAGCAGTTGGTATCCTCCGTCCTCCCAACATGCTCAAACCACGTCATTCTGTATTTATCCATTCTTGAGTCAACAGTTTCCACTTCTAACTCCTTTCTTATTTCTTCATTTCTAATTCTGTCTTCTCTTGTGCATCCTTTTGCTCTCCTCAATCACATTTTGCTACTTTCTCACTTCCATACCTGGTGCTTGGCTGACCACCAGCTTCCAGGTTTTTACTTTGTCTGGTCCATAGGTTACTCTGCTTCCTGACAGGCATCTGACCCTAGGCACTGACTTTTAAGTCCTAGGGAATGTAAGTCCTACATAAGGGGAGGGTAATCAGATAAAGAAGAAAAAGTATTCTACTAATTGTCCTTTTGTGTTGGTACCCAGCTTTCACGCCCATAAAGTAATGCAGGAATTGCCATGGTATTGTAAAATTTTACTCTTGTTTCAGATGTTTTATTCTTTTTAGGTATTGTATATTGTTCCACAAACTGTTTGGAATCTCATTAGTTTTTTTTTTCAGTAACTTTATCCTTTTCATTACTAATTTCACATCCTAAATAATTGATGGAGGACACCTGTTCAAGCACTTTGTCATGAAGGACTATTTTCAACCTTATTGGTATTTTCCCCCATTTTGCTTTATTTTTGTCATTTCTTTTAATATTTCTATGTTATAATTTTTAGATATTTAATTAAGGTGGTGTACTGAACATAGTAGATTATCTTCTGTTTCCTGTATTATTACCACATTGTCAACATACAATAAAACATTTAAAATGTTTCCTCAGGCTACTTTTATGCCTGCATCAATTTGTTGCCTCCAGTTTCGGATTATGTTATTAACATAAATATTAAAAAGTGCTGGTGACATTGCACACCCTTGTATATCTCCTTTATTGGTTAATATTCCCTCTGATTTCTCTGTTCTAAAATTTAAAACTATTTTTGTTCCCTCATAACCTTTTCACCACCTTTATCAAATGCCTAGGGTAGCCTTGTTCTTTCCACAGCTTCTCTCAGTCTACATTATTAAAAGCCTTTTGAAAATATAAAAGCTATGTGTGTCTGCAAATTGTATTCTCTTCTCTTCTCCAGTATCTGCTGCAATATGAAAATATTATCTGTTGTTGATCTTCTGTTCCTGAAGCTATTTTGTTCTTCACCTGTCAGTGGTTCAGTTGTTGTTTTGAATCTTTTATTTACTATTCTAGCATATAATTTACACATTGAATTAGTTATTGCATTGTCTTCTGTCACTTTTTAAACAGTGATATCGCTTCTGCCACTTCCCATCTCTCTGGGATTTCTCTTTTATTTAGGATATATAATAACCTCAAATCTAATATCATTCCTCCATACTTTAAAAGCTCTATGTTTATCTTCCTTCTCCAAGTGCCTTTCTATTTTTCATCAGTTTCAATTTTATTCACCTTTCAATTCTTGCAAATCTATTAAATCAACTATTCCTTCAGTGTCTTCTTCTGCATTTTCTTTACTATTTTCTTGTGTGTCTTTATACCATAATACTTTGTTTTATCCAAGTATCTCTTCTTATCAATTCTATTCTTTCTAAATATCTTTCATCATTGTTTACTGTTTTGTAACTTTTTATGCAAAATTTTGTCTCTTATGTACGTCATACTCTATTTGGCTAACAAATTTGTCCCAGGATTGTTCATGAGCTTTTCTTACAATTTGTTTTGTAGTTGTTTCTCATTTCTTCATCCTTCTTCAGCATCCATTGCAAGTATGTCTTTTGCTTCTCTTTTATAACTTTTCCTATTTCCTCATTCCAAATTTTTAAACCTCTCTTGCTCCTAATTTTCTTTTTCTTTCCTAATACCTCATATGTTCCTTGTATATAAAATTTAACATATTTTGCCATTCATCTTCCAACGATTCCTCAGTTGTCTCAAATAGATACTTTTTTAGTCTTCATTGATACAAATTCTTAATACTTTCACCTTTTAATAAATATACTTTACATACTTCATCTTGAGTTATTTTTTGCCTAGTTTTGAACTTTCTCCGTTTTTACCAAATTTCAAAATCTGATATTAATATGTAGGTAGTTATTTTATCCAATACTGTATCCTCTATGTGCATGCACATCTTTAATCTGGGGCCTTAATTTATCATTTATCAAAAAATGGTCAATAATGTATTTTTCACCTCAAGCCGTCCATGTATATTTACTAATATCTGGTTTCTTAAAGAATGTATTTGCAACTTTCAGATGGTTCATGCTGCAAATTGTCAAAGTTCCCATCCATTATTATTCACATGCCGTTCTCCAAAATTTCCTTTTATTTCTGGTATAGGAGCCTTCGCTACTTGGTGTAAAAATCTCCACACACTATACTGAAATTCAGGCTATGAGCGATACAAACCAGATGTACTTTTGCATCATGTGTTAGGGCATGTAGTGTTGCAACATTGTGGCATGCTTTACGAACTCTTTTCGTATTATAATGCTCTGGTGACGTTGCTTCCATTTTTGCTAATAATACAGCATACTAATGTGAAAGAATAATTATCAGTTAACATACTTTGTCACACTTAACCTCCAACTATTCGACGAACACAAAACATAACATAATAAAAATGTGGCAACCATGTGCTATGTATGCAGTGGCCTTATTGTGCTTTAGCAGACAAAAACCAATTCAAAGTTTAGTGAAAACGGTAACAATAAATGAAGCATTTGTTTCCAGTGTTATAAATAGAACTGCTTGTGCACAGTTATTTCGTTTGATAATAGATATGTTGAAAATTTAAAAAAATAAACTGAAACATAAACTGAAACATAAACTTTCATGGCTAAACCTGGCAATGATGCAACCTATTCCCCTCTCAACCGCACCATCCCCTTACCTTAGCTGCTACTTCCGGTTTGTATCACTCGTAGCCTGAACTTCAGTATATTAAGTGATCGTTTTTGTCTATTTTGTCTATTTGTATTTGCATTTGCACTTGATCATAAAATTTTTCTCTTTCCTCCTTTTTCCCTCTCTTCTGGAGCATATATTCTTATCACTGTAAGGTGACCTCTACATATTTTCAATCTTGCAATTGCTATTCTTTCATTCACAAAGGCATAACTTTCCACTTTCAATCTTCACTTATTATCTATTAATATAGCTACTCCTGCTTTTGCTCTTAACATTTTGCTGTACTCCACTGTAGATCGTTATATTACTGTCCAGGTCTTTCGTTCCTTTTGCCTTTTTCTTGGTCTCTGTTGCTACTAATATATCAATTCTCTTCTCTTTAATTATTTTTTCTAGTTGTTCTTCTTTAGAATGTAAACCTCTAACATTCCATATTGCTATTCTCAATTTATCTGCAATACCTAATTGTTGTTCTTTTCCATGCCTAAGTCATTTTCCATTAGAATCAGCCATTTTTCATTTACTGTGAAGAATCTGAATAATTTAAACGTCCTATGAAGGGGTTGCATAGTAGGTTTGTCTTGGATACTGCTCCCGTTAGATGGATTGCCTTCACCCAGCTATGGACTTCCATCTACACCCTATGCTTTGATTTTGGATTGTGAGCATCTTCTAGCCTTTAATGTTCCCATATCATACAATCTACAAGGCAGCAGATTTCCTCTTTATTACCCCTTGAGTGGCAGGGTGCCATTTCTGCCATCCTCGTTGTTCTGATTCCCTCCATCTCTGCCAAGAACTGCCATTATGGTCTTTGCCTTTGATCTGTCCCGGGTATTTTATTTTCCTGGGGGAGGCACCTGATGGGAGTAGGAACTCAACATGTGAAGCTATTATTAAATTGTATATTAAAACCTAGTGGTGTCAATGAGCTAATACTTTTGAAAGTGCCTTAGCAAATTTATATGTACCTACTAAATACAGAAACCTCCTTCAGAACTTCTCCCTCCATAAGAGTAGAAAGCTCATCTTCCCTGCCAATGTTCCATTTTACAAATGTAGCTATGACATCATAATATCCTAAAGTACTTGTCTGAAACTAGCTGACACCTGGTATTATATTTACTTCAACAAGAGAATGTTTTGCCATTTTACTATTCAAAATTAATTTCCTTTTCTCATAGTGTTTTATTTTGAGTATTGTATTGGTGTGACATTGTCCATTTATGCTTTGTTCTTTAGATGATAGTGTTCATTTTTTAAAACACACAATTCTTTATTATGTTTTCATACTTATATAGAAGACATTAGCATACTAGCAAAAGTAATTTGTTACACAAATATTCTGCCATAGAAAACAGCTATGACAGAAGCATAGTTGTGGCCATCTTATTTGTTAATTCATTGATAAACATGCATAATGTTGGTTTCAAAATAACAAGAGGTAAATTGAAGTGTCAGCTATGATGCTTGCTTAATCATTTTTATAGACCTTTTATATAAGATTAAATTACGCTAGTTTTACTCTCTAACATATTTGAAAGGCTCTTCTCCTCAACATCTGTTAATGAGGGAAAGCAATAACTGACTGATTAACAAAAGTTACTACAGGAGAAGTGCAACTCTAGTTATGATGTACAGTTCCCATATAGTGAGTAATTTGTAACTTTAGCCATTTCAAAATATTTACTTCTGTATGTTCAAATATTCCCAGATTTTTAAGTGCAGTGCACTTTGAAACTTTTAGAGAAGGAAAGGTAGGGTAAGGAACAGATTCCCCTTTAATAAAAAAAGCTTATCACCATATGTTCCAAATGCTGTGATTGATGCACAACTCGGGTAGCATTTAAGGAAAGCATAGCTAAAGAAACGTTGTTGAGACAGCACAAAATTGTGTTACAGTTCTGTTCATTCTTTTGTTCCATATGTGTGCATGGCTGAATTATTAATTTCTTTTATTAATATTTGACCAACTCTTATGCACTACAAAATGTGTGTCATCATGGTGTTATCTGATTTGAAATTATTTGTATAGATGCATTCATTTTTTGATATGTTCAGATACAAATAAAGTCATATAGGCAACTTTGAATTTGGAACAATAATTGCCTAATGGTAATGATGTTTACTCACTTACAGATTGCAATATTGTTTGAGTTTTTCTATTAGTGTAAGTTTTAAATTAAATTACTCATACAGTCACGCTTTCATTCATAATTCCCAACTCAAGGAAGGATAGGGAGTAATCCTGGATAAACATGAGGATTACTCCCATCATCCAGCTGGGAATTGAATCAACCTGAGCATGCTAACTGCCAGACCATAGAGGCAGACTAAAGCACCCAAAATAGTACAAAAATGTCGATTGATATTAACTAGTCTCTATGAAATACTTTGTAGAGAGGAAATTTTGACACAGGTAGCCATGGTTATTAAGGAAGGACCTGTGAAAGGACTGCATTTCAAATCCTGCCAGAACTGTCTTTTCTGACTGAGGTTTTTCCAGTCCTCATAACTGGAAATTGCCAGAAAGGCATCCTAAACTTGCCCCTGGAGCGTTTTACTTCCATATTTCTCGTCCCAAGGAAATCAGGTGACTTTTACACACTCAAGATTTATTGAAAACTAGGTTATTTTCTTTGAGAACATGGTCAGTTAAGTTCAAGCCTGTCAAATTGTTGTCCTGCTTCAATTGAGAACAGAGTCAATTGTGCTCGAGTTTCCACCAACCATATTTTACTGCAGGAAGTTTACTAGGCTGTTGCTCACATTGTCATCTGCTCACAACTGATAATTATATATCTGAATCCCTCATGCATGCACAAGCTTCTCTGCTGGTTGTTTTAAGTTTATAACTGACTCATTTCTTCATCAAATTAAAATTTATTTCACTGAAAAAGAAGCTAGGTATTCCATTGTAGCTTTATTCTTTAGCACTGACACCAGTTGCTGCATTTCCATTTACTATGCCTTGATGTTGTATGTTTCTTCCTGCTGTTTTATTTTATGTCAGATTAAGTTGTCTTGTAGATGATGGAGAGTTCTGCTAAACATTAACCTGCCTATAAACATTATTTTATGTTATTTTTAATGTTTTTCTGTGTATAATAAGGCAAAACCTTGTTACAGGCATCAGAAAGGAAATTAGCACCACCCAGGAGCCGCCCATCTACTCCTCGAGAACTTCTCATGGAGTCCATTAAGAAGGGTCGTCGATTAAGGCCCTCACTCAGTCCAATCAAAAAACGAGGTAAGTTAATGCAAATATTTATACCACTTATAGGCTGAGCCATAGGTATATGCTTATAATCTTGGCAGTTTACATATACTGAAGGACTTTAACCTATTAACAGCTTCTCGGGTGATCAGTCGTGTCAAATCTTTAAAATTCGAGCTTTAGGCCATTTTACACTCCATAGCCTTCATCAGGAATTAATGCCAGGGTAGAACACATGCTATTAGATTTGACATGGCTGATCACCAAAGAAACTGTTATTAGTAACATTCACCATGAAAGTTTTGAGACTTTAACCTACTTCAATCATTAAAGCTTGCACACCCAGCTTTGCCCATCAGCAATTTTATTTTATGGAAACAAAAGGAAACTCATAGATTTGAACAACATTTGTATATCTAGGTATTATTATTAGTAGTTAACATTATTACTGTAAAACAGAATTAGCAGCTTCATAATTACACCCAAAACAGAAAAAAAAACTTTAAAAAATTCTAGCACCCAAATCTTGCAGGGAAATTCTCATTTTCATATGTGTAAAGAACAAGCAATAAAACAATTCATGCATTGTAAAGATCTTATGTTACATTTTATACATTTTGGAAAATTAGATACATTTTTCAGGTTTTATATGTATGATATCTTTAAAATTAATGTACGAGCAGTTTGTAGAGCACATTTTTGTATGTAAAACCTGAAAATTTCATTCAAATACCACTTAAAACTGATATAGAAATAAATTCATCAAGGAATTTTAGTAGTGAAATTGTGACTCATGAATTTACTTTTCTATAAATTTAAAAAATATTTTAATGACTTCTTCAGATATTATTTTAAAAAGCTATATAAAATTTATGTAAGTTAATTTTGAAAATAATGCACATAAAAATGTATAGTTTTCCAAACATTATAAAACTTGATAATTAAAATATGGAAAGATGCCAAAACATAAAATGCATTTTGATTGGGTATTCAGCTAATGATGGAAGCTTAACATCATCAAAACATGTTCTGAGTGAGTTAGTAAGTGAAACCAAAGTGTCACCAATTCACTCACAGTTTCAATTACTTTTAAAAGTTTTATTTTAATCACTTCTAATCTACTTAGCATGTGATAAACTATGTTACTGCTTGTTACTTGCACTACGAAAAATGAGAATAAGTTTTCCTTTTTAAGTTTGACTGCTTTTTGTAAGCTTTTCAACTCAGCAGAACATAATTAAAAAATCTGATGTGTTGTACTCACATGATTTTCTCTACTAACCATTCGTACAAACTCTTATTCCTATATCTTCTTCAGGTTAGTTGAGATAAACAGTTGCTCAAATTATCTTATTGCTTATTTTCTTGTATGTGCAAGGGAAATATGGGAATACAGTAGGCTTTGAGCAGTAGTCAACTCTTTTAAAGCTTTGAGATCTCATTTTCTTTGCATGCTTAACATATAAAAAATGAACAATGATGTTCTATTTCAGTTTTCATAAACTGACACAAATACCAAGCAATATCTCCGAAATGCTTCACTCTACAAAAAAAATGTATTTAGACATATTGTGTGTTTTAGAAAGATCTGCATTTTTTTGTACAGTAAGATTTTGTCTTATCTTTCATGGTTTATGAGTTATTCAAAAGTCATTCAGAGCAAACAGGACTACATAGGCTATAGTCAGAAAATTCAAAATATACATTTTATTTGTCATACAAATATCTAAAACATATGACATTTTCAAAAAAATCAAAATTTTTGAAAAATTTTCCATGTAAAGGGTAGTTTAGGGTGGGACTATTTTCTTCAAAATCTTCGTGTCACATCCTTGGATGACATTAAACCTAAATACCAACTTTGGCTTTTAACCAACTTTTTGTTTTTGAGTTATGCTGTCCACAGACTGACAGACACACACACAGACTGACACACACACACACACACAGACCTTTTTCTAAAAATGCTTTTCTTGGATTCAGGGGGTTTCAAAACATATATTTCCGGTGAAATCTTGACATCAAATTTTTGGGTGGAGTACAATACTTCCTCTGTGTCCTGTGTAACGATCCAGCAGAAATAAACGAAGACCACTTGAAGACCTGTGAAGCATTAAGATCAGAAGAAACTACAGTTCAAAAGCATTGGAAAGCACGAATGCTAATGGCTTGATTGCCAGATGCAAGGCACTAGAAAACAACAACAACAACAACAATACTTCCTCTACTTACCAGTAGAGAAATTAAAAATCTACTGTTTGTACATTCATCTGTACATCACCAAAGCATGATTGTGGGTAAAGCTGTAGCAAGCACCATTGTTGTCATCCATCTGCCTCATGTGCTAAGTCAGCAGCCTCACATCTACTGATCATTGGTATCAGGATGTTGGGAAATAGGTTTGGTAAATCTGAGCAAGTTTGTGAGGATTGGGGGAATCCTTGGTGTCCAACAAGGAAGACAACAATACTTTATATCCACTATTGTTCACTTCATTTTATTACCACCATAGCCATAACATTTAAAATAGTTGCAGAATTCTTGGAGAATTCTTGCCAAAATGTCCTGAAGCACTAACCACATATCTACAGAAATCTATGTTGCCATGATTACTATTTATCTTCTGATACATTGCAATTCTGCCTTCCTGTTCATGGAGATGCCATTTCACATACATCTACCTTGTTCCAGTTACCTTATCCAGGTACCTCTGTTTTCTGTTCGTTTTCGGCATCCATTTACTCCAAAATTTTTAATATCTTTTTTTCCCTCTCCTATTAGTTGCTTTTGAAACTTTTACTTGCTGGCTTCTTCTTTTCCATCTTCTACATTCCCAGACCTCCCATCATTAACCTCTAAGTTACAGAAGCATTCCACCCTCGTAAGATTAATGAGTAGTGGGAGAAGAAACAGATCCAAATGCCCACTCCAAGAATACTGGCTTTTCCTGTTTTAAAACATTTCCCTGGTCATTTCACAAGAACACTTCCCATTATAAAGTGCAGAAATAGTTATTGGAAAAACAAATCTGTACAAGCCTCAAAATTCATAACCACTTCTTGGTTTTTAATAATAAATATTTTTTCCCACTTTGGCTAATGCTGGTTTATTTCTTGAATGTTTTAATTTCATTTTCCTGCTGATGTGAATTTTGGATCAGAAATGGCCAGCAATCAGCAAATGCTAATTTATTCATACCTTTTACTTAAAATTTATCAAATGTAACTTTCATTTTTCCATTGTATGCTTGTTCAGTATCCTGGTAGCTGATAAAAAATGGATTACACTACTTTCCAACCCAGATATAATCCCCCAGAGACCAAGGAAAACAGCGGTTGCAGCCTTCCGACTATTGACAAATCACGACTGCTTAGAAAGTCATCTCTACAGAATAGGTATCTCAGCCTCACCAATATGTGTCCTGTGTAACGATCCAGCAGAAATGAACGAAGACCACTTGAAGACCTGTGAAGCATTAAGATCAGAAGAAACTACAGTTCAAAAGTATTGGAGAGCACGAATGCTAATGGCTACATTGCCAGATGCAAGGCACTAGAAAACAACAACAACATTGTTAACAGAGCACTTCACAGGTAATGAATAAAACCTCAACAAACTGAGTAGAAAGAGAGAGAACCTGAAACAATGGCAAGCGAAAACAACCAGCACAGCAAGTTCACTTACTACATTTGGGAAGAAGAATACTTCAGTATTAGACCATGCTCATATTACCATCATACAGAGAGATCCAACTACATGTGAACTGCTACGCGATGTTTTTCCACTGCAAACATGGAAATGCAATAACAGCAGCTGATATGCACAGGGTCACAAACATCACTTGTTTTTCTCTGCTCTGCTCACAATCAGTATTAAGTTGACATGATATCGTGCAGCTGCATTATTACCAGTGCTTTATTATTTTGTCCTGTACTTAGTCACAAAGTGTATTATGGCTCAGCATTTGTTTTCTATTGCACAGAGTGTACTTATTATGATTTTTTTTGAGTCCACAGTTGTTGCCCGTACATACGTGAATACAATTTTGCACCCATTTTTTAGAGAATTAACCGAAAGGGAGCGTGATTTTGCCTTTTTTTAACAATACTCTGCAGCAGTTCATACAGCCAGTCTTTCGATGAGAACAACTGAAAATGTGTTTCAGGACAGAATTATTAGTAGAGATTTGTGGCCCCCTCGGTCCTCTGACCTAACCCCCTGCAATTTCTATCTCTGGGGTAACTTAAAGCCTAAAGTGTACAAGACAAACCCACACACCCTGGAAGAATTAAAACAAAATATCCGTCAGGAAATTGCCACCATATTTCAACGTGAACTACGGCGAGTGATGGATATTTTCTTAAAGAGGTGCCAAAAATGCATGGACAACGATGGTGGCCAGTTTCAGCATCTGCTATAATTATATTGGTAAGTAAAGCCTTTAAAAGCAGTTTTAATAATGCTGTATGGTTTTATCCGCGCTGTTCTACGACAGCAGCAGTCGATGTGCGCAGAGGACCTGTACAAACAAAACACAGCACAGGTGGTTTACAGTCTTTTGGATCACCCGTTATTAATAATATGTTGAAAGGAACAATTATACATGCAAATGTCAACAGACAATATGGATATAAAATTAGCACAATGTAAGTAGAGTGAGTGATACATAATGTAACTCACTAATATTTACAATTCCATTACTTGAAAAGGTGCACATTAATTTGGGATAAAAGATTATAATAATCATATGGCAAAATTAGAGACACTGAATAAATTGTTTATGGTGTTAGAAATATGCTTATTGATGAGCCAGATTACGCTGTAAAAGATTAAACAGGGTTGTCCTTCCTTTTTTGTCCATTTTATGGCATGTGGGTTGACTTTACTACATAGCTTCTGCTGCATGCTCTTCAGGCTTTCCACATAAGTTGTGACCTTTTCACCACTTAAGCCAGGATGCAGTTGTCAGATGCCTGCAAACAATTCATATTAGCTTGCATTACCTGAGTTAAGTTACAGGGGCATTTTAATATAATTTCCAGCTTTAAGTGCTGTGCTCGGAATGCCATGTGAATGACGTGAATGCTCCTCCAAATATTGCAAAGAAATGTTACAGTTGTGAGCACAGTCTTTAACTGTATGATGTTTTGTACTTGTTTCTGGACATCGGAACAAAAGGTTAGAATGTGGGACACTTTCAGAAAATATAGATTGTCAGTCATGGAGTTCAAGGATCTATTCTTGAAAATGTTGAAATCAAGGATACATGTCCTTAATAAAGAGAAAAGTTAGTATTTAAGAGTAAACCCCACACTTTTGAAGAGTGGAAAGAAAATAACATACAATAAGCTAATTTGTATATGAAGAGTAACTGATGTTTGTGAATGACCTTTTGCTAAATGGATGCTAGAAATGGGTACACATAACAGGACAGTATTTCCAACATCTCCTGTCTTAGGTCTAGTCCACACCTTGTACAATTGGTCACAAACAAACAAATCTGTTTACAAACATTTGTTTGTAACGTTAACAAACCTGTCAAGAAAATATGAAATTAGCATAATGGGCATGGAGGAGAAAATTCAAGCGTTAATAAACCGGTTTCAGTGTGAAGAAAGGAAATTTATGGATTTTCAATCAGTGGTTCCTTTCCAAAATAAGTACACTGGTTTGGATGTGAAACATTTTACTTTTACTCCAAGGCTGTGGGTCTAGGGGGAGCAGATCATCAATAAATTATGACAATATATTTATGACAATAATGAAATAAACTTTGTATTTTTTTAATAGTGTATAGTTGGTACATTGACCATTGGTAAGAACAGTGCAGATTTGAGGATTTATCATTTGAATCATTACTTCATAAAATCACTTTGTGTCACTCTGATCAAGTCTTTAAATTCAGCAACATTTAATTTCAAATTGTCCTTTGAAATATCCTTTGGAATAATTTCAGCATATTCTGCACTACATTGGAAAAATTTATACATTTACCATCATCTTTTATTTGTGATTTTATTTTATTTTATTTTATTTTATTTATTTATTTAAGGTTGCACAACTTTGTGGTTATATTGTGACCACATTAAATACAAAAGTCTGCAACATAGAGAACCAAACAGTACAGTATTACATCTTAACATTTTAAAATACATTGGTTGACAGTTCTAACATTAATAATGTAGTGAGGTTCCACTAACTGAACACAAACAGTCAATGTATTTGTTTGCCTGTTCACATTCAGTGCATTTGTTTGAAAACACATATTTTTGTTTGCTGTCAGTTGCTTTAAAAGTTACTTGCTAATTTTCATTGTAATTTAGAGAATTTAAATCATTAGCAGAGATATTACATCTGATTTGCAAAGAATTACTGCTTTGGCTTATCAACCTATCAGTTGCCATGAAACAAGCAAGCCAGTTCATTGGGACTTTTCATCTCCATACATTTGATATTGAGTAGATTGTGCATAATTTCTTTCCATGCCTGGCTTGGAAATGTTTCACACCTCTCGCTATTAAGTGAGGAGACAAATGTTTCCTAATTGTTATAATGCATGACATTATCCTATTATAATTACAATGTACACTTAAAATGTTTTTGTAATCTTGACAGGTCACCTGTTTATTAAGCGTTTTCTCAAATTATAGCAAATGTATGTGATAAAGAATCCTATTTTATCTTACATATTTGTGGATTATACAAAAGAGATGAGCAAAAGATAAAGAAATACAATTTATAATTGAGAGGGAGAATGGGAACTGAAAACTCAATGCCACAGCCAGGATTTAAACCACAGACCTTCTGCTTCATTCGTGGCTGCTCTAAACCACTGAAGCGCTGTGACAACTTGCCAATATGACATTGAATTCTCCAACCAATATGTATTTTTCCTGATAGACCTCAATGGAAGCACCAAAATGGGTTACCCTTATGTAATTTGACATGCTGAATACAAATCTGGCATTGGTTTTTCCGCTGCACCCACAGTTTTTGTGTAAATGGTACCAGTCACTATCTAGTTATTCAGTTTTTGTGATGTTTATACAGTGTGATTTGGTCTGTAAATGCTAATATATCACTATCCTGTAGTAGTGTCCAACAGTAGTGAGCAGTCATACTTGTTGATAGCATTGCTCCAAAGTAGATATGGTCTAATGAAATCTTTCCTCATGTTCATCTGAGACTTGTCCAAGAGCACCAGCAGGAAAAGAATTCAAGAGTGAGTGAACAATGTGCATATTGAACATGTTACAACCAAGATTACTGTAAGACTGTAGTAGTTTGTTGACTAACACATCACTATTGTCTGCTCTCTTGTTTCAAAACAAATCAAAACAGTTTTCTCGAAGAATTCCAGCAGTCCAGTGCAAGAGGCTCAAAGCTTTGTCCATTGCAACAATGAATGGCTTCATAAGTACAACTTCATGTGAAGTGATGGTAACAAAATGTCTTTCAATTTCACCAATGGAACGTTTGCTACATTCTTGCAACCGGTTTTCTTTTGTGTATGGGCAGGTCAAATCCTTCTGTTGTAGTGACTCTTCCGATCACGGTTATCCCATTCACAAAGAAAACAGCATTGCTTTGTGTACCCCGATTGTAATCCTGTAAGTAACCCAATTATTTTGAAGTCAGCACAGATTTGCTGCTTGTGGATGTTATATTGAGTTTTATTCCACAAAAGTTCCATACTGCCATATGTTTCCTTCACTTTAATGGCATAAGCTATAAGAGCAGGAGGATATATGTTCATATTGTGAAAGAGGCTTTGAGGCTAGTTTTGGATTCATCAACGAATAGTCACTATTCCATGGTAAATGTTGCATTACCATAACTTTAAATAGGCCATTCATGTCATTGCAGTAACAGAGTGTTTCAGGACAAAGAATGGTGCGAAGGCAGCCTGATGATGTCAAAAGCAACAAACCCTAGCATCTTTGTCTAGTAAATTCCACTGTTTCAGATGTGAACCCAAAAGTTCAGCATGTGCTTTAGAAAGATTTAGGTGCCTAACAAGGTCATTCAAGTAATTTTGTGTCAGGAGATGTTGCATCATTTCTTTGTAATTGAAATCAGACCTTGCCTTCTCCGTCTCTGTACTAGCTTTGACCTGAGTTTCATCTTAGAATGACCATGTGACTGGAGGAATGGGGACAAATAAGAAGAAATTGTGCATGCTGAATAGCTAATTTGATGGAGGGATACTTGATCTTCTTTCTATTCTTGTCCTTCTTCCCTGATATTTTAACCATGCAGAAATAGCAATCATCTACATGATTGGTCGGTTCCCTCCATATCATCGGAACAGTTTTTTTTCTTCACCCAACCATTAAGACGAGATGAACAGCTCACACAGGCAATATATGGTGCCCATTTTTGGTCCTGGTTACCTAACTTGCACCCAAAATAAAGATCATACAGTTTCTTCAGTACGGGGGTCACATGTCTACATGATTTAATGCTGTACTTCCCACAGGTGTAGCAAAAGCTTATTGGGTGATTCTTAAGAAATCTACCTAATTGCTTTCTATAACCATTGTTATATAATGTATTTTTTAAACTTAGGGTGACACAAAAAAAACAAATAACATTTGTACTTGTGGGGTCAAAATACATAAGAAACACCCATTTCCATTGCTGAAAATTTTTCATTGTAGACCAGTGCTATTCATTCACTGTAATTATATAGAAACACATTTTTACTTTCTTTGCTGCCTACAGTAAGTAGAGGAAGTATTGTAGTCCACCCAAAAATATGATATTGAGATTTCACTGGAAATACATGATTGGAAAATCCCAGAATCCAAAAAACAAACGGTTTTTCAAATAGGGTGCATGTGCATGGGGGTGGGCATGTGAACACCATAACTGTAAAACAAAACGTCGCATCAAAGATGCAACGCAAAAATTTTCAAGAAATTCTGCTGGATGCAAACTACCGTTTCCATGGAAAAAATTTTCAAAAATTTTTATTTTCTCAAAAATGGCTTTACTTTGTTTTATTAGAACTCGAGCCTTTGGAAGACGGAAACCTGTGAAAGCAGAAAAAAGAAATTGTGGAACAATGGCATTCTGTTTTAGGCAAGTTTTGCTGTATTTTCATCATAACAGCAGTCCTTGGGTGTCCATGAAATTCATCATAAGAAAACACTGTTCTCTTTTGAAAGTCCTGTACCAATTATAAATTGTTGCCTTAGATGGGGCTTATTTGAAATGCATTTCTAAACTGATCTTCATATTGTTTAGGCATTAATGATGATTTAACATTGTAAAAGCTGCAGTCCAGAATTGTTTTGTAGTCAAATTTATTTTTGGGTGAACAACAAACCTTTAAATGTGATAATTAACAAACTATTAGAGCAAATCAAACAATATGGATCAACTTGCAAAGCATAAGAAAGTAGCTGTAAAATATAAACAGAGTTTATTCTAGAAAGTTTGTGTCATTGTTGTATGATGCATGTAATAAAGTAGAGAAGAATATGACAAGTTTAGAAAATAAATAACTTACATTTAAAAGAAAAAGATTTTATAACTCAGTTGTTGAATAACAGCTGTAAAAAGCATTTGTACATCCAAACTGAGGAAACATTTTTTGAGATATTCATAGCAATGGTTCGTGGTCATGACTTATGGGAATTGTAACCTATTTATTTTTAAATCAGTTGCTGACTAATGTAGTACTTAGTTATTCAGTTATATTGATGTAATACATTATGCTATTTTCTTTGTTCATTTTAAGTAACACCTGCACCTTGTCAATATATTACTTTTGGTTAATGATATTCTTGGCATTTTGTTGATATTCTGAGGGATAGAAAAGTTGGTCAGGAATACTGAAGTACATATGTTATGTATAGAAATAAATTTCAACATTTATGTTTTACATTTCTGTAATCATTCCCATGGTAGTATAATGTTGCTGCTTGCCAAGTTTGCCAACCCATATGATAATTAAGGGGACATACGATAATTTGAATGCTTGTAGTCATGGTTGTCAACCCGTATGATAATTATGGGGCTGTATGATAATTTTGACACCGGTGAAAATTATTTTCACTGGTTTGTCACACCAGCGAAATGAAATTAATTACAAATAGCGACACCACTTTTGCCCTCATGGCCTGTCTCCATCCCTCTAAGACAACCATTTCATATCTTACTAATCCTTTTACCCTTTATCCTCTTATTGCCAGTGTGCCCAGATCTCGTAATCTCAATGAAGAAGGCACTGTTGAGAAAATTGATGATCAATGGAGAAAACTCGGAACACATGATATTCCGTGTGAAATAAAGAACATGCCTGAACCTGTAGTGCTGTTAACCACATGTGTCACCTTGGTGGAAATACTGATTTCAAAGAACTGACGGACTTTCCATTATCAGTGATTTCATTGCCCCACAGAAACACTTCTTGTGAAAGAGTTTTTTCCAAACTAGGTTTAATAAAAACAAAAATTAGAAACAGATTGGCGCTAGATGTGGTAAATGGACCTAGTCAGTCGTCGCAGCTTATGAAAGAATGTGGTGCATCTGAAAATCTGCACGTGACCGAGATGTTAAAGTTTATATCAACAACAAATTTGTATAATGCTGCAACAGTTGAGGAAGATGAACTTTCTCATGAATAGTGCCAGAAACATAAGTGCTGAAGTTGTAATACTGATTGAGGTCATCAATCTTGTACCATAAAACATCAATGCTATTAAATTTTTATAAGTGTTACGCTGATACATTTACTTTTGTAGCATTTGGTTTATGATATACGATAATTTTGAATCCAAATCTATAATTTTGAGTGGCCCATACGATAATTTTACTTTTAAACATTGGCAACCCTGCTGCTTGCTGAACAGAAGATTCACATTCTGTCTCTGGCTCTTGTCACCTTTTGCATATGATATTGTCAGTTGCTTTTTATTGCCCCCATTTCTTCTTTTGACTGATTGATTCAAATAGCGAATGAAGTATATAATGCAAGAAAAGGATGAATATTTGGATGTTTTCTAGCAATTACTCACATTTTGTATATGTCCTTTGGAATTTCCAAATATTCCACTGATTTGCCCTATTGCTGTATGGTTTTGGATGAAACATTTATAGTTGCTGTGGTTCATATTTTAGCTCATTGCTTATAGCAGGTGTGTCTCGTTCAGGAGGAAAGGCCGTTGATTACAGTAACTACTCCTCTGTTGGGGCAGTGCCATAATGCTGATTCTTTGATTTCAAAACCCGGAGAAGCCTATTCATTAAAATGCAAGATGTACATTAAGTACAAAATAAAATCAAGTGCTTTATTCATTATTATTCATACAATAAAGGTTTGAATCTCCAAATATTTCATACTTCTTATCAAATTCAAAACATAATTTTACTACAGACTTATAGGAAAAAGACTATAGCTTCAGTGCTTATAATATTTATACCCAGTACATTGCAGCACTCCTTGTATGCTACAGAATATGTAGCCCTAAATGTACAACCAATCTTGGTGGAATGTATCTTGTAAATGTGTGCATGTGTTGGAAACAGTAAACAGAAGGGTGGATGTTAGCTGACCTGCAATGACATGCATACCTAGCATATAGCAAGCTCTATTTCCCTGTCTGTGCATGTGTTAATTTGTAGCTTATAAGTGTTTCCTTGTTCCAGCATTAATGGTCCAACCTTGATTGGGACTTATGAGTAGAGATACAGAAATGCCTTCTAGGGTGCTGGATCTGGTTTTATCATTCTTCAACAAGAAAGCAATTATAAAAACACAATGTACTGTTAACTTTTAAATGGGATAATGCAAGCATTTGGTTATGCTTTTACAACTAAAATACACTCAAAGGCTTTAAATAGATTTATAAGCAAATGCTAATTCCATCTTAGCAGCTAATTGGAAGGTTCTGAATTTGATTTCCAATATTGTTAGTAAAAGTTTGAGAGGTAGAACTGGAACTCAAAAATTCAATGCCACAACTGGGATTTGAACCACAGACCTTCCGCTTACCGGGTGAATGCTCTACCATTGAGCTATTGTGACAAACTGCCAGAATGGCATTAAATTCTCAAGCCAGTTCGCATTTCTCCTGGTAATGTTGTGGCATTGAAATTTTAAGTTCCAGTTCTACCTCTCAAACTTTGCCCACACATGGCTTGTGTGTCTAAAAACACCAACAGTAAGTTTGTTGGCATAAATAAATAATTGTTAGTAAAATTTTGCCAAGTGATGTGTTTGTGCACATCCATGTTCCCCCATGTTTTAGGAAAACACAATTTCTTTTCTTTTCTCAATCAAAAAAATAATTGAGATGTCTGTAGGTTGTATTCTATGACATCAGTCTGCATCATCTGTCAGAGTTTCAAGGACTTCACATTCTTTTTAGTGTTCTTAATATTTTAAATTTTATATTAAGCTGATAAATGAAATTATGCTTAAACTCTCAGCATATCAAGTTTAAATTTGGCTTAACCTAAATATGTTTAGACATTATGACCCAATGTCCCAATATTTGCACCACTGCCTCAGATTTTGAAATAGCATAACAAACATTTTACATGTATATCTATTTTTCAGATATTTTTCAGCTACCTGTTGTTCTGGAAAGTGTTAGAGTGATTGAAAATCTGGTTTCATTAAATTCTATAATATGAGCTGCTAGGAAAATCATTTTTTTTACCCTAGTATTGACAGCTTAAAGGAATGTAGGCAGTGTAACATCTATATTTCCAAAATTCAGATCTTTGTTTTAAACTTAAAAAAGGTTATTACTGAGCTTGAATGTATCATTTCTCTAACATGAAAGACTTCTAAACATATCATGTGAACTTGTTTGTGTACAATAGCATATCCATTCTTAAATTCTGTAATAGGTATTCAGTATATTCCCCAATACTCAAATTTTCTTTACCTTGATGTAAAATTTCAACATAATTAAAAATAATCAATGAAGTAGTTGTTTCAAATGATTTTCCAAGCATAGTAACATATGTGCAATTCAGTTAGATGAGTTCTAGAAAAAGTGGTACAAGTTTTATCTCATGAAGTTCAGCAGTTTTTCTAAAGGAAACACAGGAGTTACAAAATCTTTGTGACAGTATTTTTTTTTTTAATCTTAACTTACCGTGTTAATATTTTTATTTTATTATAACTTCGATTTTGCATTATCATGAACTATGAACAATTTGATAGCCAAATTTTGACTGTGGTATTTGCCAATAGAGCAGAGATAAAACTAAGCAAATTTGTTCCAGAATTGCTGAAGTTAAAGATTTTGCTCATAATTTCCCTTAAATATCCATTGGACAACCATAGATATACTCAAATTAGCAGTATATTCATGAACAAAGTAAATTCATGATAAACAATCAAGAAAAGGATTTAAAGCAGCACTTCAGCGAAACCTTAATGTTCTCAGTTTTCATCCACTTAGCTAGAAATGCTGTTCACCATAATAATGTCTGTTTTTGGATTATAAATGTTTACCTATTTTATAATTTAATTCAGTGATGGCCAGTGTTTCAAGTGAGGTCAAGTGCTTCACTAGAATATGGGGAGGCAGTTTATATATTGTCTGCACACAGCCTCATCCCTACTAACCCCTCTTCAGCTCGTTTGCAATAACAGTGACCCTTTTCAAGACTAGCAAGTAGTTATTATTTAAATATTCAATGCCTTGGAGTTTGTTCTTGAATATTCTTTACATAATTATTATATAGTTTCGATAAAATACTCCATATCAGAATTTTTGTTTATGGCACCAAGAATTTTATTTAAAATTTAAAATTCTACAATAATGAAAGTTACCTGCATTTTTATTCTTGAAAGTAATATGAAGCAGAGATGTGGGAAAGGAAAGAGGATTCCCTTAGTTAATTTTACATTTCAACTATCAAAATTGGTCAATAATTAAAAACAAAGTGACTGAGCATTTTAAAGTTTTTTCAAGTTTTGAGTGAAAATAATGACAAACTTATTGAAAATTATAAAGTTTAGTACATTTTAAAATTTTGTATGATGAAAATGTGTTTAGTGAAATAGGTAATATTAAAAATTATTTAAATATGCTCATGACTGCATAGACCTTTTAATTACAACTGAAATTGAAGAGTATATCTGTGGCTTAAATTAAAATAATACATTTAAAAATTGTTTTCTTCCAAATTTCATCAAAATATTGTCTTAAAATTAATGGATCATATTTGTATCTCCCTAAAATCGCCTTTAATGAAGCCTTCCCTTTAACAGTGGTAATTTAGTGCTTTAGGTAATCGCCTTTGTGCATCTTTTTTCCCCATTACAGAAACCTTTTTGTTATAACAAGGACACATAAAGCAGCTCTTAACATAATGAAGGTGTATAGTACTCAGGAAATCACACTAGATTGGCTTTTCTCAAAATGGCGCCTAGTCATACAATTATTTAACTTCCGAGCTCGGTAATTACTTTGCCTGGGGGGGGGGGGGGGGGGGACGAATACCAAATTTCATTTGATGCTGACATCTAGCGGCACTGCGAGTAACTGTTATCGATCGTCAGCTGCAGGTGCTGGAAGGCCTAACCTGAAAATTCTTGGCACGGTCATATCCCGTGACAGAATTCACCCCGCGGCCGGCTGCGGGGGTGGAAACTGTGTTTGTGTAAGGGAGGAAAGTCAGAAATGGGACGGGGGCGACTTCTGGTGACGTCATTGCCGAGAATAAACACCCCTAAGACCTTCTCCGTTTTCTTGCAGTCCACAACTATCGACGTCTGTTAGGCTGAATTCACATTGATGTCATCAGCATATAACGTTTGGTCAACAAAAACACATTAAGAGCTAATCTTGCGAACTCCTAGCTCCGTATGTTGATATACATAATAACAGCATTGTAAATTTTTATCGTCCTCTGATCCAGGAGTTATCGACGGGTAAGATTATAATTTTATAAAGAAATGATATGAGGCAGGTAAATAATTGCAATAAATAATTTTCGCATGTTGAAATCGATGCTTAATGTAAGAAGCATAGGCTGAAATGTTGTGATGAGAATAAGGGGTTATTAGCAAACCTCCGTGTTGAGGGTTCAGGTAAAGGGAATTAGGTCAGTGTAGCTAGGTAATTAAGGTTTTCAATGAAACCCACTCAGCAAGTATACCATTAGCTCAAGGCGTTCCTAGAATTGAGTGTGTTCAGCTATCGCAGGCATTGCTATGCCCGTAGATATAATTCTGAACATTAGGGAAGAAATGAAGATTCTTAGAATTGAGCATAGTCATTGGGTGAAGTTGTATTTCAGATAGGAATTAGCAGCTTTAAGATTTGGCAACATTATGTAGGAACGTTGGAGGGAGTAATGCTTGTACGGTGATCTGTAATCGGTAGCTGCAACGCTTAAAGACCGCGCTTGAATCCCTAATGTTATGGGTATAAGTACAGATATTTTGATAAATAGTACCTTAGTATGTATCCACTTCGGTGTGAATGAAGCAAATATTGATGTAATATTGTTTATTACGGTGTCCTCAGTTATCCATACAAATATCTGCACTTAAACCCCAACAACCTGTATAAAGCGGTCACTGGCAAGGAACGTTAACCTTAGAATGTTTTGCGACTCGCGCAAACGACACTTTGCATTATTACTACGGAAAAAAGTTATTTTTAAACCGCAAACTATTGTTCCTACTGAAGTTAGCAGAGATGATTCATTAGTTACAATTTCGTATGATAAGATTCAGAAACAGTCTGATTCTTCGACCTCAAACAGTCGCCAACTCGCTTCACATATATGATTATTATGTGTTAAATTTATCGTTAACTTAATGGGTGGTGTTTATCCTCACAACCAGCTACACATAGGGATCTCACAGTTCATCACTGGAGCAGCTGGTAGCAGATACATATACTGAAGAACGAGATTGAAAGGTGACTCACACACGTTTCGGCATTACGTCTATTGTTAAGAAGTTCAAAGGGACCATCACTCGCCGTAGTTCACGTTGAGAAATGCTGGCAATTTCCTGACGGATATTTTGTTTTAATTCTTCCAGGATGTGTGCATTTGCCTTGAACAATTTGTTCTAAGTTATCCAAGAGATAGAAATCGCTTATTGGAGCTGTGAGAAACTGTTCTTCGCTAATGACGCACCAGACACCAAATTTTTCTTCATGAACAATATTAGGTTCTGAGTTATTGGGCCAATTATTTTTGAATTAACAGTGTACATGAATACATTCCCCGCCCCCTCCTTTTTTTTTTTTTTTTAATAGAGAATTAGCAGGCCGGGAGCGTAATTTTGCCTTTTCTTCAACAAGACTGTGCAATAGCTCATACGGCCAATCTTTCGATGAAAACAATTGGAAGTGTGTTTCAGGACAGAATTATTAGTAGAGATTTCTGGTCCTCTCACATAACCCCCTGTAATTTCTATCTCTGGGATAGCTTGAACCATAAAGTGTACAAGACAAATCCAGCTTTATTCTATAGTAACTTACGTAGGTTCACATTCGAGTCTCTTCAGCATAAACTGTTAATAAAATAAAGGGTTTCAAGCATAAGAAATGTGGGATGTTACATTTAATGAACGAGTCTCAACAAAATACTAAAACCCGATGCAAATAGTAATCGTAATTATTTCCGTAACCATAATTGTTACTAAAAAGATATGCTTACATAGCTTGAAATCCTAAATTGAGGAGCTCCCTTGATTTTTGTATTACCAAATAAGCATTTCATTGAGAATTTCACGAAAAACAATTTAGATTCAAGTCTTCATTAATGGTTTTATTTGCACGAGATTCAAATGTACCAGTACTAGGCAGTGTACACATTATACAAACTATTCTTGCAATAATGCTTATTTCTCTATCTACTTCATTTTAATCAACATAAGCATTTTCAGAAATTATCTTATTGCTGATTTTCTTGTAGGTGCAAGGGGAATATGGGAATACAGTAGGCTTTAAGCGATATTCAAATGTTGTAAGAGCTGGTTGCTATGCGATGCCTTTGAAATTCCGTTCTCTTCTCGAGGCCAAGTGATAAAAAAGGAATAATATATTTGTATTTAAAAAGTATAAGGTATTGGCAAATTCAAACAAATAATAAAGAATATATCGGAAATGGTTCACTCAAAAGAAAAAGGAAGTATTTGACATAAATTGTTGCGTTTTAACGAGTTCCACATTTTTATCAAGTAAGCTTTTGTCTGTCTCTTGCTGCTTACCATTTATGCAAAAATCATCCAGAATGTAGAGATCTTCGGAGGACATTCCCAGAAAATTCAAGGTATGACTTAGAACGCTTATGGAATTGTCTATTTGTGTCCGTCACTGGATACTGACTGTCTGTCCCTCCGATTGAAGGAGTAGAGTAGGTACAGTCGCTCATTATGCAAGCGTGTCCAAAGAGACAAGACTGTGCATTTCTGTTCTACAGAAAGTTAATTTGGTTGTCTAAAAACCCTTTTAAAATAAACACATTGTTGTTTACACAACGTAGTTCTTCAGCGATTGACTGCAACCGTTATTCTGATGTTCATTGCTACCTAATAGAGGCAGTCACGGCTGAAATGCTGTACTTTGTTCTTATTCATCTATGTGGCAAAATTCTGTTGGCTTAAAATGCGTAAGCTGTAAGAAAAATAGGATATGTTGATGATAATGAATAATTATCTTCAGAAAGATCTTTGAAGATCTTACTATAAGTTTAGGCACATCCAAATTGGAAGCAATTACAACAAATCAAGGAGCAAAACAAGGATTCAGGCTTTGACCTACTCTGTTTAATAGGTATAGTAGGTATATCTAGGTGATCTTATAAAAATATGAAAAAATAGGTGTATCCAGGAATACAATCAAATAGGAATGTATATTTAAACATAATGGTATATGCTATTTATGAATTACATTATTTATAAATTACATCAACTGGGCAGTGAATACAACTTAAAAATTTTCCCCCCAAAATAAAAGTAATGGCACCAGAGAAAATACCCAGTTGGAACAAAAATATATATTGGAAATAATAGTCTCTAGCAAGTCGGGAACATTAAATATTTGGGCTGTGACGTAGGTTTCGATGTTGATAGAGATATAGAAAATAAGCTAAATACGTTTCAACATATATGTGAGACCATAACAAGAACTCTACAAAACAAAACAAGGAAAGAAACAAAACTAAAGTTTTAAGAGACCATGGCGATCCATGTATACCTGCGAATCGTGGATAATGAAAGAAAAGGATAAAGGAAAAATCCATACAGCGGAAATGAGAGTTTTACGAAGAGCTAAAGGATGCAGTAGACTGGACTTAATAAGAAATGAAACAATCAGAGAAGAACTGAATATGTATAAGTTAAACACAAAATCGAAGAAAATAAACACAAATGGAAAGAGCACATGGACCGCATGAGTGAGGAAAGGATATCTCTTTTAATCAAGAGGTACAAACCAGTAGGAAAAAGAGACGTCGGACGCTTCAGAAAAAGATGCGAATAAAGAAAAAATGCGAAGCCGGAACTGGTGGAAACGCCTAATCCTTGAAGTATAGAAGAAGAGGAAGAGGAAGAAGAAGAAGGAGGAGGAGGAGAAGGAAATGTAGGAGGAGAAGGAAATGTAAAATGAAATGTAGTCGTATGAATTGATGAATATGCGTAAAATATCATATGGACGTTATTTTGGGGAGCATCCCGCATAGGTTGATAGAGAATTTCATTATCTCGTGAACAGAATTTAGTAATTTACGGCGATGCCCGTGGATTCATGCCAGTTTTCAAGAACATTTCTCGCCAGCTGGATGGTACTTCACTGCCTCTCCTGGCAATCTTCTTTCAGTTTAACACACTTCCGACACCAATATTTTATAAAGAAAAATAGGAAGTGGTTCGAACCCAATAACTCTTTTAACACAAGAAAAGAGGTCAAGTACAAAGCTTGTGCGAAAAGAGAAAATAAAACGAAAAGGAGAAATCTGCAACGAGTTACTTTGTTCCTTAGTTTCACGATAAAATGCTTATTTTAAAACACTAGATTTACGCCGGGGACAAATAGTGTTACAAAAAAATTATCTGTGAAATGTTATAGTGCAAATATACTACTAAGAAATATTAATGTGCAGCAGTTTGAATTTAAGATAGTGCATTAAATGTGAAATATCAGGGAGAAAATGCTTTATTAAAAGGGGCGTAATTTTGCTGAAAACTTAAAAAAAAAAAAAAAAAAACTCCAGTTGTTCTTAAAAGCTTTTCCATTAAGCAAATTATCTTAACATATGAGTAAGACTTCACATACTATTCACAGAAAGTTCAAGATGAACATTTTATTGGTCAAAGATGAGTTATGTTAATCAAAATTAAGAGCCATTTTTGAGAACGATAACACGTTCCACTTAGTTTAAGGTGAATTTCTGCAAATGTTTATCTGAGCTTTAAAACGTGTATTTCTGGTGAATTCACGATATGCTGTTTTTGGGTGGCAATTCTTGGCAGTTAAAGGCGGGATATAAATCTTAGCAGTGGGAGATTTTTACTTTATTTCGGTATAGGATTGTGTAATTAATGATACTGTGGAGAGTAATAATTACGGTGTAATACTACTGAAACATAACGGAATTATGAACAGTGATAAAAACTTGACAGCAATTAATTTGTTATGTTGCGATCAACGGGTTTCTCTTACATAATAAGATAAAAATAGCAAGACGCATCCTGTCCAACAGAACACCATATTAACAAAACTACATATTTCACCTGTGATCAGCGAATCTATTTTCTATTTGTATAAACACTATTAATTCCAATATCAAATTGATGTTGGATAGACAAGGATAAACAAGTCTTTAGTTGTCTCTCTTGAATCTTTTATGCTTTGGCGCATAAGACCTTTTAAGATATAGCTATCAGTATATTTGGGATAGGAAGGGTATTCTGTGGGAAGGATGAATCATCTGAGAAGGGCCGATACGTCGTCAGAAACCTAATTATTTGCTCCTAGCTGCCCTGAACTTTCGCAACTTCTTGCTTTCATTGCCTGGCCTTTCCTGTCCCTCTTTGGTACATTTATTGATGGGAGACAAGAAGGAAGACGAAACTTGAGGGGACTTGTCCACTTTATTTGTCTCCCTTTGCACTTTATCGTGAGCTCTGGCTTCCAGAAACATGAAACTGCTATGGTCGACAGCTAGTGTTACTGCATATACCTACATGGAACAAATAAATGGCTTCGGCCAAATTGGCTGTAACATGTGGCGTTTCGCATCCAGGGCTCATATTGCCCAGCGCAGCCAATCAGCTGAAAACATCTCGCTCAAGACCTAATTAGTTAATGAAGCTTTTCATAAATGGCTGCAAATCGATATCATGTGGCGAATTACTGGTTTTCTATTAACTCGCCCTCTCCCACATGCTCTGTCTCTACGGGCACTGAATTAAGCAATAGGTTAACGCGGTATAAAGTTCATAATAATAATAATAATAATAATAATAATAATAATAATAATAATAATAATAATAATAATAATAATAATAATAATAATAATTATTATTATTATTATTATTATTATTATTATTATTATTATTATTATTATTATTATTATTATTATTATTATTATTATTATTATTATTATTATTATTATTATTATTATTATTATTATTATTATTTATTAAATTTTCTAGCATCTAACTATACCCAGAGGAAGTATTATATTTCTTCCAAAAATTCCTATTGAGGTTATGCCAGAAATTCGCATTTCGAAGTTCAGAGTGCCCCCCACCCCCAAACAAAAAAGGATTTTTACTTTCTCTACTTCGTATAGAAAGTAGGGGAATTATTGTATTCGACCCAAAAATTCGATGTCGAGATTTCACCGGAAATATATTATGAGCCCCCTGAATAAAAAGAAAGCAGTTTTAGAAAAACGTCTGCGCGCGCGCGCGCGTGTGTGTATGTCTGTGAACAGCACAATTCAAAAACGAAAAGTCGGTTAAAAACCAAAGCGGGTATTTAATGTTAATATCTTTCAAGGATACGACACGAAGATTTTGAAGAAAATTCCTCCACCCTAAGGTTTTATTTTCTCAAGAATAGCTTTACCGATTTTGATTAAAACGCCATATGTTTAAGATATTATTATGGTAAATGAAATTTATATTTTGAATTTGCTGGCTATAGCCCATGTAGTCCTGTTTACTCTTGAAGACTTTTGTATAACTGGTAAACCGTAAGAGATAGACCACATCTTACCATACAAAAGATCTCGTTAAAACATAATTTATGTCCAAATGATTTTTTTCGGAGATATTCGTTGATATTTGTGCGAGTTTTGCAATACTTGAAACTTTTCTCAAGTGGAAGGTCGTTATTCACTTTTATCTCGTGGCTGTGCAAAGAGAACGGAATTTTACAGCCTTAATATAGCGTCCAGCTTTAAAAGATTTGACTATCGCTCAAATCCTACTGTATTTCTACATTTCCCTTGCACCTAAAGGAAAATAAGCAATAAGATAATTTTTTGCAAATGTTTATCTCGACTAACATGAATGAAGAAAATAGAGGAATAAGAGTTTGTAAGAATAGTTCGTACAAGAGCAGAGAAAATCATGTGAGTGCAACACATCAGATTTTTAATAAAAGGTCTGGACGTACACTAATATGTGTATGAGAGATAAATACGAAGTTCCGTATTGTTTAAGCATGCCGGGCGAAGACCTTTTTTCTGACGTCAGCCATTTTCGAAGTATCCGTTTTTATCGGTTTGAATTTTTCAGTTCTACTGAAGCATTGACGTTGACCTCATTCAGTTGTTTCTTACAATCTCGTGAAAAGAGTATGGAATTTCCAGCTTGCAGAGAGAGAGAGAGAGAGAGAGAGAGAGAGAGAGAGAGAGAGAGAGAGAGCGTGAGTGGGGGGGGGGGGTAACGGAGAGGGGACACCTTGATCCACCACGGCCCCGACGTGGATCTTTTGCGGGTTACCACCCCCCTCCCAGGGGGAAGAAATGAGGCGAAATGAGACCAGAGGCTTGTCAGAGAACGGAGCCAGCGAATCTCAGAGATGCACAGAAGTCCGTAACAGTTATAGATATTGACACTTGGCGCACAACCGAAGTGCTTGCTCTACCCGGGGAGAGGGCGACGAGGAGACTCTTGCGGCCCGGGCAACAACTTCCAGGGAGAGTCAGGGAAGGAGTTCCAGAGCACAAGCAAGTGTGTCATCTGTCCGCATTTGCCGGAACGTACTGCGCTACCACCCAAACCTGAAAGATGACAAGGGGGAGGGGGGAATGAGAAAGGAAGGGAAAGAAAGCATTCGCCTAAGTGACATGGGGAAACCACGGAAAACCCATGTCAGTGTACGGCCACGGGGATCGAACCCGCGACCTCCCGAATGCGTGCCACAGACGTTACCACCTGAGTCACCCGCTCGGTCCAGCATGTAGTAAACTGCCTTTGAACATCTGTATATACGTTTAGTTTCGTTGTACCTACAATGAAATGTATTATGAAACTATTTCTGCAAACGTTTATCTCGATTAACATGGAGTATACAGAAAAATAGGTTTTTGTAAGAATAGTTAACGATAGTGAGTAGAGAAGGTCAGGTGAATGTGACACATGCACTTTCCAATTATGGAATGGTGTAGGACATTTTTGAATGGTAGGTATATAGGGTAACGCACTGTGCGAGAGAAGCGAGTCACCGTGGAAATGGTACATGTGGAGACGGTCTAACATCCATATCTCTCAAACAAGCAGTATATCTCTTATTGTTCCATTAAACAAAATGGTCCTATTGTTTTGCTAGCACTTATGGCACACCGCAGGTCATAGTGAGAGCTTAACGCGATCGGCTTTGGTGTTAAACAAGAAACACTCTAGATCAGTCATAACAGAAATTAGAGTACATGAAAGCAGTGCCGGTTTAGAGCGATCGCCTCGAAGTTCAACAAATTAACTTGAGCACAGTCAATATTGGGTTTAAACTCTTCACTTGGGATCGCGCAACGTTAGTACCCCAAAATTGTTAGCACAAGAACGTAGGTTTTCTAAGAGGCCTAAACCTTGTTATTATGTTGAAACTCCAGCTGGAATCTTTCTCGGAAAATGCTAGAGTGGTTAATGTCAAGCACATTCTTTACAGCTACATTCTCGTGAGAGGAACACAGTATTTAATGGAGATATGTCTATGTTGGTTGGTTGTCATTTCTATGTTGGTAGAAATGGAAAGGTCCATTCAGTACGGTTTTCAATGTAGCAACAAGTAAATTTGTACCTAGCATGGAAGAAACTCTCAGACTGTGAGAAAGGCAGCTTTTATCGACATCCATTAGCTTGCACGAATGCTTTACAGAAGTATACGAGAGAAGTTGACACACTACTCGAGCAGAGTTCCATATTGGAAAGCGTTTCATCTGAGGTGCTTAATGACGTTTCCTATGGACTCTGGTTCCGAAGCACATTCAATCTGAGACAGATTTCTTCTTTGTTCAACAAGAGGTCATTTAAAACGGTTGTGGTGTAATCCTTGTTTTGAGAGATGTCTGTACACACGATCCACATTTTCTAATGTGACGTGGAAAATTGATGACTACCAATATGGAGCGGGAAATTGCTGTTGTCGACCAATGTTTACCCCTTCTGCGAGTAATTGATTAGGTTATAATAGAATTATCAGCACTGCAAATGGAAGTATATGGGCACAGCTTGCAATCTAATTTTAATTAGTGAACTCCAACCCTACTATCGATAGGCTTTTGTAGTATGTCAAACTCAAAAAATATTCTCACCAAATAAAGTTATTTAAACTGTTTCAGAAATATATATCGATAGGGGCTAGTCCGTCAAATGTTTTCTTGCGGGTTATTATTTGAGCTGATGTTTATTATTATTATTATTATTATTATTATTATTATTATTATTATTATTATTATTATTATTATAATTATTATAATTATTATAATTATTATTATTATTATTATTATTATTATTATTATTATTATTATTATTATTATTATTTTTTTTTTTTTTTTTTTTTTTTTTTTTTTTTTTAACTTTAGAAATATTTACAATTTATTTCATGCTGTATTGGATTTTATATATTTACCTTTACCAAAAGAGTGCAGTAAATACAACTTCTAGCTATTGTATTTGCTTAAGCCATTTAACTTTTGCCAACATACCACCATAAACTTAGTTGTGACGAGCATGTCCTAGTGATCTGATGGCTGATAGACCCCTGTAACTTCTCAAAATTTCAGTATTTAAATAAATCCGTCACTTGAATTCGCTCAAGCGTTCATTGTTTTCCAGCAGCAAAAAGTTGATATTCTTATTGTTTCTCAATTATATTTCTCAATTTCTCAGCTTGCCAATTGCTTCCTCTAGTTTTTGTCTAAAGTAATCTATGAAGCATCAATGTCTATATAAGAACTCCCCCTACCCATGACCATTTCATTTATCAATGAAGCCTCTTACAAACAATAATAGGCCGCGCCGTAGCCGAGTGGTTAGACCATTCGCTTCTCACCAAAGCGGCCCGGGTTCGATCCCAGGCGACCGCATGTGGGATTTGTGGTGGACGAAGCGGCGCTGGGACGAGTTTCCTCCGGGTTCTCCGGTTTCCCCCGCCATCTCATTCCACCGGTGCTCCATCTTTATTCCATGTATCATCAGTATCACCGCCTGCGGTGCCGTAGTAGTAAAAGCGGGCGTTAAACACTATACAGTAACAATAATTATTTCAAAATCGCCACGGCTGCAAGCGTGTTAATACGTTACAATTGTTGTTGAGATTAGGCAGTGTTGTGCGTTCTATGAGTAATCTTCAGTGTTAAACCATCTTTTCCTCGGACATCTCTTCTCCATTGACATTAGTAGTTACCAACACTGGGATTCTTTCGTTGTCCATGCGACATATGCAGCTGAGCTCTCCAGTTGCCTTTATTCTCTTCTATTTTCTCATTTAGGCCTTATTACCAATACATGTTAATATTTTATTAACACACTACAGGTATTTAGCAGCTGGACGACTGCTTCACTTCCCAGATCTGCCACCAGAAACAATCTGGTCACTTTAAGGCGATGATGCATGTGTTGCTCCCCAGAGATGAACATGTAAGTTTGAATTTACTCATAATGATGACTATTCAATCCATTTACCGTCAACAACGTATAATTCTGTCATAGCGTGCGATCGTTACCTGTAAGAATTTGTTTCTTCTTCGGTCGTGACATGTACGTGTTTATGGCTTTGCCATAGCCTTTGACTTCAGTTTGGTTATGGATACTATTTTGATGTGCGTTCAATTTGTTCCGCTGTGAAGTCACAGAAAGCCAGCACCCAGTCGTGGCAACATTCAGACTACCATAGTTAGTTACCGCGACAAGTAATACCAGGTCTTCAGATCTATTCGGCCTTTCCCGCAAGTCAGTCATCTGTTCATGACGTTAGTACTTTAAAGCGAGTTTATCACCATTGCCTCTAGCAGAGGATTAGCGAAAGATGAATGGAAGGGGTGGATGCCAACTGTTTCGAAGTTACTTTAGGGAAGTGGGACATGTATCATACCTTTCCAATATTTACATCCTCTGCGTCTCGTAGACTCGCAATCTCAGGGTGTATACTGATAAATAACTTAAATAATTAGACGGTTTTAATAGCACAACACAAAAACTTGTTCAAACTCTTCACAGCAGTAAATGAAGACTGGCCTACACAGAATAAATAAGAAAACAACAAACAAAAGCGAAATAACATTATTGCAATGAAAATTACAAAACAGTTGGAGCATTATAGGAATACGTCCAAATGTATAGGGATACATTAGTAATCTTTGGCATGTCTAATCTTTTAAATCTTTTTATCATGTTTTATCTCGGAACTTAATGAAACTCAAGGCAAGAACAGAGAAAAATCTTTCATACAACGGCCAATATCGTAACGATAGACTCCCCCTCGTATCCTTCCAGTTCGGAAGTAGCATTCAACCATGCAGATTTTGTAGTGGGGTGGTCACTTCCTAGTCGCGTCCAAATGTCCTAGTGAAAAACAGTTTTGCACCGCTGCAGTACATCAAGCTGTTTACAAAGTCTGAAACGGTTGCCCGTACCTCCCCTTTGGGACAAGGGGCTCGCTAAACTAGTGATGTCGTTCATTTAAACCAGGTCTTTCCAACTGAGGTGCTGCTGGCACCGGTGCTGAGCTGAACACCGGTGGGATGTGGGAAGGTGAAATGGTTAAGGCAGCACCAGGAAGGCGTTGTGGTAGCGGTATCGAAGTACCTGCGGTGGGGAGAATGTTGCGTTGACTGTCGAATGGGACAGGTCAAGTCAGCGTGCAGCTTGCCAAAGCAATTATTATTAGTGACAACACACCATTTATCCTCTACATATATTTTGGTTACGCTTGTGTGTATTTACATTTAGGCCAATTTTTGACATCGTTTTGCCGCAACCAATTTACCAATATTTGGTACAAAATATTTGGCAGTAGAAATTCGCAATACCCTTTTAGACAGCATCCTGATTTTACTTTTAAATTTATAATTTATTGAAAACAATTGAGAACATCTGTTCGCATGCATAAGTTGTACCGAGTGGATGAGAGAGAGAGAGAGAGAGAGAGAGAGAGAGAGAGAGAGAGAGAGAGAGAGAGAGAGAGAGAGAGAGCGAGCATGTTGCTCTTATGATGTGCACATGCAGTCGCAGTGGCTGCTACATGGGGAGGGCACCGGTGCTAGGTGCTCGAGTTGGGAAGGCCTAATTTAAACTGACTGGCGGTAAAGGTCGAATAAATCTGAAGACCTGATAATTATAAGCTTGCGAACTCGAGCGGAAAGCCTTCAACATGGAATAAGGTCGGTGCGGCCGAGTCAGTACCTACCAAGTGCTCACTGGAGTACCAAAGTACGTATGTTGCAGTGAAAGGTTCAATTATAATTAACCGACTTACCTATTTATAGAAAGGTGAAGGGTTTCCTCAAGAGAACAAGTGATTCCAGAAGTTTTTCAGCCAAATAATACTGATTCTTTTGATTAGTATTATAATTGGAAAAAGTAATAGTTTTAGTGCGCTTTCCTTTTGAAGCTTAAATGTCAAAATGGGACTTCTGTGTGAGGTTCATATCATCATCATCATCATCACCGCCACCGCCACCGCCACCGCCACCGCCACCGCCACCGCCACCGCCACCGCCACCGCCACCACCACCACCATCACCATCACCATCATCACCACCACCATCACCATCATTGTCACCATCAATACCATCATTATTATTATTTGGACTCACAAGCAGTCGGTATCCAGTGACGGACACAAACAGGCGATTCCATGGTAGTTTCTGTCATACCTTGAATTTTCTGAGAATTTTCTCACAAGACCTTTTCATTCTGGATGATTTTCTACATATATGGTAAACAGTAAGAGATAGACAAAAGCTTACCAAATACAAAATGTGGATCTCGCAGAAACACACAATTTATGTCAAATACTTCTCTCAAATAGGAATATGTTATTCCGTTTTATCTCTTGGCCTCGCAAAGAGAACAGAATTTCAAAGGCATCGCATAGCAACCAGATTTTAAAACATTTGACTATTGCTTAAAACCTACTATATTTCCATATTCCCCTTGCACCTACAAGAAAATTAGCAATAAGATAATTTCTGAAAATGCTTATGTCGATTAAGATAAAGTAGATAGAGAAATAAGCATTTGCGAGAATAGTGTGTATAATAGTGAGTATAGCTCTACGTATATTTGCGAACAGAGTTTCTCGAAATTGAACTATATTAAAAGTCTGTATCGCAATAGGTTATGCGACGATCGCATGGCTGTGCAGATGTAACCAAACCGCCACTGCAACACAAATGCACATCTAAGTATTAAAGAATGTTGTATAGTGGAAGGAGGTAAATTCAACCTCCCCCCTTTACAAACGTTGGACATCGCTGTGTTGTAACATCATTTATGTATTCAAAATCGCAAATCATAAAAACTGCAGCTGTCAGCTGACAGGCATTCCCTCTGAGGGGAAATCTGAGAAGCAAAGTGGAATTGCAAGCGGCTCTAAGTGAAACTTTTGAAGTATAACAAAAGCTTCAGTGTTTCCTAACACGCTTTGTAATATAAACATTTGCAAGGATTGTGTGGATTACACTTCCTGGTTGCACTTTGAGAACAACTAACTATACAACCAAATTACTCCAATATAGGTTGGCTAGCGCAACAACAGGAAGGTCAAAGGTTTTTTTTTATCTGGTATGGGAAATCTTCAAGTAATATACTCTTGCAGCAAATTTACAAGTCTATATTAGTCAGTTCCCGGCAGTGGTTCACTACATCGCTTAGCAACGCAGATTAAGCGTGCGTGGGAACATTCAAACACAATGCGCGTGGAATTTGTTATACAATGCATCCAACATAACATATGCAGGTCATATAGAAGGGCCGCATCTTGTAGCTTTTCAGAAGATTATGTTGGTGTTGAAATCTAAAATGTATTTTTACTTTCTCTTCGTACTACAATAAGCAGGGGAAATATTGCACTCCACCCAAAAATTCGATGTCGAAGTTTCACCGGAAACGTGCGTGCGCGTGCGTGCGTGCGTGCTTGAACAGCATAACTCGAAAGCGAAAAATCTGTTTAAAATCAAGCTTGGTATTTAAGTTCAACACCTTCCAAGGACAGGGCATGAAGATTTTCAAGAAAATCCCATCTCAAACTACTCTTTACGCGAAACGTTTTTAAAAAAATTAAATGTTCTCAAAAATGACTAATGATTCAAAATCTCAACATCTACAGCGTTAGATTGGAAATGCTTTGGATAACCCTTAGTGGCGGGGAAGGTGGAAGAAGGAAAGGAAAAGCCAAATAACGTCAATCTGTTTTTAACATTTAACGTTTGCTTTGGCAGCTCCGGGAAACCTTTTAAAAATATAAACGCTGTCCATTAAAGACTAAACATCATTTAATCATACACCTTTTCCCCCACCCATTATCATTTTGCAGCTATTTTATAGATTATTCTTACAAAGCGTCTGTTCATCATAATCACCGCAGTTAGTTTAGCTAGATAATATATTATCTAATTTTATATACCTAGGTATATGTGCTGAGACAACACCGAAATGCTTAAAAAGCAGGTAATAATTAAATGTCAAGTATATTACTTCGGGGCGACGCAGTGGCTGAGTGGCCACCTAGGCGGCCCGGGTTCAAACCCAGGGACCCGCATGTGGCATTCGTGATGGACAAAGCGGCGTCTGGGTGGATTTTCCCCGGGTTCTCCGGTTTCCCCCGCAACTCATTCCACCAATTGCTCCACTATCACCTTTCGAATAATCAATTTCGCCTGCATTTCATATCATCCTATTCCTCACTATCATACCTGGTGGTTGACTGACCACTCGCTTCCAGGTCTTCACTCTGTCCGGTCCATAGGTTCCTGACAGTCGTCTGACCCTAGGCACTGGCTTGTAAGTCCTACATAAGGGGGTAATTAGATGAAGTATATTCTATTTTCTATCTGCATGAGCTCACGAGAAACAAGGAAAAGGTCATTTTATGTTTCAAAACATTCCTTAAGTTATGGAAATATTCAAACAAACAACGAATATTTGGTAAATATTTAATTATAATAGAGATTTTGTTTGATATAAATTGCTCATCTTAATGAGATAATTTCTACCTTTCTTCTAATGTTTCTTAGTTCTGTCAAGTCAACGAGAATGAAGAGCTGTTTACAGAAAAGTCAGAATGTATATTTCCCTGATCATTCCAAAGTCTCAGATGCAATAAGTTTGATTGGTGAAAAACCGAGGAGTGGGTGGTCGACGGGAATCGAGTCCGAGGGCCTCCCAGATGCGAGCCTAACATGTTACCGCGGAGCCACCTCGCTCGGTTTAAATATATCTGCTTATTTGGTCAACACTGATTACAATTTATTTGCTTCTTAAGTTAAGGTAGACTAATAATACAATCTCTTCATTCTTCAAATAATTATTTACTCGTATGTATGTAACTAGTGTAGGTATAATCTGATTGTGACACAAGTACCTGTATGTACAGCGTGTGAGCGAAAGCGAACGCGGTGCCAAATTTTACGAGTGTCACAATTTAAAAATTATACACGTGTTACATACAACGTCTATGCAATTCTAGCATTAAAATACGTTAAAATAACTAATAAATTTGCTAAATGTACAATTATAATGTATTAGAGATCAGACATATGTGACGTAATATGATTGCTAAGCAGCTGTTTCATTTGTTTCAACACTTATAGGGGAAAATTGAAGGTTATGATAAAACTATTGAAAAATGGATTGTATTCCGCCGGACATTTTGAACGAAGCCAAGAGTGCTGAGAGTTTATTAATTCCAGAACAATAAAAAAAATGCTTACGAAAAAGAATATTCAAAGGTTTGTGGATGGAGAAACGAAAAATGCGTTAGCTTGCAAGAGTGACGATTTCAGGTTTTCTCACAGGCACATTGGAGAAAATTATGTTGTGCTGATGACCTCATTGCTCCTTTGTTGCCATGGTAATTACGTCATTCATTTTCTGACATTGGTACCAGATAGAGGGTAATTTCGCACCATTTATGCCGTCATAATAAGCCGTTTTAATGCTAAGGTTGCCTAACATAATAAATTCGATTAGTATTATTGCCATTTTCTCTCTTTTAATGCTAAAATTATTGATCCCTAAAAATTATCTCAATTTTGAAAATTGATATTTTTTTCAACCTCTTGACTTTATACGACAGATGTAGAAAGTGCATTCGTATTAAGCAACGTTGAAAGGCACATTACAAGTGAAATATATATACGATATCTGGGTCTACCTTAGTTATGGGCTAGAGAAAGTAAAAATGTATGGAAAGAACTTAACGGACGTACATTGTTCGTAAGTTGAAACGTGCGCAGGTTTCGAGAGTAAAATCTCGGCAGAAAATAACTGTCACTTGGATCACGTTTTACAAAACTGTTAAGTACCTGCGGTGAACTCTGAAAACTTTGAACAGTCTACGGCCGTAATGAAGACAAATTGCAACGCTCACGCTTCCGAGCGTTGACATATCCGCATGACATTGATTTATTTAGGATATAAGTTGCTAAAGTGCACACGATTAATAGCTTGTATAATGCCATGGTTTGGAATGAAATTTCGAAAATCAATGCATTGGAACAAATTATGGCAAGAAGCTCCAGTTTAGTTCCAAAGTGAAATGGAATTGCTAAGTTGGGATAACTTTCTTCCTTGTAGTGGTTCGGACCCAAATTTGAGATCCAAAGCGATTAAGTAGCTTGGGCTAGGATTCCCTAAGTGGTTTTTCACCTTCACTACTACTTGCCTGGTATAGTAAGCAGAGGGAATATTGTACTCAACCTAAAAATTCGATTTGTTGAGTTCACTGAAAACACACATTTTAAGGTATCTTGAATAAGAAGTCCCATGTGTGTATGTGAACAACATAACTTAAAAAAATATGGTTAAGTGCCAAACCTATTTAATTTCAGCATTCCCAAAAGTCGTCCATCAAACATCTCTTTATTTCCTCAAAGATAGCTTTCCACAATTTTGATTAAAATACCATATATGTAAAACTCTTTCATGACAAATTAAATGTAGATATACGAATCTCGTATCTGAAGTTTCTACGCAGTCTGTGAGATCCTCTTCTTTCTGAACGAATTTTAACTAGTAAACCGTAAGAGGTAGACTAAAGCTTTCTACATAAAACCGTGTAGACTAATTAAAACACGCAACTTATGTCAAACTTTATTGTGGAATTAACCGTTTCCGAGTTATTTTTACCTTTTGTTTTAGAAATATGTGTGTGTGTGTGTGCGTGCACCTAAGTAAAAAACGGAAGCTTAACTCAGTAATTCCCAAAGATGTGATTCGAAGATTTTCAAAGATTTTATTTGATTTTCTTAAATATGGCCAACCATTTTGTTTAAAATACCATAAATTAAAGCTATTTACATGCTAAATAAAACATGCATATATCTTAAAATTTTGGGGACTAATCTGCGAACTCCTCTTCATTCCCAAGGAATTCTATATAATCTTGTATAGGTAAGCACCTATTATTCACTGCAAATTCACCTGCTCCATTTTTTGCATCCCTCTGTTTCCGGTTTTATCCTCGGTTCCATATAGTTCTCCGAGCCACTTGAAAATCATATAGAGGCTGCAAAAATAACTATCGCATAGTATTTAAACATGTTAAAATGATTTAAGCTATATTTAAATAAAATTCTACCCAGGATAAATTGTTATTTTGTTACTTTTACCTACGTCTCCATCGGCAATTGGTCTTTTAGATTTTGTCTGGGCGTATCATTGAAAGAAACAAATGCGGTGTGAAAAGTAAAGAAATGTTGGCCTATAATCGCGTTAATATCTGGTATCTTTTACTGCGAATCTGTTGCCTATTTACCATTCCTTCCAGAAAATCTCTTAGTCAGTGTTCCAGCCGATTCTCCTTGCTCTTAATCACCTTCTGCCCTCTCCCACGTTTCTAAAGCAACTTCACTTGTGTTTTTTATATGCACTTAGCACCCTTTTTACTTTCTCTGCCACCTACATAGATAATAGGTAGAGAAGGTATTGCGTTCCACATCCATTTTCCGCTGCAAACAAATGTTTTGGGACCCCATAAATACGAATAAATAAAACAAATGATTTATAGAGAAAGGTCCGCGCGCGCATATCTTTGAACAACATAACTCAAAAACATAATGTTCAATAAATAATAAACTTGATATTTAGGTTCACTGTCTTCCAAAGATGAGATGCGACAGGAAGATTTTCAAGGAAATGCCCCCAATACCAAACTACCCTTTAAAGTAAGATTTGTTTCGAAATTTTCGATTTTATCAAAAAAGGTTTAAACGGTTTTGACTTATTTTTAAGATATTTGCATAGAGAATAATTATATATGTTGCATTTTCTAGGAATATCCTGTGAAGTTCTCCTCACTCGAAAGAAATTTTGTGTAATTTTGTTAACTGGTTAGCCGTAAGAGATAGACAAATGCTTACTGTATAAAAAGTGTAGATCTGTTTAAAACACACAATTTATTTCAAATCATTTAGCGGGAGGGGGGGGGGGGCAGTAGTGTTAGTTGTTTCTCGCGATATCATGGAAATGGTATGGAAATACTAGGCCAGCATATAGCTTCCTGAGAATCGATTTAATTTTCGCTATCTACATTCAACGAAATATGAAACGAAACTGTTTTTTGTGGTGTTAAACGCCCACTTTTACTACATACGGCACCGCAGTCGGTGACACTGATGATATATGTAATGAAGATGGAGCACCGGTAGAATGACATGGCGGGGGAAACTGGAGAATCCCGAGGAAACCCGCCCCAGCGCCGCTTCGTTCACCACAAATCCCACATGCGGTTGCTTGGGATCGAACCCGGGCCGCTTTGGTGAGAAGCGAGTGGTCTAACCACTCGGTTACGGCGCCGCCAAGTGCCTCTGTCAACGCTTATCCCGATTAACATGAAGTAGAGAGAAAAATAAGCTTTCTTAAGAATACTCTATAGAGGTATAACAAATAAATGATATTGGGAAGAGAAAGTAATTTGAGTGTAGCACATCAGATTTCTGTTCGTGATAAATCTGCTTTGGTTCATTAGAACTTCCAATGCTTTAGATTTGTATGTACACTTTTTCAATCGAAATCTAATATCTCGAAAACTATTCACTCTGGAAGATAGTTCATATTTGAGTAGTTTTTAGCCTCGATTATTGAAATATATTTACTTAATCTGTATAACGTATAACAAAGCATAATTTCTAGGACAGTAAAGGAAATAACCTAGAAAGAAAGGGGAAGAAGTTTGTCCCACTTCTATCATCATAATGGCACTGCTAAAAACACAACACACAAACTTCTACAAAGTATTCTTTTAGTAGCCTTCAGAGTAGCTTTGCATAGCCTTCCGTTTATGCACTGGTAACCCCGCTCTAGGTCACTTGTGCATTTCTCATCTAAATCTAAACGTTTCTAAAGTATCTAAACGTTTCAAGTTATTATTTTAGTTTGCCATGATTATTAAAATCCGCACCTGTTAAAAACGCACAATCGTTTACCTGGAAATAACTCGTCCAAATGATAATTTTATAGCTTGGACGCAACGAAACTGCAATTTTTTTGGTGCGTTTTGCTCCTTAGCATCTGTTGACGTAGTTGCATACCCTGGATTGAAATGAAACTACAATAACTGCAACACATCTGTTGCTAAACATTAAATTTGGTTGGAAACGGCATAAAATTAAGCGTAGTTAAATGGAGTGTCTCCCTAAAGTTTCCGACGAAGAATAGCTTATATTAAGAGCATTAAATAGTAGGTGTCTTCATTATGTAACAAAAGTGCTGCAGTAGAATTAGTAGTATTTGCAATTATGAATATTTTGGACCTCAAAAATTGTAAATCTTGAACAGACTGTCCACACCAACTATATTTAATTTTGCACTGATTTCAACAACATTTTAGTTGTGTCAGACACGTCTTTTGTGCTGTTATCTATAACATTTCAACTCTATAGTGCAGCACTCAATACACAACGTCATTCTTCGTCGGAACCTTTTAGGGAGACTGAAAAATGGCCGAAAAATTATCAAATTTATTATTTTTAGGTTTATGCACATAAATGTTTCCCAAACTTTCAGTCATCGGTTGGTATTGAAATTTGTTCGATTCCCCATTTTAATACTCTAGCGCAGGCTTTAAATGCCCCTTTTGTGCTTAAATTTTCGGCAGTATTTCTACAAAATATGGGCCAGAGAGGGTTTAAAAACAACCAAATTCAGCGGAAAGAAGTGGTTAAGGTATGAATCTGAGGAGAAAGACTACTAGACAAAAGAGGGAAGATGTAACAATCAGTTAATCTGATGCATGTGTGTAGAAAAATTGGTTTTTCTCGACTTTACATTTTTAATACACTATCTGCTCCATGTGCAATAAATTCTGTGCTATGCTCCTAGAACTTTTCGAGCATGTGTTCCATTTATGTGACTTCAACTTCAATCTTTGGTTTCAAAATCTGAAAATTAGTTTAGCTTTAAAAAAGTAAATACACAAAAGGTTTCAATAAATATTTTAATGTCCATCTAAGGAAAGAAATTAATCACTTTAAAAATAATTATTTTCTCTTCCTTGCCAGAGACTGATGGTGTTTGTTGGACATTTAGAGTTTATGAGATAATAAAACTGTTGTGATACTTTAGTTTCTTATGCGCATAGAATATTTTGATTATTAAGATATTTTGGCATTGTGAATAAATTAAATAATTAATTTCCTCAAAACTATAAAACAGATTTTGCTGGAACGTTGTGTGGTAGTTTATACCAAACACCCTTAAGTGCACAAATTATTGATTTCATGCCTATAAAAATATCGAAAATTGAAATTTCAGTCCCAGTGTCCCTTAAAATGTGGCAACAGATGTACTCTAACTTTTGTACCTACGTGTAATTTCAACCCAGTGCATGCAGCTGCGCTAACAGATCTATGCGGTACACAGCGCGTCAAAAAATTGCAGAAGTGTTGTTTAATTATATGCGTACATTTACGATGCTTGTAGAGCGTGTGCGTGTGCATGCGCGCGTGTGGGTGTAACGAAGGGGGATACCTCGACCCACTGCGACCCCGACATGGATCTATTACGGGCTACCAACCCCCCCCCCCCCGAGGGGAAGAAATGAGGAGAAGTGAGATCGTAGGCTTGTCAGAGAGCGAAACCCAGAGACGTATGGAGGTCCCTAACAGTTTCAGATATTGGCACCTGGCACACAACCGAAGTGTTTCCTCTACCCAGGGAGAGGGCGGCGAGGCGACCCTTGCGGCCCGGGCAGCAACTTCCAGGGAGGGCCAGGAAAAAGATTCCAAAGCGCAAGCAACTATGACATCTGTCAGCATTCGCCGGAACGTGCCGCGCTACCAACCAAACTTGAAAGATGACAAGGGAGGTAAATGAGACATGAAGGAAGAGGAAATCTGTGGAGAAGAGATTAATGCACCCCAACATTCGCCTAAGTGACACGGGGAAACCACGGAGAAACCCATGGCAGAGTACGCGCCTACGGGGATCGAACTCGCGACTTCCCTAATCCGGGCCACAGGTGTTACCGCCTGAGCTATCCCGCTTGCTATTGTAGAGCATTTTGTGGATTCTTGTTATAATTCGCTAATTAGGGGAATGAAAAACAAGTTTACAGGACTTGGTTATTGTTAGAAGCATGATGGTGTGGAGGTGTTTTCCTACACACCCTGGTCGGAAAGAGTAAGTCGCATTCACAGTATAAGCTCCAAATAATTAGGAACGGCATGCACGCCACTTCCTTTGTGCTAGCTATATCTTGAAGCTTTTATGTGCCTCCTGTGCACAGGTCTGCATAGGAGAGTACATTACAGCTCCGCCTCTGCAAGACGGACATAAACTGAGAAAGCAGGACGCATTGATTTTCATGAGATGTATTGTTAGAGGAACGTCGAAGGAGAACCTTTGTCACATTCTCGACTTTTCTTTGCGTTAAGGGCGTCACAGTTTCCTTTTATGTCACTGGTGTGAGGCTCTTTTTACTCCCACTTATTTTTATCTTACTGCATACTAGGGTAGCTCAACGCAAACTTTGGACAGTCCTACTTGGTCAATCGAAAATGTTGGAAAATGCAGATTTGCAAAGTAGAAGTCGAGATACATATATATATAACGAGCGTTACATGACTTTGGAGCGATTTTTAAAGCTGAACTGTGCCCCACACCCCAAAAAATCTAATGTTATTTGTAGAAAAAATGGTGAATGCAATTCTTTACCATTTAAGATATACTTTCTCGTTTCAAAAGGTTTTTCTAAAATGGGGTTTGAATTTGGAAAACAAGAAACCAATGTTTATCCAAGCCAGTTGATAATATTCTGATCTAAGTATGTACAACTTTACTGTTTTTCTGTACATTGCTAATAACCAGACATAGTAATTTCTAAGCATTAAAGGTAGGACCATTTTCTTCTCACCAAAGCAGTCCGGGTTCGATCCCAGGCAACCGCATGTGGGATTCGTGACACTGTCGGTGCCGTATCTAGTAAAAGCGGGCGTTAAATACTACAAAAACAAAAAGCTTGGACGGAAGGAAATACGTTTCGGACGTCTTAGATAACAATCTCCCCCACATACCACCCGCATTCTTTTGGCGTTTGTACGCAGCATTGGACCAGTTTTTCCTTGCCTGCACTTACTCTTGGCATCTCTTTTTACATTCTTCACAGTGCAAAGGTTTGAATGTGACTAAACTTGAAGCCAACTTCTTAAGAATTGAGAGAGCGTCGACTTTCACGGCCGGAGTCAATATAACTAGTAATTATTTCCGGGCTGTTATGCAGCAGCACTTGTTGATAGGCTGAGAACAGCCCGAGGTGTGTCAATCGTGTACCTGCCCTTTTAGGGCTTAACCACTCTGACGGGATGTGGGGTTTTGCAGGGTGACGGATGATGGCAAGGTTGAGGGTGGAAATGAGGTAGCAACTTTGCTCCTCGACGGCTGCTTTTCAGTGTGCAACATTCGTTGGCCACTGTTGGTGTGTGAGTCCAAATATGGAGGTTAAAATTTAGAATGCTGATTCCAAGCTTCTCTTGGAAGGACTGTATGGGGGCTCAGCTTGCGCTGTTGTTGGATTAGCTCCGCTGTTACCGGTGGTGCCCTCCAGCCTGCGGGGAACCCGGTGTCGCACAAGCGTGCGTTCTCTAGGATTATAGTCCCCAAGAGACCTAACCAGGGCGCTCCGATGTTGTGGTAATTAGTTGTAGAATTTTGTAGCCCGGCGCCTAATTTCGTGCTCCACATACGGAAGAGATGAGGCCTCGTGCAGTAGTCTCGAGGGGAATCTGCGGTATACAGAATAAATTATCCGAAGTCCTCTATTCTGTAATCGCTGCAGACGCAGGATATGGGTATCTGCGGCCATGCCCCAGATACTCCAAGGTAGGAGATGGTATCCGTCCATCCTATCTTTCTTCCAAGATATGTGAATGTGGGGAAGTTGGCGGGAACACGGCGTTTGGTGAAAAGTATGGCGTGGCTTTTCTGCGGGTTGATGGACAATCGCCAACGCCTGCACCATTTTTGGAGGAGGCGGAGGTGTCTCTGTATTGGGAGGAAGGTTCTGCGAGGGTGTTTGATTGTAGAGTATAGCAGCACGTCGTCAGCATACTGGGCTATGTTGACGTGCTGCTCCGTTGGGATGTCGGTAACGTAGACGCTGAATAGCGTGGGGGACAGTGCAGAACCTTCGGGGACTCCGCCTCGAACTGGCCTGCGTGTAGGTTTGTTTCCCACAACTGAGACGACAAAGGATCTGTGTTTGAGAAATGAGTGTAGTAGGTGTATGAAGCATGTAGGTAGCTCCAGTTGGATGAGTTTATGCAGGAGATCCGCGTCCCAGGTCGTAGAGAATGCCTTCTCAAGGTCCGGTGAAACTGCTGCAGTGTCCTGGTATACCAGGGCGGCAGCCTCCACCACGCGCAGCAGCTGCTGGGACGTTGAGTGGCCAGGTCGGAATCCAAACTGATGCGGAGGGATGGCTTGAATGTTCCCAAGTATGGGGGACAAGCGGGCAAGTATAAGTCCCTCGAGTACTTTCGAGAGTACAGACAGGAGGCTTATGGAGCAGTAGTTTGCGGGATATACCGGGTCTTTCCCTGGTTTCAATATGCAGACCACACGCGCCTCGTTCCACTCGCGTGGGAAGTGACTAAGGGCGAGACACATATTGAAGACCTTTGTGAGAAAGAGCACGGCATTGAATGGAAGGTGGCGGAGCATTACAGGGGTTAGCCTGTCAGGCCCCGCGGCGTATTTGGGGTTGAGACGCTGGAGTGCACCCTAGAGTTCGCTGGGTTTTACGATGGAAAGGCGATCCGCCTCCTCGGGTGGTCGTAGAAGGTATCGGCGTACCTCTCGACGGACACGGTCGGAGAAGTCTGGGTCCTGCGGATCATCTCTCGGCCTCATAGTCCTCTCCATGTATTTGGCAAACACATTTGCTTTGGCTTGGGGTTCATAGGCCAGGCCTTGGGTGCCTAGGATGAGGGAGGTATGTGACCCACCTCTGTTCCTCAGTCTCTTGGCGATTTTTCACACGTCGCCATCCTCTAGGTTCAAGCGAGTCATCGTCTCCTCCCATGCGCGCACTCTGTGCTCACGCAGTCGGAGACTTACCTCATGACGTGGCTGTTATGCCAAGGTCCGCAGGAGTTTAAGTACTCAGACGTTTCGTCCACAGCTGCGGCGGACATCTTCAGTAGCGCGGTCGTAGTCTCCTCGGGGAAGTTAACGTGGCATCTGAAGTGTGGACTAAAAAAAATAAATAAAATAAGGGATTCGGGCATGCGAAGCATGCCCAGGCTGCTCATGAAGCAACTCCTCTTCAGCCGAGTTTTAATTTTGATTTGGATGCTTGGGTAGAGATCTCCCGGTTGTCACGTCACAGCTTGTCATGGGGATAAAAATTTAGGAACAATATACCTTTGGTTAATATTGTACATCCATGTGTGTTTTTGTTTCTTTTTTGGGGGGGGGGGATATTTGATTTTTTTATTTATTTATTTATTTATTTATTTATTTATTTATTTATTTATTTATTTATTTATTTATTTATTTATTTATTTATTTATTTTTGTTTTTTACACTTTTTTATGTGGTTTTTTTTTTTGTATATTGCTCCCAGTGGTCATGTACCTATCCATCGGCATAAAAAGAAATGGTGCGCATATGTTACACTAATTTTTGCATACATTTCCAGCGATGAAATAACATTAAGCACCTAGTTTTTTAAGTGACATACGGTGTAATGAACTACTGAAGGACCAATACAAGGAAGTTAATTTGGTTGAGCTTTACAGCTGCCGAGTGACACGTTTGCTCGTTTGCATGAGGACTAATATCAGGGTTCGTATCAACGCATATCTGGAGAAAAAAATTATTTTTTTGTTTAACGACGCTGTCAATTGCCAGGATCACATCAGCGTCGCCGGTGTGCCGGAATTTTGTCCCGCAGGAGTTCTTTTACATGCCAGTAAATCTACTGACATGGAGCTGTCGTTTTTAAGCACACTTAAAAACCATCGGTCTGGGCCGGGTTTGAAGCATATCTGGAGGACATTTTCATAAACGAAATACGTCAAATCAAAATATAGGTCTACATGACCGTTTTGATGACAGGCAGAGCAAAAGTTAGAACCTCAAACGTATGCATTTATAGCATGATCTGCTATTAACGAAAATATACGTCATGAACCGTGAGTTACATCGTCTGTGTTACATTGTAATGAGACTATGAGTCGGAGACTGATAACTTGTTAAGTATATAATTACATCAGTTATTAGTAGAGCGAGGACATATATCCACTGAAGAAGAAATCAGGTTGACTGCACGGCGAATTGCTTGCTTGACGTCATCGCTGCTACCTCGGACTGAGGGGTGAACAGCGTGCTCTGGTTCAGTATCACAGCTGTACCGTGCAGATAAGGGAGTGTTATTTTCTGTGCGATCCGTGCTTACATGGATGGAGTAGCTGGCTAAATGCTGCTGCATATTATGCAGATTATTATGATAAAATAGTTAAAGTAATCAATGTTTTGGTTAGTGAAGACAGCTGTGCTATTGAATCTCCTGAGTCACTGATTTCAGGCAATTTACGCAAACATTTGTTATTTATTAAAAAATATTTTCCAGTTGTCGCCAAAACTATTCTGCGTTTAGAATCAAGAAATCACAAACTGTCATAAGCTTTACAGTTGATAGAAGAGCTTTATATGGAAATTGAAAATGTAGATCCTGCGCCTGTAACCGAAGCAATGCAAAATAAACTGAAAACCGTGTTGGAGAGAAACCCTGGCTACGCTACAATGGTTCATATAAAAATTGGTTTATAACATCTAGACAAAACGTCATCTACGTATGACGAACACAATGCAAAATATCTTACGTTTGCTCCCGTTACATCATGTGACGTTGAGAGAAGTTTCTCGCTGTATAAACATTGTTTGAATGACAAGTTTTACTTTTGAACAATTTAAAAAGTGTATTATTGTTCACTGCAATGTTTTTGAGGAACGAATAGATGACGATATGAACTGATGTAAATGGACTAGAGCTTCTTACACAGCCCTGCCCTTATGTTTACATGTTCTGAACTCCTGTACTACGCCGTCTGCCAGTCACCACGGAGTGTGTATAGTACGAGCGCGCAAACATTGTAGGCGATGGGATATTTATCTTCGCTCTAGTTATTAGCATGTAGGTGTAGATTTGAGATCAATAAAACACTTTGAAAACTAATCTGATCTGTGCGGTTCGTGCCTGTAGGTCTATTGCTTGTTTCTTAAACTTACGTGGCTTCGCCCGCGACTCATTCTCTGACGGTTAATGTGGCCCGTGTTATGAAAAGTTTGGCAATTCCTGCTTTAGCAGGCCGCATCATGTTGTGTTGGCTTAATTTTTCCTCAAGTACCAATCATAATGAAACACTTTTATACTTTCACTGAGGCGATGTCCGAATCACTCCTCCATTGCATAGGTGGTTATAACATCGTTTATTGGTTTATTCTTGTTTCTATGAACTGTTTTTCAGTCAGACACATAGAAAACTGACATCGGTTGAGTGGGGTCAGAAGGTTAGTCATCTGAAGGCGGAAACCAACTGTTGCGATCTAGGAGAATTTGACCACTTTTTATGCACCTAAATGCACTTGCTGAAGGTGAGCAAAGGCAGTTTCACATCATTGGGCTGTTATTATTCTTGAGATTGCGACAATAAATTTTATGTAGCGCCTCTGGTGAACAGGGCTTCTGTTCAAAACAAAGGAAGGACTAAATATGAAGGCGATCGATCCGGTTGCACTGGAATTTGGCAGTGCGGAAATTACCAAGCTTTCAAGCTCTTTACAATAGTCGATGAATCCAGAAGTCTGTCCTTATATAATACACCAATGTTATATTAAGTATGCATAGACTCGAAGTAAAACACGTGATACGTGGTAAATCACTCGTGAAAATAAGTAAGAACTGTCATTGGCCTGAAGGGAAGTGAATGGAGTATGTGTCATATGAAGCCATTTGAAGCGTTCTTCCGCGATGAGAAATTGGGCACTAATGCAGTAACTCGTGTTTACGTCATCTCGGTCCAACAAGTGTCGGCACTTGTGTGGCTTTAGTTCTTCGCATCGATCAGCAACAAAGTATGTGGCTGTGCAGGTGACTCCTTGTTGCTGTTTCAGACGCCAAAGAATGTAGTCGGTGAAATGAAACGCAAGGAGTTGGAATTAAAATGCTCTAGCATCAGATGCTGCCATAGCATGTCATACCTGCAGTTGCAAATCACTGATAGTGACGAAGCAGACATGCAATAGCACCATTATTTCAGATTACTAGATTAACGCTAAGACACCAACTTTGCTTATTGTTATGTGACTTACAATGCATAATGTCCAAGAAATTCCAATTCGTTGCACCACTAGTAATGTGCAAAAGTTACAATATCAAAAACTTACTCTTTCATCAGCCACTTGGAAAGACTATTACGCTTCAAGTAGGAATAAAATTCAGTCGTTTTTAAATAACGCGGCGAAGGGAAGTCGGTTACACTTTACGCAGGTTGTTTGCAATAATTGAACATATCCAGAAGCAATAAATGGAAACACTGTAATTCCTATCCAGAGACTGTGCTGCTCGTATTTGGAAACATTTACCGCGAGGCCTGTAAGAGTTGTAAACTACAGGTGTCCAAAAGTATTCCTTAGAAATTTAACGTTATTAATTATACTTCTAATTGGGATAAAGTATGCAAAAGACGTTTATGTGAATCACCAACTCAACCACGTCAATATCAGTCTTGATGCCTGTACAAAGTCTAACTGAAATTCTATTTCAGTTCACATTCGCCGTAGCATATACTTATCAATAGTGTCTATGACTTCAGTTATTTAGTACTTAAATCATCATCATCATCATCATCATCATTAATCGCGGGTAGTTTATACTCCGTGTTTGATATATCCCCAAAAAGAAAAGTCTATGCTATGATGCCGGTGATACAGGTAGCCAGGAATTGATCCAACGCGCTGGAAAAGTCTCGGGCAAGATATTTCCCATGTGCAAGGCCCACCAACATGGTGCGTCGTCGTGCTTAAAAATTAAACACTCACTGCACTCTTTTCACTGCAAGATATTTATTTGAACATTTTGAACAAGTGTCACTTGAAAAAAGAGTCTTCGTGAGGTTAATTGCCAGTTATATAATAAAACATCTGATGTGTTTCCCCCGCAAGAATTTCTCTTTTCTTGTACTGACCATTCTTACAAACTTTTATTCCTATATGCTCTTCGTGTTAGTTGATATAAGCATTTGCAGAAGTTATTTTTATTGCTTATTTCCTTGTAGGTGCAAGGAGAATATGCGTATACAGTAGGCTTTGAGCGATAGTCAAATCTTTTAAAGCTTTCAAATTCCGTTCTCTTTGCACGGTTAACATATAAAAATGAAAAACGATGTCCCATTTGACAGAAGTATAAGTTCTCCAACACTCATACAAAAAACAAGAAATATCTCCGAAGTGGTTTGCTCTACAAAGAAATTATTTGGACATAAATTGTGTTTTAGCAAGATCTACATTTTTTTTTTTTTTTTTTTTTTTTTTTTTTTTTTTTTTGTACAGCAAGATTTTGTCTATCTCTTGTGGTTTACGAGTTATTCAAAAGTCATCAAGAGTAAACAGGACTACGTGGGCTATAGCCAGAAAATTCAAAATATACATTTCATTTGCCATAAAAATATCTTAAATATATTAAATATGGCATTTTAATCAAAATCGTTTGCCATTTTGGAGAAAATCAACATTTTCAAAAACTTTTCCATGTAAAGGTGGAGGAATTTTCTTCAAAATCTTCGTGCCTAGTCTTTAAAATATATTAAACTTAGATACCAACTTCGGTTTTTAACTGACTTTTCGTTTTTGAGTTTATTGAGTTCACATACAGCCACATACACGGAACGTTTTCTAAAAATGCTTTTTTTTATTCAGGGCACCTCAAACATATTTCCGGTGAAATCTCGACATCGAATTTTTGGGTGGAATACAATCCTTCCGCTACTTACTATACGCAGTAGAGAAAGTGAAACTTAATAGAATTATTTGACAAAGTTGTGAAGTACCTTTCAGAATGCTAAAAGATTTAACCAGCAGACATAAAATGATTTTGTGACTGGCAACATTTTTCTTTGGATAATCTTTCTAGGGACTGATAGAGTAGCTAAGAGCTGCATGCAGAACCTTTAATTTCTGGAAAGTACTCAGGAGAAATAATCCTATAAAACAAAATTTCCAAACAAAAAGCTAGCCCGTTTTTATTGACAATCTCAAGATGGTTTGTGTATCTCTATGTATACGAACTTCCAACGGAGACTGCAGAAACCTTTCTTCGACTCTTTGTAATAATCCAAATCAATCTGCATTACACGTACAGTACTTGCACAGTAACGTAAAACTTAAGGGTTCAGGAGCTATTTACCTGTATACATAGTGGAAGTGAAATGATCGGCCAGTCTTTAACAGCGAATTTCTCATGTTGTGAATAATAAGAAAGTCTAATACCAAAATGTTGATAAGTTTATAGTTTTCTAGAAAAAAATATATTTATCAAAAAGATTTATCATCACCTGGCTGAATTATTATTGATTGAAGGTTCTTGATTTATGGCTATATTCATAGAAAATTGAATAAACGACAACTTTTTCCTTTGGCGTAATTCAATAGACCCAATGGTTTTTGTGACATTTCTCGAGCATAATTTAGCCCTTTAAGACAGTTTTAAACTTTTGCTGGGCATTTTAATATTATTATTTAAATGGCAAAAGCTATTATGCATGTTATTCAAGTTGTACGACACGTAGTTTATGCCAAAATTTAAATAAGCCGTTATTTAATAAGTTGTGCATTTTGACTGTAGGGGTCCATGATGGATAAGGCGTGTCTGTCATTTTTTGCAGCCAACCCGGCTCTAGGTACGAGGATCCGTCATTTTATTTTTACCTGATGTTGTTAATGTACTCGTATAATAGATCCGTTCTTTCAAACGCGTTCACTGAATTGCGTTGCTATGTATGCTCTAATAAAAAGTTTGTAAAATCGGCTGAAAGCCGGAATTCACTGTCAGTAAATGAGTTGTATCTTTTTGAGGTGTACTTTAGCGAGAAGTACGTTCTGTCCCTTAAGCCGCTGTTTCTCTAAGTTTTGCGCATTCGTCTATCTAAGAACGTCAAGCAATGCGTTTTAGTAAGCGCAAAACTGGACTAAAGGGCACATGGCGTTTGATGGGTGGCCTACGTTCCAAAAAATAAGGGGCGGCTGACTCACCTGGTATAACACCTGGAAAAAATTTGAACTGAAGGAAGACAAAATAAAATGAATTTCTATATGTGCAATAAGAGATTCAAGTGCGCTTGTTGGAAATATCGGCGATCTTGTAAACATATGGGAGGAGAGAAAGAGAGACAAAAGTATTGTAACGGAACGTTCTTAAGCCCCTGACTTGCGAAAGGAAATTCATGGGTGTTTATAAGGCGGTTCCCGAGGGTAGTACTCCGAGACAGATTATAGCTGGAAATGAACGCTGTCTCAGCCAACCAGAGCTGGTAGATTGCCGTATGTTTTATAATTACCGTCCCAGAGGGAATAAAGTTAGACCTGCTGCTATGCATCAGGGAAATGGTGGGGTGCGCTCAAGGGACAGGCTGTTAATTTTAATTTTGCAGAGAAATTTGTGCCACAAGAGTAGTGGTGCCCATTTTCATCTGGCATTTAGCAAGAGAAGGAAACAAGATCCTGCATTAAGAAAATATACTTACCATTATCTGTTTGAAATTACTTTTTCCATTTAATATTTTGTAGTCCAGAAATTGCATCTCTCCTTCGCTAATGAGTTTCTCCGATCTATACTTGAGGTGCTGTTACTTCTAGGGTTTTCTTCTACTCAGGAGTACGAGAATATGCTTTTCTATTAATTATCTAAATTGCATATTTCCTTAGTACAATGACGATAAGGAAATACAGTTGGCATAAGCGATAGTAAAATTCTTTAATATCCGGCCGCTATGTGGTGGCTTTGACATTCCATTCTCTTGGCGTGTCCAGGGCATCTGATGTGTTGCACTCGAATGACTTTCTCTACTCTTGTACAAACTATTCTTACAAACTCTTATTCTTTTATCTACTTCATGTTAATCGGGATAAACATTTACAGAAATTGTCTTATTACTAATTTTCTTGTAGGTGCTAAGGAACTACGGAAATATAATAGGCTTTAAGTGATAGATTAATCTTTTAAAGCCGGTCGCTATTTGATGGCTTTGAAATTCCGTTTTCTTGGCACGGTTAAGAGAGAAAAAATGATTAAAGACTTCCCATTTTAGAACAGTTTAAGTACTAGAAAATTTAGAAAATAACAAGGAATATTTTGGAAATGGTTCACTCAAAAGAGAAAAAGAACAGAAAGAGAGAGAATGAGAGAGAGAGAGAGAGAGAGAGAGAGAGAGAGAGAGAGAGACACGCTATAGAACATAAACGGTGTGTAGTTTTAACGAATCTGCATATTTTGTGTAATAAGATTTTGTCTGTCTCTTACGGTTTACCAGTTATGAAAAATCATCCAAAATGGAGAGTACTTTGGAGGGCATTCCCGGAAAATTCAAGATATAGATTTCATTTGTAATAAAAGTATCTTAAACATGTGGTATTTTTATCAACATCGTTAAGTAGTTTTCCAAAAATGTTCCATATAAAGATAGTTTGGGATCGGGTAAGTTCCTCGAAAATTTGAAGCCCAATACTAATTTTTGTTCACGTTAATCAGTCGGTGCAGATTTGCCGACCCCGAATAAAAACTGCCTAGTTGCCATGGGTGAGGCTCTTCGCTTTCTGCTGCATAACGGTGCTTCGTATATGGGTTCTTCCTTTTAACATTTCCTGTCACACTTGGGTACAGACTCTGCATATTCATCTTTATGTTGGATATATTCTGCTCATCTTTGGCATTTACACAAACAGAAACTCACCATGTTGATATTATCACCGATTATTAATTCACAAGCTGTTATAGTTCATTAAAACCATGTGAACATCATCTTCTTTTGCTTAAAGGATTTGATGGTGTAATTGCGCAAATTGCAGCGCATGGCCGCAATGACCAGTAGAAGTCACACCTGCAGGCACAAGGTGGATAGGCATATAAAACTTCTCAGGTATTTGTGTGAACCTAACGGTGAGAGTAGGGGAGTGTGGCTTTAGACCAGTTTAGCACCGTGTAGATCTCTGTGCAGTGGCTTACAGTGAAAGGTGGTGAAGTAATCGCATTAAGGGATTGTACGGAAGATTGCCTAAGATGTGAAAGTGGACAAAAATTTATGAGTTTGACCTTAGGAGCGAGTTACAATTTAATTCTGAAGTACAATCTTTTATTTAACGTTGGCAACCCAATGGAAGCGGAAAGAAAGTATTTGACACAGTGTGAAGCAAATGTCCTTTTAATGTCAATTAAAACATGCCAGTTTTAAAAATGTGATGTGCACTCACATGGCTTTCTATATTCAATCTTGTACAAATATACTTAAAACACTTATTAACTACTTCATGTTAATCGAGATAGACATTTGTAGAACTTGTTTCATTACATATTTCCGTACAGATACCGTGGGAATAGGAGAATACAGTAGGCTTGAAGCTTAATCCAGGACTGGGTAACTGGAACCCTCTGAGTGCGGACCGCTCACCCACCTTGCACTGATAAGTATGTTTAGCAGGCAAACAAAATGAGGTTCGCTCAAGCTACTCCGCGATTTGTCCAGTCCTGCCTTAAGCGATGATAAAAAAACAACTCACTCCACAAAAAGTATATGTGGTATAAATTATGTTTTAACGAGTGCAGTAAGATTTTGCCTCTCTCTTATGTTTATCAATTATGTATTATTATCCAGAATGAGAGAGGACTTCTGAGGGCATTCCTAGAAAATTCAAGATATACATTTGATTTGGCATGAAAATATCTTAAACTCACGGCATTCTAGTCAAAATCATTATAGCCGTTTTTGATGCAATCAAAATGTTGGAAAACTCTTCCATGTAAAGGGTAGTCTAGGAGGGAAATTTTCTTGAAAATGTTGGCATCGCATCTTTGGAGGGTGCTAAACTTAAATGCCAAGTTTGGTATTTAACCAACCTTTCAATTTCGAGTTATGCTATCCACGGACACGCGCGCGCGCACACGCACACACGCACGCACACACACACACACACACACACACACACACACACACACACACACACACACACACACACGCACGCACGCAATACACTTTTTTCTAAAAATGCATTTGTTTTGATTCAGGGGATCTCAAAACCTTTACAGTGAAATCTCCATACGAAATTTTTGGGTGAAATGCATTAGGGTAGTTCAGTGTCTGACGGACACCTTAAGCACATTTTCTCAATAACACAATTCTGTTATGATAATTACTTGTAACTCATATAAAATAGAAGTTGGTTCGTTTCTGAGAAAATACGTAATGAAAATTTAGAATATCTCAGACCTCTGTTTAGAAAAGTCGGTATTGTTTTATTAATGTTCTACGTCAATTAGACCTAACACTGGGGGGCCAATGGACACTTTGTTTGGGTCTCATAGACACAGATTACACTATGAGAGTTTTAATTATTTTCACTATCTAAAGAACTTGGGGGGGGGGGGGGGATTTTTACTGTATTTGGTACACTTTACATGATACCAAATATTGCAATCTAAACATTGCTCCCGCTTTTTGTCTTCTTTGTCTAAGGATTGTTTTAACCGTGAAATTTATTGCCATCCTCTATACCTTCTCTTTTGAGTTGTAATCGTTTTCACTTTAGGCAAGGGAGATAACTTATAATTTATCAAACTGCTTGCTTTTCATATACCCTACATGGTAGCATCCATATCCTCCTTTTTTCAAGAGTATCTTTGAGATTTGCGTTCTTTAACAATAAAGTACTTGAATTAACATGTAAAATGTACCAGCACGTATCTGTAATCACTAAGCTTAGTAGGTGAGCTACCACAAGAATGAAGTTATGCACGCTTTGTCTTTACAGCAGACGGACAGAACCGGTTCCCCACACTGTGCTGTCACATGCACTATGAACGCGCATAACTTGATTCCTCCTTAGTGTAGCTGGACTACTAAGCCTATGGTAACTCACTTTTAATCAACAGACACAAAATGAAAGAATAAAAGGCCTTGAAAGATAATTTTAAACGGTTATGGATATAAAATCATGCGTGTCCGTCAGCCCCTAAATGAAAGTGTTCATTGAACTCAACTTGCTGGTGCTCAAAGTAAAAGCTTTGGCCTACAAGGTGACATTAGCTTTATTCTTTGTGAATTACTATACATGGCCACTATTAGGTACTCTGCTGTTCACTGAATGAGAGAATGTAACCAGGCATTTATCAGTAATAAAAACATTGACAGCAGTATTATTACAAACAGTGCTCCAGTGCCTATCCTAGTGCCATTTTTAAGCGCTTCTCCAGATAACAAACCATAGATCTACCTTCATTTCGAAGAAAATAATATACATATTTACGTCAAATGGAAGCAAGAATGGCACAGACCTTGCCTAGTGCAGAGCCATTGCGGATTCCCACTTACTTGTGAAATACATGCATACGTCTTTTGTTAATTCTAGCTTTAGCAATTTCAGTCAGGAAACAACTAAACATATAGGTATTGTTATAAATTGAAGCACAGGAAAAGAACATCAAAGCTGCAGTGAGTATTGGGCTAGTAATAGTGACGTCAGTACGTATATTTCATTTTAGTGATTCCCTAATAAATAAAAATAAGTGCTCCTTCTTCTTAGTATATACCTGTGTAGCCAACTGAATGCTATGTAAGTCAATCAGCTGGTCCCTTCTTGCTTCCGGGCTGTGAACCAGGAACTCAAAGAGAAGGCGAGGAAAGGGAAAAGGCAAAATTGTTAGTGAAAAAAACAGGCGTGGTAAGGGAGATGTATATTATACTTTGTACACTGGGTTCCATAGATACCGCCCCTACTGCTTCGTGGGACATTTTACCAACATTCTCAGCCGGCGCGCACATGACAGGGAGGGAGTTGTGTGGAGCCTTTGTTGTTCGACCAAGCAGTGGTGTATTGTAACGGCTAAAGGTCGGAGGCGTGTGCGTTTTTCCATAGGTATACTGCACATGAACTTTACTGTTATCGCTCGCGCATGTAAACAAGTGCAGGTAGATACAGCCTGACCATGAAAACCGCCTCACTGCAGCACAACCTACAAGTTTCATAAACTATGCATTCGGGAATTGCACTTAATCGTTTATACACATTGCTATTTATTAACTATAATATCTTCACAGAGTGCATTACATTGGGTTACAATGTACATCCGTAAATTATTAAATGTGAAATTTTGACGCCTATCACTGAGGCAGTTTTTAAACAGTGAAAAACTTCTTTCTACGTCACACGATATCAGAGATGCAAATGTAAAGAATTCCACTCTGTCATCTGACGTGTTTTCCTTCTTACTTATTCTCAACATTTCACACATAGCTTGATAACCAATATTTTGGTTTAGGATTTTCTGGAATTTTGCTTTCACCTTTTCGATACGTGGCACAAGAGGTATCCTATTAATTGAATTAGCTAAGCCTTCTATTGTTCTTATGCTCTTGGACATTTCCAAACCCGGTGTTTTTTTTTTTTTTTTTTTTTTTTTTTTTTTCCAAATTGTTTAACAGCTTTGGGCAACACTGCAAAAATTGTTGGATATGAACTGAAGATTTTCAGATAGTTCATGCGATATCAGAGACTTTGCAGTTACAATAGCAGATGAATCTACCTTACATAGAGCGCTAATAATATTGACAGTTTCATTGTAATGCACCGCATAATACGTGACGGCCTCTATGCAAGTACCCCATCTTGTAATTATTGGCGTCAGTAAACACGTACAAGGCAATGCCTCGCTTCTTCGCAGAGTACCACGGTACGTTGTTTTGGACTCTTGCTTCTAGTGGCAGTTGTTTGCACATTTTGATGGCCGTACTGTACTTCTGTCATTCATACTTGCGTTCAGCTAACGTGTATCGCATACGAGCGCACATCCCTCCGGCCTTTAATTATAAACATTTTTCTGTAGGAGTCGCGGGAAAGGAGGGAATTTTAAGTTGCCTAGTTGATTTTCGGAACATTTTAATGAACGCTTCAGTACGATACATACACACAACGCACCTAACTCCGAAATAGCTCCAAATGAGGTAGACAGAAATACGAAACTGCATGGAAACACGAAAAAAGGAGGGGGAAGACGATTACTACAACGGTGCAGACATTTAGTCTATTTCAGTTTAATATTCCACTATAAATTACTGCTGTGCGAGCATTTTAGAGATATTCCGTTTAATAGCAGTTGCGTCGAGGGAGTCGTAGGAAAATTAATTTACGTGGAAATCGAGAAAAAGAGGAGTGGGTGGTAAAACAGGAAAATGGCTGGCAGGAGGCTAACATATTGTTAATTGTTCGCAATTGTTTTAATAGGTGTAGTTGTATTAATAGGCATTCCAGTTGGATTGGTTGCTCTCGGATTTACGCTTGTATAGAAGCTTAACGCGATGAGGAAGTGCAGTCCCTGTTTATGGACATTTCTGTTTTATATTAATTTTATTGCTGTCTATATTCTAAAAATTGAGACTCAAGAGATATAGTTATTTTTCCGGCCAGAGCGTAAGTAAGAAATGGCTACTTTATTTACCTTATGATTAAAAAGCGGCACAACATGATCATTAGGCACTTGGTTTAATGCTCTTAAAACCCATTTAAATATGTGTAAATTGGTTTCTGAAACTTCAGGTATATAATATAAAATAGGGCGTTGAAATCAACCTTTCTATGATTAATCGATATGCTTTATAAATTCTCCAATAAGCAATGCCCTTTATGCACAGCATGTGATTAAATAGGAATCTTGCACTGGAATTAAAATACCTACATATTTTCTGAAATATTTGACGCTGTCAATTGCCACGGCCATATCAACGACGTCGGTGTGCGGGAATTTGCTTTATACTTATACCAGGACTTTCACTTTTAAGCACACTTAAAAAGCATTGTCTGGCAGGATTTGAACCCGCGACCTTGGGATGAATAGGCCAGCGCCTAACCAACTGAGCCATCTAGATCAGCCATGTCCAACGCTTGTGAAAGAGGGGAGGTTGGGTTTACTCCCTCCTACTTTATGCGGACTGTACCACACTCAGGCGTGCATTGTGTTGCAGTGACGATTTGGTTACATGTACGTTGCGTTTGATTTACGAAAGTACTTTGAAATCTTACGCGATAAGCATGTGTTTATTAGTGACCTTTTTGGTACTGCTTACGTCGAAGAAGTATATTAATATTTGGCGACAAAGTCGAAGTGCATAGTCTTAGAAGGTTCACCAAGTGATCGTCGTGTAACCTATTGCACTACAGACTTTTAATCTGTTCGTAAATATATGTAGAGTTATACTCACTCTTATGCACACTATTCTTGCAAATACTTATTTCTCTATCTACTTCATTTTAATCCTCATAAGCATTTTCAGAAAGTATCATATTGCTGATTTTCTTGTAGGTACAAGAGGAATATGGGAATACAGTAGGCTTTAAGCGATGATGAAAAGTTTTACGAGCTGGTTGCTATGCGTTGCCTTTAAAATTCCGTTGTCTTTGCAAAGCCAAGAGATAAAAAGATAAATAACATAATCCTATTTGAGAAAAGTGTAAGCAGTGGCAAATTCAAACAAATATATCATACAGAATATCTCGGAAGTGGTTCACTCAAAAAATAAAAGAAGTATTTGACATAAATAGTGTGTTTTAGCGAGATCCACATTTTGTATTTAGTAAGCTTGTGTTTATCTCTTACTGTTTACCACTTATGCAAAAATCATCCAGAATGAAGAGGTCTTCTGAGAACATTCCCAGAAAATTCAGGTTATAACTTAGAAACTGCCTTGAAGTCGCCTGTTTGTGTCGTCACTGGATACTGACTGGTTGGGAGTCTACACGCCACAGGCATGATTCGCTCTCCAACGGAAAGAGGAGGTGGAGAATAGTAGCTAATTGCGTAAGCGTCTCCAAAAAGACAAGGCTGGACATCGCTGATCTAGATCAACACACGTTTGTTAATCTGGGTGGAACAGAACTAAGATGTATTCTGCACTACAACAATAGCATAGCTTCGTAGGTGAAATGGTGCGACTTTTACCACAAAAGACAGATTTGATCACGTTTCTGCTTCTTCTCACGCGTCTTATGTTGTATGGTTAAGCGCTAGAAAGATGGTCCGCGAGAATCGGCGTATTTCCAGATTTGAAACTTTGGTACTATTTTGAGAAGTTAAATAAACATAGAGATAACATGAAAGCAGCTGATTACGTTTGTTGACTGTGAAACATTAACGACTAGAGGGAAGTAATTGAAATATAGTTTTGGGAACTGAGTTTTTCTCAGTCGAGGGAAGGTTGAGATTTTTTTCCACCCACATTTACTGATCGCGTAAAAATATACATTCATATGAATACATGCATGCAGGTTGGAGTAGCAATCCAGAGCATGTTTATATTTCCTTTCCGGTGCTGAACTGTTTTGAAATTTAAGTTTGAGAGTTACTTGGCCAGAGGTAAATAGAATTTGGGAAGAGGCGGCATCTCCGCTGCCAATTTGCTCTCCATTAAATTAAGGGGATCTGCGGAGGCGGATGTTAAGCCACTGCGCATGTTCCGAAGTAACGAAAACGGTGCTGTTTGTAACGGAGTATGGAGTATGTGTACCTCAGCACAACAGAATAGGATTGACACCGCAGAAACAAATGCTGGCGCCCTGACCGCGCGCATGCGTGTTATCGGGCGGCGCTGCTGTCGTGGCCCGGAACTTCGCGGCCTGCTCAGTTCGATGCAGTGATGGTGCTAGTATAGTGGAATAGTAGAATTTCTTGATGTTGCTGGCAGTCGGCGGTAACCCTAGGACAATAGTGGGTATGTTGCCCGGCGAGGTGCCTGGTGGGCACTATTCCACCTCCTCCGAGCCGCCTGACGACGACGTGGAGGATGTCATTCAGACGCAAGAGTATTGGGATTCTTCCAGTAAGTGTCAAGTGCATTATGTGTTAAGTGTCATCTAAGTAGTGCAAGTGTTGTTTACCTTAGAATACAACTAACATTTTTGTAAGCAAAAGTCCGATATACGAAAGAAAAGGAAAGAGATTTAAAAAAGAACGTAATCCGTCATTCGCTACAGTTACAAATCCCTATTGAAATACTGTGAAATACGATAGTTCTTCGCACCAAAATGTTTTCTGTTAATACTCATTTTGAAGACTGTTTTCAACTTCTTGATCTGATGCCAATTTTGATGTATAGCATCGCTCATTTACTGACATTACCAAAGGTTCAGCAATTTCTATTATTGAAAATTCGTTTAGTGACCAATGTAAAATATAAACATATTTCATCTCATGTCTTGCTGAATACAATTCTAGTTACATTTGTCACCATTTAGGAATTTTTGCAGAATATAAACGTATATCGGACTTATCTTCCGTGCGTGCATTTCTGTTCCAATATTAATTAATCATAATGAACGTTTGTTCAGCCGTTTAGCACAACATTTGGTTTGAAGCAAATCTAAATGAATTAATTTTATGAAGATTAAAAGCAGCCACATTTCAATTAGCCACCAGTACAAGAGTCCTGTTTATAACCAGACTTTCACTTATTTTTTACAATTACATTTGAACACTTTACTATATAACTAACAGGGCACATATTATCTTTTGGAAGTTTCAGTTCTTTACAATTAGCAAAAGTATGAATTTATTTTAGCAATGTTGGCAAATTATTCGATACCAAACATTTAAATAAATAAATAAAAAATAAATAAATAAATAATAGTAACAACAATAAAATTAATGTTAAAGCAAGTAAAAGAAGCATCAGATTGTTTAGGTCGGTCGCACCATGTTGGCTAGAAGTCTTGTGAGTTATTTTCTTGTATACTTTCACTAGTTTCGAACTATATAGTTCGTGGGGGAGGAGGGGGGGTGTCTACTGCAACAAACTTCTTCCAAAAGATACGCAAAATCAAGTAAAAATAGTAGTTATAATATTTGGAATTTCCCTGTTTGACCTCAGGCAGATTGAAATTGCTTAGGTAAAGCTTAATTTTGCGGATTTCTTTTGTCTTGAAAGCTATTGAATACGCTTACATTTTGGTGCTGAAGATCTTCAATTGCACTCTCATTTCGTGCATTCAGTTATCGCTACCATATACTCTCGTCTTCAAGCGTGAATGACTCAATTGCAACTTGCGGAGAGGGACTTAGCACCCCGACCGAAAGGCGATCTTTTGTGCCTATGTTCCTAACGGAGCACCCTCTTGGGGGATGGATGAGGCAAATGGGTCCTAAGGGCGGCTGGAACGTTGCCGCGACAGAACAGGTGGCAGTGTCCTTACATTTTCCCAGCTAGAAGCACCCTGACGGAGGCTGGCTAAGCTCCCCTCTCCCCTCGAGCTTACACTATGCCATGGGGGGCCCGGAAACAAGTGACTCGCCTTCCAATCCGAGGACGAGATTTTCAGCATTTGTTCCCCCTGCCGTGCAACTGCCGCGACGCTCGCCGACGCTTCCAACTCTGAAGGAAACCTAAAGGGATGGAGGGAAATGAAATGATTAATGTTATGAAATGGAGGGTCAGGAAATTCGGAGGATATGGAAATCCTTCTCAGCATTCGCCTGGTCATCCGGAGAAACCTCCGAAAGGACCCATGGGTCAGGACGGTCGGCCACGGGAATCGAACCCGCAGGCCACACGTTATCGCCTGACCATACCGTACGGTAAGCGTGAAAGTCATGTTTTAACATCCAGTAAAGTGCAAGTCCTCTTTTAGTCGGTGAGTGAAAGGAAAAGAGCGCACTCTGAACCGGGAGTCTTTGAGCCCTTGAAATTGTCAAATAGACGCCTATCCAGGATAAGGGAGAGTAAAATTGCGCGTATATTAGAGTCGCAACCCTGGTCCACCGAACAAGTAGACGCACTACAGTTGTGTGGCTAAAATACTAACAATTAAGTTTAGTTGTCAATCCTTCTCCACCGCAGTTATTCATTTTTATAGCTAAACTGCTGTTTTAAAAATGTTTGTTTAATTTGGAACTTGTATTGTGAACATTGATGCTTTTCTTCTACTAAAAATGCTGCATACTGAAGTGTTTAAAGGAGCACATTCTTATACTGAAATGCCTTGAAGTGATATACGAATATTGTTCATGGATGTGATTAGTCATGAGCTTTATCAGCAGTCTTATCTCCAATTTCGTTACCAGCTGAACTTCCTTCATACCTAAGACGTGACGTGTTACTTTTGTTTGCGACTTATATTACACCACTTAAGACGTTTTAGTGCTTAGGAGAGCGTGATAAAATTCATTACAACTGTTTTGTGTTCTGCATTATTTGTTTAATTGTCATTCAGTTCTGCTATCAGATAACCCTTAATTACAGTTTTAATATGTACTAATTTTTATTTATTATGTTAAGCTACGTCAATCCTGGCAGGTATATTTCTCATATTCAACAAGAAACAAGTCGGTAAACATATGGAGGGTCGTCAAAAGGGTATATACATGAAAAACACATGCTTTGAAGTTTTATTGCTTTATGTATGAATGCATCAAAGGGGAACTTAGTCACTTTACTTTCTCTACTGGATAGTTCCAGTGAGTAGAGGAAGTATTGTATTTCACCCAAAACTTCGATACCTAGTAGATTACATCGAAAATGTGTACAGGCCTGCTGAATCACCCCTCCAAAATTAAACGCTCATATGTGCATGTGTTTAAATTATTTTTGTTTATTAATGACGCTGTCAATTGCCAGGATCGTATCACCACCGCCGGTGTGTCGGAATTTCGTACCGCAGTTCTTTTACATGATAGTAAATCTACTGACATGGTGCTGTCGCTGTTAGGCACACTTAAAGACCGTAAGTCTGGGTCGGTTTGAACCCGCGACCTCCCAGCTACTAACCAGCTGAGCCACCCAGACCGACGTGTGTGTGTTTGTGTGTGTGTGTGCGTGCGTGCGTGCGTGTGTGTGAACAAAAAATTCACGTCAGGTGTGCGCTTTAAAGAGATGTTAAGTTTTTTGTTCATCTCTTGTGGTTTACCAATTATGTAAAAGCAATTCAGAATGAGGAAGGCGTAAGAGGCTTTTTCCCGAAAATTCAAGATACACATTTCATTTGTCCCGAAAATATCTCTTAATCAAAATGCTCCGCGATTTGCGAGAAAATAAAAAAATTCGAAACATTTTCCATTAAAGGATAGTTTGTAGAGGGGTATTTTCTGGAAAAGTTTCGTGTCGCATCCTTGGAAGACCCTGAACTTAAATACCAAATGTGATATTTAACTAACTTTTCGTTTTTGAGTTACACCTACTGTTCACAGATACACGCACCCGGACCTTTTTCTATTTTTTTTATTTGGGTATTTGAAAACGTGTATTTTCAGTTAAATGTTGATATCAAATTTTTGGGTGCAATACAATACTTCCTGTACTTAGTATAGATTAGCAGGGAAAGTAAAAACCGCCCAGATAACCTTTATATGAACATATTTGGACCCCTCTGCATACTGTTTACTTTAAAGAGCGCTTTCGCTGAAGGATGCAAATGCAGTGTTGTTGTTGTAGTGTTTAACGCCCGCTTTTACTACTACGGCACCGCAGGCGGTGACACTGATGATACATGAAGATGGAGCACCGGTGGAATGAGATGGCGGGGGAAACCGGAGTACCCGGAGAAAACCCGCCCTGACGCCGCTTCGTCCACCACGAATACCACATGCGGGTCCCTGGGATCGAACCCGGGCCGCCTAGATGGTAGGCGAGCGCGCTAACCGCTCGGCCACGGCGCTGCCAAATGCAGTGTTTTAAGTAGGTTGTTATAGTGTCATTAAAACCTATGGTAATGCATTCGTGGGCTCTCTCCACTGCGTGAGAGAATCAAGAGTCGCCGGGGAAATGATGCAAGCGAACGTTAATACATTTGAACTTTCAGGTTCGATGTTAAGACAGACATTCTTAACCAGTTTTAACAGAAAGCGGTGCCAGTTTAGAGCGATACCCTCGAAAATCGCTAAACAAACTGGCTCAGTAAATTCACGAGCACACAATTGATATTGGACTTCAGAGAAACCTGCGCAATTGTGTGAAACGCTTCACTATGAGCTGAAAATTGAATTGTGGTGTGTGATAAGTGCTAGAAAAAATGATAAGACCCTTGTTATTTGATGAAACAGCAAGGGGTATGCTCCCTATTGAAGAGGTAAGGATTTTCGTGCGCCTCTGCCTGCACCATTTCGCCGGAGACTCTCGGTTCTCTCGCACAGGGGAAATAGCCCGCGAATGCGTCACTGTGTGTTTTAATGACCCTATATTTGTAAGTGCCAATAGATTATTACGTTTCGCATTATGCCTGCCTTTAACTTCTTAATGGGCTTTGACTGTGGAAACAAAATGATGTTGGTAACCCGCTTATATTCTATTAAATATGCCCTTTTCATTTTGTTGTTGTAGTGCATGTTTTAAATTTAGTAATGGCCACCACTTGTTGCAATGTAAGTATTAATATTTTTTACTGTTATATGTAATCAAAGTATAACCGCAGAAGTGTTATTTCATTCAACTTTTCAGTTTAAAACTACGCAAATACTTTCTTACAGTCAAAACTAAATACTAGTGACATGTTTGAACTAGCACTTCAAGAAATATTAATATCAAATATATTCACAACAGTTATTATTTGTGATATGGATTTACGTTAAAGAAATGTAATTCCTGATAAGCTGTTCAATGTTAATTCTGAGAACCTATTTTAAAAACTACCTTAAATAAAGCAAACCCCTTTTGAAATTAATAACATAAAAAATTCCAGCAACAAAGTACTGAGTAAAATACATCTTCCAAATTAAATTCGTTAACAAAGGATTATCAGCGGGTGACTGCAAAGTGCAAGTCGAATTGCCATACTTCCTACTGCACTATTCTGCCTTTAGAGGGTAGTCATAATGCCTTTCTATCTAAAGTGCTGCGTATGGCACACTTCATTCAGGCTAACCATAATTTGTATTAGAAATTAAAACCAACTTTGAAAAATATTGGTGACACAAGTTCTTTACTGTCTTTTGTATAAAATTGCATCCCTGTAAATAAGTCATGCGAGGATAAAGAGTAAATGCGCCGCAATTGTCAACATATGGACAAATCAGGTTATTCGAATAATTAAACTATTATTCATAGCCCTTGAATGCCATTTATCGGTATTTTACTAGAGTTGAGAGCTCCTTAGAAGAACGGTCCTTTATAGAAGTTGCTTAACCAGTAGTTCACTCACGAAACCTCAGGAATCCATCGGTACCAGCAGTCTGCGTTTTCACTTTCACCCTATGTATCTTGTGTTTCTATATATTCGGTATCTTTGTAGATTCCAGAAGATTTCTTTGCAGTTAGCTTTCAGCAGTTCACTGCGATTCTCTTTGAAGTGTCGAAAGCAATTTTTAATCTCATCCCATCCGTTTCTAAACTCACATTCATCTTTCAAACGGCGAAACTGCATTCGACTTTGGGATCTGATATACTGTCCGTAAGACGCGACTGAGCTATCCTGCCGGTTATGGCGGAGAGATCACAGATGGGTAAAGCCTTTGAATCTACGAACCACGTAAGAATTAGCTTTCAAAGCCACTCCCCCCCCCCCCCCCAAAAAAAAAAAAAAAAAAGTATCTAAATGGAGGCTATTGATTCTTAGACTAAAATAATCATGTCAGTAATTACGTGGATTATATGCTATGTTATATAAGTTACAATAATGTATGTAGGTACGTTTACATTTTTTTTTTCGTTTCTCCAATTAGTGCCATATTAGTCCCTGAAATTTCATCAGGGATCCGCATGTTGTGTTTATGAAACACAATATAAGCCCTTAGCTGCAAATAAAACTGCAGGGGTTCACAGCTAATCGGGTCATCCATATGGCTCAAATTACAGGAGGGTAATAAGGCCAAAAACAAGCAAACAGGTGCCCGTGTCTGTCCTCAGAATGTTACAGGGCAGCTTAAAGCTAGAGGCTAGCATATGACCCAGTTTGGTGCAGCAGGCATGATGCTCAACTGTCACACTGGCGGCCCGGGTTCGAAATGCACATGTGCAAATGAATTTGTGTTCTTTTGTTTTCACCGGTGATGTATAACATACGCTGGTCTACCACCACCTTCCTCGGCTTCCCATCGTATCACTTAGTTGGTAAACGCTCCAGCACGATCGTACCGTTGTAATTCTTTCGTTTGTATTTTCCACTATCTTTTTTCTGTAGGTATTATTTCTCTCTCTCTCTCTCTCTCTCTCTCTCTCTCTCACATACACACACACGTACACGCACACGCGCGCGCGCGCGCACACACACACACACACACACACACACACACACACACACACACACACACACAAAATCTTTCCTCTCAGATCCCTTCGACTCCAGGAGTACAGTTCATTGGCTGTTTGTTTCATTATGTGCACTTTTATCCCATTTTCGCATACCATAGAGAATTGCAATCTTCAGTATTGTTTTGTAGATCATTTTTATTCTTTTTCGCTAAAATATACTACTCCACAGTAATGAATTTAACATCCCAACAGCTCGTTTCCAATGGAGTAGCCATTATGTGCAATATTAATGGCTCGGCGACAAATTCGTTTATTATTTTCTCAACCACGTTCCTAATAGGTAGAGAAGATATTGCATTCCACCCAAACATTCGGTATTGAAAGTTTAGCGGAAATACATGTTTTGAGGCCCCCTGAATGAAAGAAAATCGTGGGTAATTGCGCGCCGCTGCCCAGGCCGTGAGGTCGCTTCGACGCCCTTAAATGGTGGTGCGCTAGGTGGCTTTCTGTCCAGCAGTTAGGGACTTCGCACGCCTTTGTGGCTTTGCTCCACCCCGCCCTCTGCCAGGCTTGTGGTCCCCCTTCACCTCATCTCTCCCTTCCGGGGATGATAGCCTATAATAGATCCACACCGGGTCGCAGTGGGAGGTGTACCCCCTTTCTTATACCTCATAGATATTCTAATTGCGTCCTTTAGTCTGCCCATTTCTTAAGCTGGTATGATCCGCTTTTTAAGCTTTATGAGATGCTATATCTTCTTTCGTTTCGTAGTTTTCTTCACACTGTTAGACTTTGGGTTATATTTTGTGATATACCGAATTAATATAATTAAATTTGGTTTGCTGAAGTTTTAATTGCTGGCTGGTGAGTATGAAACCTAAACGACCTTCGCCCTTCTGTGAATGGAGTCTTAATTTTCCTTTACATTCACTTTCAACAACCCGGGAAGTTATACAGCCCACGCTTACACCTCCAGTAGGTCTGAGTTTTAATTTATGGTAAGGGATCTCCGATTTCAGTTGAAGCACTGATTACTGTTTCGTATTGTTTTTGTTGGTTTTTGCGAAAGACAGTTGAAGGTTCATATGGCAGCCGGCGTTCATCTCGTTAGTTTTGGCCGTGCTCCGTTTTCTGTGTATCACGGAAAGGTCAAAGGTTAACTGTGCTTGGAGCGATGCGATGGGCCGCCTTTTTGAGTAATAAGATAGCTCTGAACCGCATAATTGGAATGGGTTGAAGTTCTGAGTGTCTTTGCTTGTGGGATTGTTTTTGGTAGGCTTTAAAATGGTCTAACTTGTTGAGCTTTTGCACTTCTTAACATACTTAATATACGTATTCAGCATGTTTCTCAGTGGATTTTAATATCCTAATTTTATTTCTTTTTCTTTCTTTCTTTTTTCTTTCTTTTTTTCTTTCTTTCTTTCTTTTTTCTTTCTTTCTTTTTTCTTTCTTTCTTTTTTCTTTCTTTCTTTTTTCTTTCTTTCTTTTTTCTTTCTTTCTTTTTTCTTTCTTTCTTTCTTTCCTTCTTTCTTTCCTTCTTTCTTTCCTTCCTTCTTTCCTTCTTTCCTTCTTTCCTCCCTTCCTTCCTTCGTTCCTTCCTTCCTTTCTTTCCTTCTTTCCTTCTTTTTAGTAGTGTGTAACACTCATTCTTACTACAGACGGCACCACAGGCAGTGGGCCCTGATGGTACATGCAATAAAATATATTGGAAAGAATACGTTCTGAGCCTAAGTTTAGGGTACCTCCCCGGAATTCGTCGAGGACTGCGAAAAACCTGAAAATATATCAGGAAAGTCGGTCCTAGTGGTATTTGAACGGCGTACCTCCCGATTACGAACCTTACGCGTTACCGTAGAAGCACCTCACTCGGTATAGTTCGTTCTTGAAATTGTGGCGTGTTTTTAGGATTGGTGTGCAGAAGGGTGTCTGTATTATTTCTGTTCAACTCTTGAAGTAAAAGAAGCTGTGATGGTGTATCTCTACAAAAAATAAAATGGCAAATCGAAATCTTTCTGATATTTTTAGAGTTTGGATAAAGGCTGACTCATAACACAAATCTATATACCGGATGAAAGGTACTTCTTTGGCCATGCGTTAACCAGGGATTCTACATGCTGAATGTGACATAGCTCCAATACAATTATGTATCTTCTATATAATAAAAATGAATTTGTGAATCTTGGTAACCGCAAAACTTCGAAACGGCTGGACCGATTTGGCTAATTCGTTTTTTCAAATATTCGTTTAAGTGTGAGGAAGGTTCTTATAAAGAGAAAAATTGGAAAAATTGCGCAGTAAAACGGAAAAACCACATTTTCCTTTTCCCCATTCAAACCGAGAAAGACTGTTGTGTGTATGTTATAACCACCAATCTCCAAAACCACTTGACCGATCACTGCGAAAGTCGGCATGTATATGTATGTTTTCATAGAGAAGATTTTTATGCTATCCATTTTACTATACAATGTAACATTCACATGTTTTTCTCTACTCACTTTTCTTTCACGTGTGACATTCACATGTCCTTCCCTATATACTCGCCCTTCAACATACAGTTCATACAATTTTCTATGATTGTAGTAGAAATGCTAACATATTGCATTCACACGGTTTTCTCTACTAACTTTTCTTTTGGGAAACACGGTCACATTTCTTTCTCTATTCGCGCTTTAACATACAATTCATACAATTTTCTATGATGTAATAGAAATGCAACGTATTACATGCACACGATTTTATCTGCACTCTTTACTTTTACGTAACACATCTACATCTTCTTCTCTACTCGCTCTTCAACAGACAATTCATGCAACCTGTATGTATGAAGTTGATAAATCCCAACACCGTTGACCGATCACAATGAAAATTGGCACATGTAAGCATTTTTCATGGAGAAGATTTTTATGCTATACATTCTCATAGTTTTCTCTACTCACTTTTCTTATGCGTAACACATTTACAAATCCTTCTCTATTTACCCTTAAACATACATTTAATACACCATTCTATGATTGAATTAGAAATGCAGTGTTTTAGAGTCACGCACTTTTCACTACTCACTTTTCTTTTGCGAAACACAATCACGTTTCTTTCTCTACTCGCTCTTCAACATAATACTCGTCCACTTTTCTATGATTGAAATAGAAATGCAACGTATTACATTTATATGGGCTTCTCTTCTCACGTTTATTTTACGTGACATATCCACATATTTTTCTCTACTCACTCTTCAATATGCAGTTAAATGGGTATTGGTATGTATGAAGTTGATAAACTTAACACAGTTGACAGATCACCATTAAAACTGGTACATTTAAGTGTTTTTCATGGAGGCTTTTATGTCATCCATTTTATTTTGAAACGTATTACATTCACGTGGTTTTATCTGATAGTTTTCACGTTTAAAGTCCCCCGTTTTTTGGAAACACGCCAAGATACTAAATGTAAGCATGAATATGCGTGTCGAGTTGCAAAATGGTCCATCTAGAGAAATATTTTCAAGACAACTGATTGACTTGGGTAATGGCAAATTCTCTTTAGACGTTTTCACCGTCTGCGTTACTTTTCCTGACTATTTCTGTCAGTTTACAGAATCAAAACCCGAACTCATTCAAAAGGTGTTCCCAAACGTTGCTCAGAATTATATAGGTCATATCTGGTTGAGCGAACGAGCTATTTTGGCTGCCGAGAACATGGATGTAAATGAATTAAATTTCAAAAGTCAAAGTGAAATTGCCGGTGAATTGAGAACATACAAATCAGTTGATTCCGTTACAAACCAAGATGATGCCGTCAACTATCCATCCAAATTTTTGAACTCGCTGGATTTGCCAGGATTGCCACCTCAGAATCTTCAATTAAAGGTTGGCTCGGTGATCATAATGTTGCGAAATATCAACGACACAAGGCTAGCGGTGAAAAAATTACTGAACAGCTTGATCGAAGAAACCTTTCTAAAGGGAAAGTATAAAGAAGAAGACGTTTTGATACCACGCATTCCAATGATTCCGACTGACATAACATTTGAATTTAAACGACTGCAGTTTCCAGTGCGGCTTGCTTTCGCTATGACCATAAATAAATCCCAGGGGCAGTCATTGAATGTTTGCGGCATTAATCTTCAAAACCCATGTTTCTCGAATGACCAATTGTATGTTGCCTATTCCCGTGTTGGAAAACCATTAGATTTGTTTGTTTACGCGCCAGGTAATCAAACAAAAAATATCGTGTACCTTAAAGCATTACAATGAAAATATTTAAGATAATATTACTAAAGTATTGCAGTGTTCGAGATAGATAACGGAATTTTGTAAGTAATTGTTTATGATTGACATTAAAAATACATAGAAAAGTATATTAACGTTATGCAAATGTGTTGTTGATATCACGGTAATTGTTTGATAGTCAATAAACAAAGTGATCACTCTGAAATACGTTTATATTCAATTTTTTGTTTAAATTACATATTTGTGACTGTATATTATCTGTTCTGGTGACCATTACTGAAAACTAAAGATGTCCTCACTTTATGTGCACTTTATAAGCGACGCCATCATCAGAACTTGACCAAAGAATATAAGTTTGTGCGACTGCAATGCAATGGCTTTTGTCTGGTCAGCTAGTTGTCAATAAAGAAGCACTTCGCGGGGAAAAAAAAATAATTTGTCGTATTTGGAGCCATCTAGCTTCTTTACGAATGCATATAAATGGTTTATTATTTCACTAATTGTCAGACAAACATTGTGTTAAGACTGAGGAAACCTGAAAAAGAAGATGAAACAAGAACCTTGATCAGAGAGGACGGTCCTGGCGGGATTTGAAGCGCAGTCCTCCCGTTTACGAGTGCGTGCCTTAACGGCATTGGCTCCCTGTCGATAAAAGAAACTTTGGAATATCTCGTTAATGCAATAAGCTTTCTCTTATCAGGAATTATTTTGAGCATTTATGTTATTTAGGGTATCATTTTCCGTTTATTATTTGTTCCTTTTTTACTTTCTTTTGTTAATGCTTTCTTAAACCATTGTTTTATCAGCTATAGTTAAACCAGCTTCCATATGTCGTTGTGCGTTGACAGAAACTACACCATTAGGTTCAAAACGGAATCGATTGCAGTTTACGTTCGTCTGGCAGTAACTGATACAAATCTTGTTATTGCTTTCGAGCCAGATTGAGAACAGTTGCACAACGAAACGAGAATCGAAAGCATCAATCATCTGAAGCGGTAGATGGAGCCGCCTGCCGCAGATAAATCACGAGTGCAAAAGATGGGTGGAGAAACCACTTCCCAACGTTTAGAGCAAAAGTGGTGTGGGTGTACATGTCAGACTATATAGGGTTCAGTAGCGGCTCCTGTATTAACGTTTATCGTCGGTAAATTCCCCAGCCAATTCTTACTTTCCCGGTAGACCACAAAGGAATCTCACAGCAGAGATAAATATCCCAAGGGCGACTTACAAAAACACCAGCAGTAAGTTTGTTGGCATAAATAAGTAGTAATCAGAATATGCCTAAACATTGTGTGAACAACGGTATAAAGCCTTTTTATCTTCATTTGAATAAATTAGCCACAATTTAATGTTAAAGTGTCATGAAAAAATTAATTTCTACGCGAAATATGGCAACGTTGTGGACCACTCGAAATGTACTTGTCGCGTGCACTCACAACAAATTCGGCTGCCTGCGAGGTTAGGGGAGGTAATTGACGTTGGTGCGAAAGTAGGTGGAAGGAGAAGGAAGGGTTAAAGTACAATTGTCTGTAATACGTAAGAATTTACCTTGCGATCATGAGTCCGTTCACATCAAGGGGGTAGTTACACATGACACCGCTAATTTCAGAGGGAAATTCCCCTTAAGAATAAAAAGTAAATAAATGGATACAAAAATAATAAAGACAAAATAAAATAAAAAGCATAACAATGAGATCACGTAAATAAACGCAGATGTTCCCACTCCTCCTCACACCTTATCTAGCGAAATATGCCACACTTTATTTCCAACGCTTCTTCTGTTTTTCCCTTTTCAAAAACCGAAACAAAAATAATACAAAACAAAAACAAAATACAAACTATCGCCTGTTGTGAAGTGAAATGCAACTCAATGTTAAGGTATTGTTTTAACATTAAAATACGTGATTTCGATTGTTCCATTTTTCTGTTTTCTTAACTATGGAAAACCGAACCCTCATTACTACTTGAACGAATGCATTATTTCAATTGCATTCACACCTTTCCGGCGTAAAATTTAGATTCGTGTCGACCTCCCAAGATAGTGGCCCGCTCAAGCGGTACGGTAAACTCACGGGGCGAGTGTTTTGTTTACATCGAAGCACACGCCAGTCAGGTGTTTTGTTTACAGCTGAAGCAGTGTTGACTGCGAGGCACATGCCAGTCAGGTGTTTTGTTTACAACTGAGGCAGCGCTGGCATGGAATCACACGCTGGTCGGATACAACACACGTCGTTGGCGTGTGCGTTGCCATTTACATTGGCGAAAAAATGAAATGTTTACAAAACGATTAAACCTGCCGAAACGAAATTTGGCATTCTATATTTCTTACACCTGCATCTATCAGCCAGGTTCTTCCACCTTCTATAACGTTTATATTTAAAAATACATAGAAGCAAAGTATCTCCTTGGAGAATCCAGTTTTGAACTCAAAACCACACGGTAAAATTCTTCTGTTTATGCGTTAATTATTTAAAGAGACGCACATACTTGACAAGATGCGGAGATTTGACGAGTCACACTGCTTTACGCGAAGTTGAAAATGTACACGGGTAAGCAACGTGCACGACTACTAAGTAGTTTGTGAAATAAAAAGTGCAATCACAACTACTTAATCCAAATCCAAATGTATTTGCAAAGTGCGATTTCATCATCGCGCATCCTTTTTATTCTTCTTTATCTGATTTGTGTAGAGGGTTTAAGGGGAGTTGAAATGGTGAATTTTGGGATTTTTCTTTCCAAATTCAGGTTTTACTTGCATACGAATATTTCAGATCTTTTGCACGTTTCGGCATACGTTTGATTGAGGTATGTTAAGCCATTAAAACCATTATTGAAAATAAAGCTGCATATAGGCTTTACGCTTTCTGATTTTAACAGTAATTTCAGAAGAACTAATAATGTTCTACACATATGCCCCATTATCTCTGAAAGTTATTGGTATCACGCATTTGCAGCTAAATAAGCTTTAGTTTAATGAAACGAGTTTTATGTATCAGGCATACTAGTTAATTTCTATTTTTTTATAGTTTTCAACTCGGTATACTTAAATAAAAATCTAGGTATTGTACTTAAAGATCATTACTTTGCTTCTGATGAAGAAAATGTGTTTTTTGCTCGATCAGTCAACTGTAAAAATACCACTGAATACCATAATTGTCTTAAATAGTATTTTAGATAATGTGTCGTCTGTTAACATTGAAGAGATAGGGCATTTCGACCCCCCCCCCCCCCCCCCTTAATGATTTGTAGCGCATCTCATCTACAGAGGCAACGAATGAAGAGAGGAATAATACTGAAATGAGCTCAAAGACCAAGTCCTTTCACCCCAACTGAGATTTTATGTATGCCTCTGCAGTTTAGGAACCATGAAAGTTGACATATCAACGGATTAAATATTAGATTACCAGTGAAAAGTTTATAATTATTTTTAACCTTCAGTCACATAAAAGCGTATGACACGTATGCAAATTCTTGCTGTTTTCAAAGCACACACGCAACACGTGTTGACTAAAATTCCAGCAAGAGAATAGTTGTGGAGTTTGGAAAATAAGGTGTCGAGTTGTCAAAACTCAGAGGGTTGCGCAACAGTTTTAGCCCCAGCTTGCGAGTCGTTACGTAACACGTGGTTATAAAGTGTAACCCAATAAAGCCTTAAAAAGGACTTTAGCCCAAAACACACTACCTACTCTTTCTCGTCTTCCTCTGTGGCCTAGGGATAACATGCTAGCCTCGGGTTCCCGATCAATTTTTTCGGCATAAAAATCCTTAGCATGTCTTCCTTTGAAAGGGAACTAGAGTTATAGGGTGCGTGTCGTAGATTTACGTCACGTAAAAGAAGCTCAAGCCTGATAGAGTCCTCTGAGCAAAGTTAAGCGGTCTTTCACGCTAAATGTAGAATGGAACGCTGAGAACCATAGAAGTTAAAGAGCGTGCATAAATAAAACTCAATTTCAAATTCACATTCATTCTCGAATCTCTGGTGAGGGCAGAATATGCCGTAATATACCTACGTTTGGTTTACCGCAGCTGAAAGCCGTGCTTAACCCTTGTCTGCATAATACTCGCACAAAGCCTTCATCGTTCAAAATATTTCCTCAGGGCGTAATTATAAAACATACGCAACCACATGTAGTCTAGTACGTATCTAACAGTAACTCCGTCTACACTCTTGTTTTTACAGTTGCCTCTAGGAATATGCTGTAAAGAAAATGCCTTGAACCCGACCGTGTTACAACCAGGGTTTGTAATACACAGGATGGGAGGGTTAGTGTGGTATGGAGGTAACGTGTTTGCCTCACATACAAGAGATCCTCTTATCCTAGAAATTCGAAACAGAAATGCTTCAACTGTGGTCCAATCTATCCAACCAGTTGTAAGTATAGTGCTAATGATATCGTTTTCGTAATGTCGCAAATTGTTTCCTGCAAATCAAGTTATAGATCTGTAACTTAACTGCATTTTCAGGTGGATTTAAATGGACGGCATTTGGAGATTCGTTTGTGCGCAAACCCGAGCTTTCTAACTTTAACCGAGCAAGATGGTTCCGCGGTAACGCGTGAGGCTCGCATTCAAGAGGTCGTGGGTTCGATTCCCGTGGTGGAACTTCCTGACCCATGGTTTTTTTTCGGGGGTTTCCCCGGATAATTACATCCCCCGAATTTCCTGTGATTCCATTAATAATTTCATTCAACCTTCAATCCAGTTGGTTCTTTCAGGGTCGCAAGTGTCAGCGAAGGCGTTAGGTGCAGCTTGGTAGGGATGATATGCGCACAGAAACTCCTTCTATCCCTCGTCCGTGGGATCTGGGTGGACCAGGGGGCGGCATCTGACGGCATTCGACACCTCCCCCCCCCCCCCCCCCCCCGTGAGGCCTACCTGAGTTGACCCTGGAAAATCTAAAGACTTCGAGGTGTCGTCAAACTTGGGAAGCCTTAGGGACCTCTTATCAATGTCTGTGTCGTTAGTCTGGATCTGGCCGCCCGATGTCTCCTTTCACCTCATCCTTCCCCCTTGAGGGCATAGGTACAATAAGGCTGGCTTCAGTGCTGAACCCCCTCCGTATCTCTCCTATTCCTATTCTAGCTTTTTCCGTGCGCCCGCAATCCAAGTTGAAAGTTTCGGCAATAATTCTGACATCATAGAGCCCTCTTTATGACGGTTGTACATTTTAACATCATGCGTAGCGACATACCAGTCTGTTCGTTAGTTCATTGTTGGTGTATATTGTTTCAACATTTAAAACTTACTAGTTTCTCGAGTTATGTCTGGAATCGGGCCATGTCAATTCGAGCTCAAGAAAGTTCCAATTACAAGACAAGAATAAGAAAATATGGGAGTCCAGACCGAGTAAACAGTAGTTTGGGTAAATGTGCTTCGTCAGCAACTCGTGAGTGTTTCTGCTATTGTGAAGGTATCATGATAAAAGACGTGAATTACAACAAAATCAATTATTTCGTCAGAGCAAATGTCCATGATTGTATGTTATGTACTGGCTGTTTACCAGCTCATAGTCTTAGAGGAATGAAGGGGAGAGGAGTGACATTCCAGGTTGTGTAACCCGAGTTTTGTAAACCTCCGCGCAAACGTTGTTCTGCTGGTTACATTACCAACGTGCCTCCTATGTTATTCGCGCTATGTTAACTCGCTGGTAATTTCTCTTAATTTCAGTTGTAAAATCGTACGAGCATGTCGGAAGCAATAAAGTAGTGTAGAAGTAGATAAAGATCATCCTAGGAATGTTGTGAAATCTGCTATGATATTGTGTCAGAACAAAGGGATTCAGAGGGACAGTTCTATGCGTAAAACATTTTTATAGGATGATTGAAACAAACACACCTAAAGAGGTTTTTAAAGGGACGCACCTTTGGTTTCACTGGGTCACACTTTCGTTTGCTTGCCCCTGTACACGTGCGATCTCAAACCCATAGAACTAGCTTGGGCCAAGGTGAAATAGATAATTAAACAAATGTTACAGGTAACTTATCCTTACAGGAATGACACGACATAACGCTCGAGGATACATCACTTGCGACCGAAACAATCTGGCATGGTGTTTGAAAAATATAGAGAAGGTAAAAATGATCAGTGGGAGAAAGACAACGTATTTGAGAACATCGTTTAGGTACATTTTCTAACCTAAGTATGTTGCATGAACTGAAAATAGCATTTACGTTCCGCAATTTCGAGCGACTTCTTTGCTTTATTCTAGCGTGAATACACATTCCAAGGTTGGCATTACTATCGTAAGCGCGACCAGAAGCACGACTCGAGCTTCAGATATCGCTGTGTACCTGGAGTTGTTCAGTGATGTACCGACTCGCTGCATTCCTGTCAGGGACCACTGTGTTTACTTGGCTGAGATCCTCCAGTCGTCAACCTGCTAACCAAACTGTTTCATTTTGTCTGTCAGTGATTCTGTTGTCGCAGGTGTAACGTTGTGTGTAGAATTCTATAAAACGAATAGGCAGACATGAAGTACAAATTAAGTCTCGACGAAGGAACTGAAAACACTAAAATTTGAACCATTCACAGAGGTGATAGGGAGGTTGCTGACATAAAGTAAGAGATATTGTTTCATCGTATTATTTTGCGAACGTAATATAAAGGTATGGACATTAATGCATTTGATTTTCAAAGATAGTGAAGGTCACCTAAACCTTGTCGACACAGAAATCATAGTTTTGCCTCATTTACAACAAAGGGTAAACAGAGATACCTTTGAAGACGGAACAGGTCAATAGGCCTAATCCTTGTAGGTGATGGTGCTGATGATCATGATGATGGTAAACAGAGATAGCTAACATCCCCACACAACAAAAATATGGCCCCCTAACCTATTTTTACTTTCTCTACGACGCATAATAAGTAGGGGAAATATCGCATTCGACCCAAAACTTCGATGTGTAGATTTCACCGGAAATATGCTTTGAGGCCCCTGAATAAAGAAAAAAAATGTTTAGAAAAAGGTCCGTCCGTCCGTCCATCCGTGTGTGTGTATATGTGTGTGTGTGTGTGTGTTTGTGTGTGCGTGCGCGCGCGCGCGTGTGTTTCTGTCTGTGAACGACATAACTCAAAAACGAAAAGTCGGTTTAAAACCAAAATTAGCATTGAAGTTTAATTTCTTTCAAGGATGCGACAAGAAGATTTTGAAGAAAATGCCTCCGCTCTAAACTACCCTTTACATGGAATATTTTTCGAAAAATTTGCATTTTTGGCTACGGCCCATGTAGCCCTGTTTACTCTTGAGGTCTTTGCATAACTGGTCCCAAATGACCTCGTCGACGGGCCCTTAAACTCCACACTCACTCCGCATAACCGGTAAACCGTAAGAGATAGACCAAATCTTACTATATAAACAATGTAGATGTCGTTATAACACCCAAGTTATGTCTTCTACACTTCATGTATTAGGCAGATTGCCTTTGTTCAGCTCCATCTCTTCCTTGGGCGTCCTAATTCTCTTCTTCCTCGAGATCCAGGTAATGTCCAAATGCATTTTTCATGGATTGAGCCATTTTGGAGAGATTCTTTGTTATTTGTGTGAGTTTTGCAATTCTTGAAACTTCTCTCAAACGGAAGGTCATTATTCAGTTTTGTTTCTCTCTTGGCCGTGTAAAGAGAACGGAAATTTCAAAGTCATGTAACGACCAGCATTAAAAGATTTGGCTATCGCTCAAAGCCTACTGTATTCCCATATTCCCCTTGCACCTAGGAGAAAATTAATATAATTTCTGAAAATGTGTATTTCGACCAACATGAAGATATAGGAATAAGAGTTTGTAAGAATAGCTAGTACAAGAGTAGAGAAAGTCATGTGAGTGCAACATATGCGATTTTTTAATTTTGTTTCTGTGAAACTTTTTGTCGGATGGAATTAGCAGAATTATTACTATGTTTACTAGCTGTTTCACATTTCCGGATCGCTTTTCAGAATTTCAGAATTTAAAATATTCCTGAGAACTTCCCTACCCAGCTCACACTGCACTCCTATTAATACGATTGATAAATTTACATTCTCATCAGTTTTCTCTAGGATATTGCTGTTTCCTGCTTCTTCGTGCACTGTCTCGCAAAATTCAGCACACGCACTTGTTTACAAATCCCCTTCTGCTTCTTTGACAATCTCCCTTGTGTATGCGTTGCACGCTCTGAGATGTAGTGTTCCTCTGGGTTCAATTTTCAAAAGGGAGGTGCGGTTTTCTTTAAAACCGGCCTACTTGTTTTGATATCTAGTAGTTCATTTTTAAGCCGAAAGATAATTTCAGTCATCTGGAATGAAACAAACGACGGAAGTTCGAGTAGGGCACCTTATTCTATGCAGTCACCCTTTGAATCTACTTGGTGATCTATCTCGATTTGGAAACTTATGAACATCCCTAAATCTACATTTGTGGTGTTTGAACACTCAAAAATACATCTAGGCTTCCCGACAGATTGGGACGCAAACCCACGCATACCATGAGACCCAAGTTGCTTGGCCGTACGATTATTGCAGTGAACGGCGGGTGACCAGGGATATATGACGTCACTGCGTTGGAAGCCTCTACAGTAGAGACAGGCAAAATAGGAAGAAAAAATTGCCAAAATGTGAAAATTGAAAAAATAATCACGAAATATGATGAAATAGATATTTTAAAATGAAAACATCTTAAAGCTAATTGGTTTGAAGCAGGTTTACTTCATTATTTGTAAAGACAAACTTTGTAGACTTTCGTTCATATTTAATAATAAAATAGCAATGAAATAGAACAAACTGCATGGAGTTTAGCGATCTTAATCATTGTGAAACCTTTAAACTAAGAGAAAAAAACTAAAAGAATTTGATGGTTGGTTTGTCCTTGCTTAATAATTGGAACATAATGTAGCTACAATATGCCACTAAAAGATTTTCAATTTCATCAGGTGAAAGGTTGCATCGTGTATATCTGTCAATGTTGTTTTGTATTATGAACAAGATCACTCCACATCACACGATGAAATGGGAGCATATTTGTATCATGCTACATTTGGTAGCTTCATATTTGCTGGTGTGTGTGCGCCTCTTACCTTCAAGTATCTTACTAACTTGCGGAGAATAGAGTATGCTGGATTCTTTTCCAGCAGTAAATCAAATTTCTTAGAAATGACTCTCTCGAGTTTCCCTGGAACTTCTTTCTTCAATCCTTCCACGAATTGCAGTACTTAATGGCAACCTCTTCGTTTTCAGCTTTTGTAGTACAGTTTGTCTAAACCGTCCTGACATTTTCCCGCTCCCAAAGTAAAGATGTGTAATAGCACTTTCATAAAACAGAAGTGGCGGCCAGTCTTCCAGCTGTGGTGAGAGTGATACGTTCATGCGTTGTATATGTGACTGCCTCCAAGTTCTGATAACCTTCTAGTCACTTGCTCCCCCTTCCACTCTCACCACTTCTCCGCAGTTCTCACAAGCGCATATGGAGTGTCACGACGTTTTAGACGAGCTGTACAGGCAAAATGTGCCTGTAAGTCAGTTCGCCCTTAACTTGCTAATTTGCAAATGATTCTTGGGCAAATGGTGTGCAGCTTGCAGACTCTGAGTTAAAAGTATCAACTACCTGCATTAAATGTGTACAGAGTAGATGTGAGCGTATGTTTCCTGCTGATGTGCCCTATTATTGACGCAACACTCGAAACTGCGCCTCTCATTCTTCAGGAGAACTGTGTAGTTGGTACATTCCTGTAGCGGCTTTTCTACTGAGTGGAAATCACTAGTGACGGAAATGTTCTCACTCCATAGGGCGCATCTAGCCAGATTAATTACAAGTCCGCGCCGTGCCCGAGTGGTAATACCATTCGCCTCCTACCAAAGCGTCCCGAGTTCGATCCCAGGTGACCTCATGTGGGATTTCTGGTGGACAAAGCGGTGCAGAGGCGGATTTCCTCCGAGTTCTCCGGTTTCTCCCGCCACCGGTGCTCCATCGTCATTCCATATATCATCAGTGTCACCGCCAGCGGTGTCATATATAGTAAAGGCGGGTATCAAGCTCTACAAAAAAAAAAAAAAAAAAAAAAAAAAAAAAAAAAAAAAAAAAAAAAAAAAAAGTTCATATTATAAAATATGAAGAAATGTGAAGATTTTTCTGAAGCTTTTGGCAAAATATTGTGAAATATTAACTTTTTTGTCACGTTCATTGAATGCTATACATTGGAAAACGTAAAAGCTCTTGTTCCCACACTGAAATTTCATATTTTGCCTGTCTCTACATATCAATTGTTCTTCAATTTGCGAGAACGAAGCAACATAGAAACACGGAGCTTTTACTGCTCTGTTTTACTAAACAAAATAGTTATTCTGAGTCACTTGATTTTAAGTTAACGGTACCTTTAAAATTAGCAGGTTTGCAAACATTTATGCTGGGCTTCACTGGCTATTGACAAAATATCGCTTGATGGACATTAAATTAACGCTTCGTCACTTTTTACAGGACTACTAACAACTTTGTGAAGATTGACAACAGACGTGTTTTAATTAGGTGTGGTGTGCCTTCGAAAACAAAAGAGAAGCTTAGCGCGTGTATGTTTTTACTAATATCAGCACAACCAGTGGCGGCTCGTGACTTGTCGCAGTGGGTATGCAGTACATTACATCCTGTCCACCTTTACTCCCTTTCTTTCTTAACACACACCACACAATTCTAATTGTAAATTCAAATGGGCAATTGAGCTCTTATGTCTTGCTATTTTTTGTTTTAAATGATCAATATCACAAGAAGTATTATTTGTTCAGACACCATTTGTCTCACTCGCAAACAATAAGCACGGAAAACAGCTTCTCTTATAAAAATAAACCAGAAAGATTTATCTCTTTTAGTTTCGCCATGTTATTCATTTCCACACTTTCATAGATTTAAATTTCCCGTTACATGCAGACACAACTGCATGCAACTTGCTGCCAGAACACAAACATAACAAACAGTAATAAAAACTGTAACAAAATAACTATTCCAAACTGAAGTATTGGCCTTAGCAAATTACGACATGAAGAGTAATTATATGCATTTATAATCGTTTAATAAGACTAGATGTAGGTAATTGTGTTTATAACATTAATATAATATAGAATATGGCTACATTATATTTAGAACTGTCACGTTGGCTGCCTAGTAGGTTCTGCTAAACGGGAGAGAAATGCTCGTAGCAAGGAAAACGGAGGGACTTGTACGAGAACATAGTGCGCTTGCGCGGTAAGAATCGCATGTGTGGCCTTGTCGATTATGCTGCCTTAACTCGCCGTCTCTTAAATGCAAGCTTTGCACTGCTCCCCGCGTACCCCTCGCCTAAAAGCTACCTTCGCCAGTCGCAAAATCGGGTTTATGCGCCTCAGCTTGTTGACTGCGTGAGCTGACATTTGGTAAAGAGGGCGCGGGAAAATTAAACGAGCAAGTTCATATACGTACAAGAAAGTTGGACATTCGACTTTCTCATATGAATGTCTACACACATTCGCATGCGGAAAAAAATAGTGGGTGTGCAGTTGCGAGTATGCGATCCCCCAGGAGCCGCCACTGAGCACAACGCTACTTCGTACTCGATGCGCAATTTAGGAAAGCTGTCGTTAAGTAAAGCGCCATATGACATCCCGTAGCAAAGTGCCCTAATTATCGGGAATATATCTGACAACCATGCTACAGTTTGTGTAATTACTAATTAGTATACTAGCATCACAAATTGACTCGTTATTGGGTGAAATTATGGCTTTCTGCAGCGTGTCAACTGAATGATTAATGAATACATTCAGCCAACAATACCTAGATACAGCCATAGAAAAATAATTGAGCGCACTAGGGGAGAAGCATATTTCTTTGTAAGCCCCACGTCGTGGTGCAGCATGGTTTACACAAGTGGATATTTCCAACATGCAGTTGAGTTAGATTAGATGATTTGAAGGGAGGAAAATGACTCGTGAAGAGTTGAGCGGAGCTTTGGGAGTCAAAATGCTGATGCTGAACTCGGACTACCCTCAAGTGCATTGTTGGTGTAACCAAGCGTTGCTGTTCGACATCCCGGCATTTCCCAGAGTGAGTCAATAAAAAACAAGGATTCTTGTTATCTATTATGCCATTTTATCACATTTTCACTTTAAAATTGATAAGTTTATAAGCATAATAAAATATTCTCTCTTTTCTGAAAGTAACATTTGTTGAATTTGAAATAAAACAGCAATCTGCTGACAATATCGTATTTAAATCCGTTTTATAAAATTATAACTTACTCTTAAGCTTATTTCGTATAAAAGTGAACAGACGAAACAATTAGTTACTAAAAGAATCAAGCGCGAACAAGTCAACTTTTTTGGGGTGCAAAACATTTGGAGTAGTAGAAATGGCTGGTTTTGTCTTTGGGCAGTTCATTTGTGAATAAATAGTGAGGTTTTAATGTGATCACCAAAATATGTTGTACCTACTTTAAAAAGTGTAGCGCTCATGATATTTTCAATATTATGAAGTGAGAAACAAACTACGTTAAAATCGTGCATTTTTACTTATTTATTTTACTTTATTACTCTTTTTTCGTGTCATGGGTTCAAGCTAAATGAATAAGTAGGTACGTGTTTCGTCAGATTTGTTTTGCAATATAAGTTTCGCGTTTCTCGTATATTTGCCATGCCTGGCATATCGAATGGATAAATAGCCTTCATGATTATGAATCCGGAATGTTTCCAGTTATGTTCGCAGACGACCTTGCCGGGAATTGTAACGGCCACTTCGTGAAATAAAAGGCCTTGTCATGGCGGATTGCAAACAGGCACTCTTGGATATTGCGGCTTTTTATGTCTAGAGTTCAACTACATGCCATTTGCCACACGCTTACAATAACGTACGTTTAGCGAAGAAGACACTAATGAAATCGAGTTTGCCTTTCAACATTTGATTTTCTTTGCATTTCGGTATAGGTTTGATGGGTTTATTACTTTCTCTACTGGTAAGTAGGGGAAGTATTGTATTCCACCCAAAAAGTCGATGTCGAGATTCCACCGGGAATATATGTTTTGAGGCCCCCCCGAGTCAAAAAAAAGAGCATTTTTAAAAAAAGGTCCGTGTTTGTGTCTGTGTGTAAGTCTGTGGACAGCATAAATCAAAACCGAAAAGTCGGTTAAAAACCAAAGTTGCTATTTAGGTTTAATGTCTTTCAAGGATGCGACACGAAGATTTTGAAGAAAATAGCCCTACCCTAAACTACCCTTTACATGGAAAATTTTTCGAAAATTTTGATTATCTTGAAAATGGCTCTAACGATTTTGAATAAAATGTCATATGTTTGAGATATTTTTATGACAAATGAAATGTATATCTTGAATTTTCTGGCTATAGCCCCTGTAGTCGTATTTACTCTGGACGACTTTTGCATAACTGGCAAACCGTTAGAGATAGGCCAAATCATACTGTACAGAAGATGTAGATCTTGCTAAAATACACAATTTATGTCCAAATAAATTTTCTTGTAGGGTGAACCATTTCGGAGATATTCCTTGTTATGTGTGTGAGTTTCGGAAAACCTAAAACTTTCGTGAAATGGATCATCGTTCATTTTTTATATGTTAAGTGTGCAAAGACAACAGAATCTCAAAGCTTTAAAACATTTGACTATCGCACAAAGCCTACTGTATTCTAGCATTCTCCTTGCACCTACAAGAGAATAAGCAATAAGATAATTTGTACAAATGTTTATCTTAACTAACACGAAGAAGATCTAGGAATAAGAGTTTGTGTGAATGGTTAGTACAAGAGTAGACAAAGTCATGTGAGTGCAACACATCAGATTTTTCTCATAGTGTTGAATTAAAGTATGTACTTAGAACTAAGCTTAAGTTCATTAGGAGTAGTGTCCATGGCTCACATTCGGAAAGCCCAGGTTTAATGCTACATGCGGGCTATTTGGCCCATAGCTTCTCTTGGTCGATAGGTAAATGGATGACATAAACTGACCACCACGTGCCCATGTAGATTTTGAATTGAAATAAGCAGACGAAATTCTATCCAGTATCAACTCGATGGTGGCCCTTGCTGCTATTCATATTAAAAGTAATTCTTCTATCCATTTAACATTTAGAAACGTTAGTGCTTGGCTAGAAATAGTTTGAAATTAGGCCGTAAGTACTTGGCTACGCGCAAAACGTGAAATCACCACTCTACTGATTCTGTCATAATCCCATTTCTGTTTTTGGAAAATTCAAACAAATAAGGAGTATCCGGAAATTGTGCGCTCCAAAAAAAAAGTATTTGACATACCTATATTTTATATTTTAACGAGTGGAATAAGATTTTGTCTATCTCTTCCCGTTTACCAGTTATGCCGAAGTTGTCCAGAATGAAAAAGATTTCTGAGGACATTCCCTGAAATTTTAAGATAAGCATTTCATTTGTCATGAAAATATCTTAAACATGTGGTATTGGAATCAAACTGGTTAGTGCTGTTTTGAGAAAACAAAAATCTTAGAAAAATATTCCATGTAAAGTGTAGTCTGGAGTGAAGGAATTTTCTGGAAAATCTTAGTGTCATATCCTTGGAAGATGCTGAGTTTAAATAAATTGGTATAGTATAGCACGTTTGGTGTTAGCCGACGTTTCATTTTTGAGTTCTGCTGCTCACACACCCACAGAACTTTTTAAAATTTTTTGGATTCAAGGAATCTCAATACATTTCCGGTGAAATACAATAGGTGCTTCCCCTACTTACTGTAGTAGTAGGGAAAGTAAAAAAAAAAATAAACATAATACAAACATAAGTTACCACACACAAAAAATGAAAAAAAACAAGAGAAGTAAAATGATAACATTTGTGCACTGTATTAAACTTGGGCATTCATAGTATTTGTTCGTAGTTTTGGGCCAGTTTCAACAGGATTTGAAATTTGAGCGCACTTTTCTTATGTTCAACGCTGCTTCAGTTGTTTCATTCTTACAGAAGGCAAAATCTCTGTAAGTAGGTGCTCCACATTAGTGCTTACGCCTAGTAACATTCCGGAATATGACATTGGCCCAATGGAATACTGGGGATATCTTTGAGAGTAAGCAGTAGTGTTATAAATGGGTCAGAGTATTTAATTTTTTACGTCCTGCAGTCCGTTGTTGTTTTAAAAACAAACAAAAGAGATGATACACAAAGAGCGTTTGTAGTTTCCTCATCAACAATGCAGTGCTTCTAACGAGCAACTTGCCCTTTGGGCTGACCCCAGTTTTCGTTATTTAAATCAGTTTGAATGAACAGAAAACCTCGGTGGGCGTAATTACATTGAATTTACATAACGCAACGTGAAACATCACGCTTCTGGAAACATCTGTTGCGGCTTTAAGAAAATAGAGTTTAAAGTCAGACTAAGAACCTTGCAAATTTAAGATATCGCTTATTACAGTTGTGCACTACTAGTATTTGATGTCGAAACAAACAGTATAGAGCAGGGGCGTCGGAAGCTGGGACTCTTTCACCCCCAAAAAATATTCAGGTGGGGTACTGAGCCCCCTTGCTGGTTTTCAATTATTTTGTATCCCTTCATTATTTTTACGGCACTGGTACAAACCATAGTTTAAATACCTGGTGAAATAGGATCATTGTGTTTTGCGAACGCAGTTATGTGGTTTCAGATGCGATCAGTTCAGTACGTATGTACGTACATAGTATGGATACGCTTAAGGTAGGTACACAAAATACGTATAGGTAAACGTACACGTAGCATACTACTGTTAATGTGAACCTTAAAAATAATCCCTGTTTTGACGGATAATAATAATGATGATGATAATGATAATAATGAGGTATTGGAACAGAGGTGGGCTTCCCAAATTGGATCTATTGTAGGCTACCACAACCCGGGTGGTGTGTGGGTGTGGGTGGGGGTGTGGGTGTGGGTGGGTGTGTGGGTGGGTGTGTGTGGGTGGGTGGGGGTGTGGGTGTGTGTGGGTGTGTGTGGGTGGGTGGGGGTGTGGGTGGGTGTGTGTGGGTGGGTGGGGGTGTGGGTGTGTGTGGGTGTGTGTGTGTGTGTGTGTGTGTGTGTGTGTGTGTGTGTGTGTGTGTGTGTGTGTTAGTACAGGATAATTCAAAAGCGGAAAGTCGGTTAAATAGGAAACTACTTGGTAAATGTAGTTTGCCATTTTCGAGAAATTCCTTGTCAATGGTTTGAATTTTCATAATGTTATACTTTTCTCCAACAGGAAGTCGTTATTCGCTTTTTATGTTCTGGCCATGCAAAGAGACTAGAATGTCATCACGCAGCGGCTAGCTCTTAAAAGATTTGACTATCGCTTAAGAGTGTGTTCTCTTATTCCCATTATATCGATAAGGAAATACCATTTATACAAATGTCTTTCTCGATTAATGTGAAGTAAATAAGAGAATAAGTATTTTTAAGAATAGTTTGTACAAGAGTGGATAGAGAAAGTCATGTGAATACACACATTAGAATTTTTCTTTTGAAAAATGAACGGATGAGTGGAGCATTATCTACCTCAGAGCCATTTGTTACGTTTAGGTAAAGGCCATAAACCACTCCCGCTTTGCGAATGAAAATGCTGAAGGGTTATTACGAGGTAAGGTTTACGCTCTGATCAAAGCAGAGATGAAAATTGAGGTTATGTTTATGTGTTGCTTAAAATCCAACATAAAAATTGAAAGTTCGGACATTGTTCATCGGAGGATGCAGTATTGCAGATACGTTTTATGCGGCAGTTCATTTAGCGGACATTGACCCTTTTCGGCTGTTTTGAGCTTATGGTGTCGAAGCTTTAAGAAAATTATCTTTCAAACTCCTGCATGGCAAGTTTCCAAGTCATTTAATGTTCGCTGGCAAACTGCTTGGCACATAATAGTAAAATTACGACCAAGCCCGATGCGGAAGTTGATTCCATTTATGGAAGAAAACCATCCTACCGAAGTGCGTCAGTGTGTGAGATAGCTTTGCTGAGGTGGACTGAGTGAAACATTAGCTTTATCTTAATGTGGTAACCTTGCGGGAAAGATAGTATATCAATGTGTGACGTAGAATTCCACAGGCAACATTATTTTTGGTTTCACAAACCTATATTTGCTGAACTCGCCACGAACTGCATTTATACGACAGTGGTCCTTAAATGAAGTCCGTTTTATATTCATATTGAATTTAGATTAAAAAGTACTTCAAGGTTGTTAAGTATGTAACTCATAACATTTTAATATTAAGTTTGCTATTCACTTAGCGATACTTTAAGGCAGCGTTTACTAAGTTTAAAACACTTACGACATATTTCACGAAGTTTCTTTAAATATAACTTGACGTTTAGTTAACAAACACGTTTTTCAACTTGAAAGGCGTGATTAGAATTTATTTATATTACCAATATATAATTGTATTGGCAAACAAAACTGTTTTAAGTATCGCCTTTTGGTAAAAGGTAAGCCTTCTTATGGTGTCACTTTTGGTCCATATATTTCTAAATATAGCATTTCTAGGCAGACATTTTTGCTACGTTGCTTTCAAAGTGTACACAGAGTTACTCAGAGATGCCTTTAAATTAAGGACATATTTGGCGATGCGTTGGTCTTAATGTTTGATGAAGCACTGAGCATGGCATAATGAATCTTCAATTAAGTTAAGGGAACCCTTTGCTGAAAATGTTAAATTTCTTCTTTCGCTATTTACCCTCCTCCTATGGAGGACTTGCATCCTCAGGACTTACAAGTTTGGGATCAGATGGCTGCTGAGGAGTACAGGGACTCTTGAATCAGTGAGTATATTCAGAATGGGTCGTTAGCACAATACTTGGTATGAGAATGAAGAAGGGAGATGAAATGGATGAAAGGAAATGTGATTATGGAGCAGTTTGTGCAATGAATGGCGGAGAAACCGGAAAATCCGGAGATCACCTGCCCAGACGGCAGTTTATGCGCAACAAAACCCACATACGGTCCCCTTGGTGAACCAGTCGGCCACGGCGTCACCTAAAATGTAAGTTAAATTTCACAATTTCCGATTAATGAAATATAATTTTGCCCCGCTTTGAGGTGTAAGAGGTGTTTAAATTTCACTTCTTATTTTTAAGCTTTCACGATATTCAAAAGACTGGAATATTTTGGAAGGAGACCACAACGATCGGAAGATAAAAAAAAAAATTAAATCATAATAGGCGGATGGATTTTTAAACATAGTTTCTTACAAGCTAAGGAGTCATTTTTATTTGTTGTTCATAGTTTTCCAGATAAGCCCATTAAGTACGCAATTCCACTATTTTAAGTGGGATAAAAAGGTGTTCTACATTTGTTTGTTGACCTTTCAAGCGTTTACACTGAAAATTTCAGATTGAGTGAATCTCCAGCCTTGGAAGCATTTGCATTGAAGAAAAATACTGAAAAAGGTCTGTCTGTAAAGTAGAATTAACCTGTAAATTCACCAATCACTAAACAGGACGCGGACAATTTAAATTATCTTGAAGGGGGTTTAGATCTGAAGGAGGTAGAAAATATAAATAGATTATAAAAATATTACAAGAAAGTTGTAAACAGTTTTCTTATGAAAAGAAAAAGTAATATATTTTGTTCGAGGGTTTGTGAAAAGTTTGGTATAGCTGAACATAGGACATAGTATAGGACAAACAGGATAGGTGACACCATTCCTTAGAACTGAGTAAAATGCACGCGGAAATAATTAGGTATCCGCGAAATGAAGTGAATTTTGGCTTGAGAGATGACGTCGGACTCTACCCATGACACCATGTCATTAAAAAAAGTTATTTTGTTGTTTAACGAAACTGTCAATTGCCAGGATCACATCAGTGTCGCCAGTGTGCCGGAATGTCGTCCCGCAGGAGTTCTTTTACCTGCCAGTAAATCCACCGACATGGAGCTGTCGTATTTAAGCACACTTGAAAACCATCTGTCTGGGTCGGATTTGAACCCGCGACCTTGGGATCAGTAGGCCAGCATCTAACCAACTGAGCCATCTAAACCGACGACACCATGTCGAAGGTCCGTGCTTCAAATACGTCTGTGACATTGGACTTTTCAGTCTGACTGTACCTACCTTTACAAACTTAGCGTACACAAGACGTGTGTTAATTAATATTGATTGACCTAATAGTGGTTAACTATAAAACACGGGACTTAGAAACATACGAAATTGTAAGTCAACGTAGGTATTTTATCTCAAAATGAATTTGAGAACGCCTTGTGGTTTACCGGGAAAAGAGTAGGAGAATTTAATGTAGTGTCGGTATGTTGCCATGGTAGCTCAGTTCGTTAGAACCGCGGTATAGAAAGTTAAAGATCTGCGGTTCAAATATCGGCTATGAAATTGAATTTTGTATTCAAAATTAAATTAAAATGCATACGAAATAGAATTTTGCACCTTGCCAACGTTACTGTACAGACAAAGAACAATTCAAAATGCTGACCTTTCAGAAGCTGGGATTTAGCTTTTATCATAGGAAGCCGCTTACTCCACTTAGTAAGGTAAATGGGTATTGCAATTTTTTTTTTGTTTTTTTTTTTGTTTTGTTTTGTTTTTTGTGTAAAGGAGCATAAAGGTCAACCATTTTAATTATGTTTAAAGCACTGATACACCTCGGATTGTGAATCTTGATAGTACCCACACGAAATGATTCGGTCAAGGACATGGCGAAACAAAGCTGCCCCGGATTACCTACGGTACTTCCCCAAATACTGAGCTAAATTTAATTCCTGGGTAGAGTTTCCGAGATTTAAAATGAATATTCTCCTCTAAGTATAGTATGTAGGTATATCCCGGTAATTGCTGTTTCACATTGCCGTTTCACATTGCCTTAGAATGGACTGAAGTTGGAAAGTGAAGCCTGGATATCAACCTGTCTTTAACGTGTGCATTATTATTTCAGTTGACACCTTTCAAGTCATACGTTTGGTCTTTGGAGCATTACGTTAAAGATTTCAACCTTAACCCAAATTAAAAGGAACTAAAAGGGAACAAGCACGATTTAAATTAACTCTCTATTGGAGTTCATTGTATGAAAAGAAGCATTTAGTCACGACTTTAGAATATTTTAATAATGGTTTTATTACTTTCATATTATATTAGCCTTTGGTAATTACATTTGTTTCACTCCACCCCAAAAATCTGGTGTTAAGCTTATGTGTCCATTATTAAACAAATCGTATTAAACAGAATGTATCGGAACAGGCAAGACAAGACACAAACTCAATGAACAGAATAGCGTTATTAGTCGCATTAATAAAGTGAATTTTACTCGCATGCAAAAGCACAGTCCCAAATTTATTATTGGATGTTTGCGGTTGTCTAAAGCCTGCCGTTCATCATAAGCAAACGAAAAGTCGATTAAATATGAATACCAAACTTGATATTTGAGTTAAGCATCTTCAGAGGATACGAAATATACAAGTTGTTTAAAAGAAGTATCTGATATTGTAACAGGAGTTGGGATTGGTCAAAACTAGAATAAATGTTTTTTTAAACATATGTCCAGAAACAAATACCTGTTGAGATATGAGTCATTTTACTTGTGTTGATTATTTACACTAGACAATGGACTTCATCCAACAAGCGCATTCTAGTGAGCACCTCACTGTCACACTTATTGAGTAAACATACATAAACACGAATCAGGAGTTGTGTTGATTCCAGTCATTCGGTCCTCTGGTAACATCTGCACGTTATGTCGATACTACCACAGAAGATGCTCCATGTGGTAATCATGCATTCTTACACATGCTTCAACTCCTCTTCTCAAGGGATCCAGAACCCTTTCGATCATACCTGGTTTCTCTCCTATTTGGTCACATGCACATTATCGATGGGTTTGGCATACACCAATGCCTTTGAAAATCCCCCATAGCCAAAATTTCAACAGACAGATCCGTGAAATGGGGAGGCCATGATATTGGACCTCTTTCAACAATCCATCTGATGGATGATCTCCATTGGTCTAGTGTAAATACCCAACACAAGTAAAGTAGCTTATATCTCAACAGATATGTTTTCGGACATATGTTTATAGGAATATTTATTCTAGGTTTGCCCAATCCCAAATCCTATTGCAATATCAGACATTTTTTGAAACATCTGTATAGACTGCAACTCAATAGTGCCCTTTACATGGAAACTTTTTCTTATCTTTGATTTTTTCTCAAAAATTGCTCTAACGATTTTGGTTAAGTACCATTTCTTGAAGATATTTGCATAATAAATAACGTGTACACATATATTCAAGTCCTGTGAAGTCGTGTCCATTCCGAACGCCTTTTGTATAACTGTTAAACGGTAAGAGATAGACAAAATACTATTGCAACAAAAATGTAGATCTCGTTTAAGTATAGGTACAACTTAGGTCAAACTTTCTGTGTTGTTAACCACTTCCGAGATATTCTTTGTTACTTCTTTGAATTGACAATTATATGCTCTTTTCAAGTGGTAAGTGGCTATTCGTTTAGTTTCGCAAAGAAGTCGTGCAAAGAAGCTATAATTTCAAAAGATCACGTGGTGGTCCGCTTTTTAAAAATCTGACTCGCTTTACCCTACCTTATTCCTCATATTGTAACAAAATCGACAGAAGCCAGTTACTTTTTCTATCACTTAACTTTTCCTCCAAAATTTTATCACAGATACACAGTTCTGTTTTGCTGACGTTAACACAGACTACAGTATTTAATGATATTACAACTAACAACTGTTTTATTTTTGTAACCTTGCCTCATTCCTTTCGCTGTCTTTTTTCACTTACTCTATCTTTGTCTCTCAAACACTAGCTCCGACAATATAATCACTCAACACTCGTTAAAACTTCACTTCGATGTGACGTATCTTTCACAGCTATCTCGCACTCGCTGACACATTGACCGACTGAAACTGCTTGCCCCCACCCGCTACGCAACCTTTTATTTTGGCGAAGACGTAGCCAGATCTTTCTCGAGCTTCTTCAAACAAGCCGGCCGCCCGACACTGGTCTAATCATCGGGAAAATACCCCTTTTGTGTTGCCTCTCGATTGTTAGGAACGATTTTGTTCGTGTGAGTGGTGTGAGGAAGCTTGACCTTGAGCGCCTCTGTTTGTTCACAGGCCTGGTATGTGGTGTGAAGTAGCTTAGCCCCGACCGTCCGTCGTCCTGTGCCGCGCCCGGCGTCAAAAGTTTGCTACAACGAACTGTATATCCGCGTAATGAAAGTTTATCTCGATTAACGTGAAATAGAAGAATTAGTTTTTGTAACAATGGCGTGCACAAGAGTGGTTATGTAAATGTCAGACCGACGCGATGACGCAAGCAAGACCGTTTGCGTTTCACGCTGAAGAAGTACGGAAATAACGCACCTCCAGCTTGGCTGTTGTTCTCAGAATTCGTATCACTACTGTCCAAACTTCGGAACTTTGGAAGTCTTTGTTTTCAGGTTCTGACAGCTAATAGGCAGAGGTGTACGTATTCCCCGCCTTACACGGAGCGCTTCAAAACCAACAGTCAAGCATTTTAGGCCTACGAATATATCATCTAAACTAAACTCTTCCACAAACTATTCTTAGAGAAGCTTATTGTTCTGTCTATCTCATGCTAATACAGATAAATCTTCATTACTTATTCACACATTTCGTTGTAGGTATAAGCCGAGTACAGGTCAAGTGATAGTCTAATACTTTTTAAAGCCGGTCGCTATGACATTTTTATTGTTCCATTTATATTCCGCCTTTCGTTTAGAACATACATATTGCCCCTTGGCACTGTAGTTAACTCGTATAATTCGTACAGTTATCATTAGGTTTTCTGGATTTACTTTGGATTTTGCACATTAGATCACACACACACACACACACACACACACACACACACACACACACACACACACACACACACACACACACACATTCACGCTGTCATTTTGGCTAGAGAAAAATTCCCACCCTTCCGGTCAGGAATCGACCTCGGCACCTCTCGCTCGACAGTACTGAGTTACCAGCCAGTCAGAAATTCTACTCTATTTGCATGAACATGAAAAAGAAGAAAGAAGGGGGAGGGGATAACAATTTGTAGTTAAGAATAAACATGGTGCCTAGCACCCTGGAAATCCTTGAATATCCTGGAAATCCCCATGAATTTAAGGTTGCACCTTGAAAAACTGGAATTCACCTTGGTTTTCAAAAACTATCCTTCAATTTTTCCTAAAATTTATATTATCACTATCTGTTTCTTTTCAAGCACCCCAGTTTTTACCAGACTGGAATCTCAGATTGAGGAACAGAGGTTCCATTTGCATTTTTATACAAGTCTGAGAAAAAGGGAAAGTTGTGTAGGTCACATCTTATAGATTAAAAGAATAACTGTCCCTTAGAAAGAATATTGTTCATATAAAGGTTACGTTCTATATTTTGTTCTGATAAAACCTTCTTAATAATTGGCTAATCCATAAATTTACAGTATTTCCAAGAACTACTGATTTCTCATGACAAAAATGTGTGACTTCAAATTCAGAAGTAAGCCCATGAGGCGTATCGGTAAAAGTGTGAAACTGCCGAGTTGTTTACGTGAGCTTATCGCTCATATACGGCGAGACAGTGTATGTACACTTTTCAGATGTAGTCATATGTTCAGAACAGCAATGCCTCATATATAGACATGTGTGAGAGATCATCCATTAATGTTGCGTTATTGACTGTACATCAAGTTATATTTCGTTGGTTTAGTAAACAGATAACAAAAGTTCAGAGCGCTCTGACAACCAAGGTTAATACACCTGGTCCTTTTATCAGGTAAGTACATCGTAGAGCACCCTCTTATCATTTAGCTACATAAATGGGGGTGTAGTAAAGAATGTCATTAAAGAAAACGTATTTTTGAGTTCCTTTCTAAATTTTAACTCAATGTATGTATACCATGTATCTAAGTTACTTTCCTTTACCATGTTTAGCTCTTTCCCAGTATTGTTCATAAGTTTGTGTGTCTCCTTGAAAAGTAATATTTTCACCTTGAAAAAAAAAAAAAAAAACCTGGAAATCACCTTGAATTTGGTTTTCAAATTTTGCTGGACACCATGAATAAACATTCTTAGCAATTTGCTAGTATTTACTAGCAATGCAGGGATACGCAGAGCGTCTAGCACAATAGCGTATGTTTTCTAAGATCTATAAGTCTTGATGTGATCTGTCTCAGAAAACGCTAGAGCTGTTGATGTCAAACAGGTTCCTTACAGCCACATTTTGTGAGGGGAACACAACGGTTATTGAAAATAGATCGATTTATGACATCATTGTGATCTGCCAAGTGCTACGGTCTCCCTTTTCCCCTCCGGAGAGCCAAACACCCCTCAGACGTTTTCTCATCAGAGGCCTAGAGTATAAAGTAAACGATATTGGTTAAAACTAGTCATGTAAATGTAGCATTCGACTTTTTTATTTCCTTCCACTTAGATGTTACTTGACTACTATTGTCAGCATTTTCTCTTCCGGGAAACAAAAGTTACTAACAGTTATTGTTGTGGTAATGTATGTAAATAAAACAGTACTGCAGAAATGAAAGAACGTAAACCTGTATCATTTCTTGTCATACATCTGTTGCGAACTTTTTCGTATTTTGTTGGTCTTCTGTTTACTGCGTTAGAGGAGAAGGAGGGAAAAACAAATGAAACTAAGCATCTGCATACAGAAAGTTGTCTCAGACCTAGCACAGCCCACCTGTGCCACAATGAATGCCATCTAAGTTCCTATCACATGTATCTTCGCGTTATTCTCTATACTGACGTGTGCAGAGATAAGACACCTTGGAAATCCCTGCTGTTTGGGAACAAGATAAAATTGGAATTGTTTTTAACAAAAGTCAACATGTTTAACTGCTGTTAAGTAGCAGTGCGAACTTCGGACTTCGCATTTTCATTTTGAACACTCTTTGGTAAAACAATATGGTAGGAACTAGCAGTTTGCTGTTTGTTTTTTACTTTATTTTTTACTGCTTTTATTACTTTCTCTACGATGTATACGTAAGTAGGGAAAATATTAAATTTGATGTCGAGGTTTCACCGGAAATATGTTTTGAGGCTCCATGACCCGAAAAAGCGTTTTTAGAAAAAGTAAGGTGTGAGTGTCCCCATTTAGGTATAATGCCAAACCAGCCATAACATTTTGTGGCTGAGACAACGTTTTTATATTGTTGGATTAAATTGCCGTTAAACATTTGCTTGGAGGCTTTGGCCAAGAAAAATGTTCAACATAGGAGGATGATGATAATGGGAGGATAAGATAAGATATGCATAATATCTGATGATGCGAGACATAATAAAAGGGAGAAAAAGAATAGACAGCTTTAGCACATGATTGTACGGGTCCATGATGAATGAGGCGTGTCCTAATTTTTTGCAACCAAGCCCTGCTCTAAGTACAAGAATTCGCCATTTTCTTTTTATTTGGTGTTATTAATGTACTCATATGATAGGTCCATTTTTTTCAGAGGCGCTTACTGGATTACGTTACTGTGTATACTCTAATAAGAAGTTTGTAAAATCGGTGGAAGCCGGAATTCGCTCTCAGTAAAAGAGTCGCATGTTTTTGAGGAGTACGTTCTGTCCCTTAAACTGCTGTTCCTCTGACCTTTGCGCACTCCTCTCTCTAAGAGCGTCAAACAGTACGTTTTAGTAAGGGCAAAACTGGACTAAAGCGCACATGGCGTTTGATGGGTGGCCTACGTTCCAAAAAATAAGGGGCGGCTGATTACATAATAAATAAAATGTATATGTTGAATTTTCTGGTAGTAGCCCATGTAGTCTTCCTCATTCAGAATGACCTTGTATAATTAGTAAACCGTAAGAGAAAACTAAAATATCACTACACAAAACATGTAGATCTGTTCAAAGCACACAGTAGGTATGTGTCAAAATTAAATTTTTGTAGCGTTAGCCATTTTTGAGATACTATTTATTGGTTTGAATTTTCAAATTTCAAGTGGTAAGTGGTTATTCTCTTTTTTTCGTGGTTATGCAAAGCCAACATATAGCGATCTGATTTTTAAAAAATTCGCTATCGCTGTAGTCTACTGTATTCTTCTAATACATAGAATGAAATGTTAAATGTGTAATTGAAGTTTTTTTGGTTTATAAGATATAAAATAATAAGCATTCTAACAAGAATAGCTGAATAGTTTGCTGAAGAGTGAGTAAAGGTCATGTTAATGTCACATACGTTTTTATTACTTTCTCTACTACGTATAGGAAGTATTGTATTCCAGCCAAAAATCCCATGTCGAGATTTCACCGGAAATATACGTTTTGACGCCCCCTGAATCCAAGGAAAGCGTATTTTTAGAAAAAGGTCCACGTGTGCGTCTCTGTGTATGCGTCTGTGAATAGCATAACTCAAAAACGAAAAGTCGGTTAAAAACCAAAGTTGGTATTTATATTAATATCTTTCAAAGATGTGACACGAAGATTTTGAAGAACATTCCTCTGCCCTAAACTACCCGTTACATGCAAAATTTTTCGAAAATGTTGATTTTCTCAAAAATGACTAAAGATTTTGTTTAAAATGCCATAGGTTTAAGATACTCGTATTTTTGCGGCAAATGAAATGTGTATTTTGAATTTTCTGGCTATGTAGTTCCGTTTACTCTTGATCACTTTTGCATAACTGGTAAACCTTAAGAGATAGACCAAATCTTACTATAAAAATGTAGATCTCGTTAAAACACCCAAGTTATGTGCAAATGCATTTTTTGTGGAGTGAACCATATCGGGGATATTCTTTGTTATTTGTGTCAGTTTTGCAACACCTATACTTTTCTCAAATGGAAGGACGTTATTAAATTTTTATCTCTTGGCTGTGCAAAGAAAATTGAATTTCAAAGCCTTCATATAGCGACCAGATTTAAAAGATTTGACTATCGCTCAAAGCCTACTGTATTCCCATATTCCCCTTGCACCTACTAGGACATTGGCAATAATATAATTTGTGCAAATGTTTATTTCGACAAATATGAAGATAGCGGAATAAGAGCAACACATCAGATTTTTGTTGTTTTGCTTTTCGAGCTTAACCGTATGCTGGGTGACAAAAGAAACAAAATGCCTTTGACAAGAAAAGAGAAGCTGCAGTTTGAAATACTTTGTTAACATAAAGGCCCCGAGTTTCTGTGGGGTAAGACCTTTGCGGTACCCGAGATTAATTTCTTAAGGAAAACTAACCAACCAACCAGCCAGCCACCCGCTGAAAGGCATGCGCCAACTTGTTTATGCATGATCAACGGAAAGAAAGTCCCTAGTGGAACCCGTTACTTTCATCCAACTCTCGTCTCATTTTTATATTTTTTGTTCGAAAATTATCGTGCTGCTTTCACTTAGCAATTCAGCCGTATCTCCGCATGATTATACTCGATTGTTTTGAGATTGCAATGTTACACGGCTCTTGTTTCACGGCTAAGTTGGTAATAAAACAATCGAAATACGACGTTTTAATGCATTGCTACTAGAAGTTTCTGTCGTTATAGGCACGAGTTACAAACCTCGCAGACGTAGTTATTATTTTCTCTTTTGCTTACCTATAGTAAATAGAGGAAGTACTGCATTTTACGGAAGAAATCGATATCGAGGTTTCTTCGGAAATACGCGCTTTGAGACTTCCTGAGACTTTTAGCGTTTCATATCATTTAATGCTTTCCTGGGTTGTATTTCGATTCTGTGTTATTTTAAATGTTTATTACACTCTCATTTCTCAGAATCAGGCCTTCAGGGACATATTCCTAAGTAACAGCAGCTATAATCGGATTTTCAAGATCAAATCAGCTCTTATGTTGCGAGGTCGGCTGTCTTTTGGAAAGACTAACTGTGGGACAAATGTAAACTAAACAACTGGATTATTCGTAGTAGTGAAAGGGAGGGGATAATTCTCTCTTAGATGTAGACAGGCTATCACTTGAAACACCAATAATAAACGCAAGAGTGTTATCACCCCAATAGCGCCATATCCAATATGGGAGAAACTAACACCCGCGGACCTAGAAAGAGTAAATCAAAGCACGATTGCTCACACACGCACTAGGGTCGGAACAAACGCAGACTAGTGTACGAGCTGGCGAGAGAAATCTCTATTGAAAACATCAGGCCCCAATTACTTGTGCAATCAACACAGCCATGCAAAGAATCCACGGGGAAAAGAAAATAGAAGCGCTAAGAAATAGATCTTGACTTTTTCGCCAGGAAAGTCGTGTTGGGCAGAAACTTGATGAAAGTGAACCAACCTCAAAGGCATTACTCATTTTGCAATGCATGGTTTTTACCACTAGATGTACAAAACAGAGTTATCATGAAGCGTGAGCAAGTCTGTATATGAACAGTGCAATTTAAAATGTGAAAGATATCAAGAAATCTGTCCGAAAACCAAATAACTAAGAGCGAATACGCAAAGAGCTGAACTAAACCAACTTGTCTTATCAGGCGCTCCCTTATAGTAATAATAATAATAATAATAATAATAATAATAATAATAATAATAATAATAATAATAATAATAGTAATAATAGTAATAATAGTAATAATAGTAATAATAGTAATAATAATAATAGTAATAATAATAATAGTAATAGTAATAATAATAATAGTAATAATAATAATCATCATCGTAATAATAATTGTAATAATAATAACAAAAACAATAACAACAACCCAAGGCACAACAGCCCTTTCCAGGCTAAGGCCTACCGCCCAGCCGCTGCGTCCCCCATCTCTGCCCACCACAGGCGTCATGAATGGAGTACAGTAGTGGAAGGTGGTACGTGGTCAGTGCCCCGATCCCTCCCGGCTGTTTATGCGGTCTACGTAACCAGGACCACCACTTTTTAATCAAGTAGCTCCTCAGTTGGCTCCTCAGGGACCTAGCGAGGCTGAGTGCACCCCGGACCCAGCGGGAGAAAATCCCCACACCAGTGTTATTGTTGTTATTGTTATCCTCTCTTAGTGGTATCAATGAGGTGAGGTACAGTTTCTAAAATGAACGATGACAGTAATATAAAATATGTATAATAAAAATACAACATATTGAGAAATAAAATAGCTTAGCTGTGATCCTGCACATACCTAAAAGGGAATGCCTTAATTCTCAATGTATTAAAACGCCAATAAAAGAACATTTTTCATTGTAGTTTTTAGGCATTGCGTTCAAACTGCATTAAATTGTTGTGCGGTAAATTCTAAACTTAAGCAGACCTAGATGGCTCAGGTTGAGATCTTAGCCATTTTACTTTCGGACTACTTAGCGATACACTTTTGTTCCATTGTGTTCCATGTTGTCTATACCTACGTTGGAGTGCAACCCTGACAGTTTGCGTCACAATCGTCTAGTACCTACTGAACCGGTTTTATTCTTCCAGTATACTTAAATACTAATACGCAAAATTCAAGTAGTCAAATAAGTATCTTTATGGTACATAAATGTTTTGTTGCCACACCCGCTTATAGTCCATGCTAATTTGCTGTCCTTGACTTTTCTAACGGTTTTCACGTACTCGAAATGAAACAATTGCGGAATTAAGCCACTAGTGCTCGCAAGTGAAGTGGGGTAACAAATGTCTCAACAGAATCCCAGGTTTGATTCCCGACTGGGGTGGGAACGTTTCCTTTCTCCGGAATGATTCTCTATCCTCCGCAGAATCTGGCAATATATGTAGTGTGTTGAATGCAAACGTCATTAAATCCCAGAGTGAAACCACCATTAGAAGTTCTTTCTGAAGTCCTAAAAGTTAAAGGAAGTTATACAAATAAAACAATAGAACAAAACAAATGCATGAAATATTAACTATACCTATATTGGATATTGCCTTACCCTACGTTCCATGGAATTTATCGCATTGTTTAAAAATTATTGCACAGTAGGTAATCAAAGGTTTCAATGAGAAATTCTTCGTTTACATCTTACAGCTGTAATTTCTCAAAGACCCTGTGATAAAGATTCTCTTGGTATTCAACTGATGAGGGATGTTGTAGTTCTGATTTCCTTAATCTCCTTCCAACAATCTTCTAAATTCTTGAAATGTTGTATAACACCTTTCAGTGGTCAACTGCTTTAGATAATGACAGCAAATGAACGTGTAAACTTTTGTACCTTCTTTTTAATCCTCTAGTTATTATAACGTAAAGGTTCCACAGTTTTCATGCGATACAGAAACCCCTGCCCATCAATATAAACATTTGGAAGCGATTCATAACCTGTGACAATCTATAAATATAATCTCAGTTGTTAATTATAAATATCTATTGAGCAATTCCAGAAAATTGAAGGTGAAATAAAAATGATCTGAGCAAACTTTGAGAAAATTAAACATTTCGAAAACTGTTTCATGTAAGGAGTAGTTTGGGGTGGAAGGATTTTCCTTAAAATCTTTGCGTTGCATTCTTGGAAGATGCTGAACTTAAATAAAGTTTGGTATTTAACCAATTTTTTGGATTGTGCTGTACACACACACACACACACACACACACACACACACACACACACACACACACACACACACACACACACCGCGCACATGCACGCACGAACACAGATACAGAGAGACAGACAGACACAGTGTGAGATAAGGACAGACACAGAGACAGACACACACACACACACACACACACACACACACACACACACACACCGCGCACATGCACACACACAGACACACCGCGCACATGCACGCACGAACACAGATACAGAGAGACAGACAGACACAGTGTGAGAGAAGGACAGACACAGAGACAGACACACACACACACACACACACACACACACACACGCACACACACACGCACACACACACACACGCACACACACACAGACACACCGCGCACATGCACGCACGAACACAGATACAGAGAGACAGACAGACACAGTGTGAGAGAAGGACAGACACAGAGACAGACAGACACACACACACACACACACACACACACACACCGCACATGCACGCACGAACACAGATACAGAGAGACAGACAGACACAGTGTGAGAGAAGGACAGACACAGAGACACACACACACACACACACACACACACACACACACACCGCGCACATGCACGCACGAACACAGATACAGAGAGACAGACAGACACAGTGTGAGAGAAGGACAGACACAGAGACACACACACACACACCGCGCACATGCACGCACGAACACAGATACAGAGAGACAGACAGACACAGTGTGAGAGAAGGACAGACACAGAGACAGACACACACACACACACACACACACACACACACACGCACACACACACACAGACACACCGCGCACATGCACGCACGAACACAGATACAGAGAGACAGACAGACACAGTTTGAGAGAAGGACAGACACAGAGACAGACACAGAGACAGACAGACACACACACACACACACAGACACACAGACACACCGCGCACATGCACGCACGAACACAGATACAGAGAGACAGACACAGTGTGAGAGAAGGACAGACACAGAGACAGACACACACACACACACACACACACACACACGCACACACACACACACCGCGCACATGCACGCACGAACACAGATACAGAGAGAGACAGACAGACAGACACACACACACACACACACACACACACACCGCGCACATGCACGCACGAACACAGATACAGAGAGACAGACAGACACAGTGTGAGAGAAGGACAGACACACAGAGAGAGAGAGAGAGAGAGAGAGAGAGAGAGAGAGAGAGAGAGATGGACACAGAGGGGGAGAGAGACAGACAGACGGACGGACCTTTTTCTAAAAATGCTTTCTTGGATTCAGGGGTCCTTAAAACATATATTTCCAGTGAAATCTCGACATCGAAATTTTGGGTCGCGAATAGAATACTTCATCTTCTTACTATACATAGTAGGGAAAGTAAAAATGAAACGGACCCTTAAGTAGTACTGGACAAATTATCTACCATGGAGATTCATATTTGAGAAAGAGATCGAAAATAAATGCAGTGCGATGACCTGATAAATATTGTAAGTGCATATTTGGGCCACTCTGTATTAACTCTTGTTCTAAATGAAATAGCCATAACGAATAAAATGTGATATTCTCTTGTTTGTAAACACTTCTGTTTTTGGAACGTGTGAGTTATGTTCTTAGTTGAATCGCTAAGTGTTAAAAGAAAGCTTTTAAAATAACTTTTGTCCTAACATATTATTTTAAAGGTTATGCATGCCATTTAATGCCACATGTGCTGCTACGTGACTGGAGAAAAGCAAAGTTAATTGAAAATCAATGTTGTTTAAACCGGAAGAAAAAAGCCCTAAAAAGGCAGCTCTGTGCTTCGTTTTGCTGACATTATATAATGCAAGCGCACGCGAACAAGAACACACGTTGAACTATATGCAAGAACAGTTATGCACACATTTTACCGTATTACAAAGATCATACGTCACATGACCTTCCTAACCATTGGACCGCTGCACGGGAGCTTTCGTGCTGTCTTCTGGTGATCAGTGGAGCACGAAAAGTGAAAGCAAAGTTAAGTACTGTCACCGGATACCAGGGAATTATTCGTGAGATGCAAATACGCCAACTCACCTGCAACTATCGAGACTTAAGTGATAGTTGTCTATTATCGTAGGCCTGCTATATAATCAAGGAAGTCGCGATTTTCAGACACTAGATGCCTAAGGATAATTGGAAAACCATGGGAACAAGTGAGACCCGAGCACCGTGTGCTGCTTCCATGCAGAAGGACCTAATGCGCACTGTGTACGCTTTTCGATATTGAGATGAATAGTTTTAAAGAAAGGGTCGTTAAATTAAAATAACTGAGCTCATATTTTCCTTGGCATTGAAGGAAGAACGTGACTTGTGGCTGCCTGCGTAATAATCGCGGGTTCTATTCCTGGCTGGAGAATGTAAAGTTTTCTGTGACCAGGATTATTGCTTATGCTTCACAGAGTCTGCAAGTATGAATGAGTTTGTGAATTTAATGGACTTAGCAAAAGAAATACCAACCCAAAAGAACACCACCACTGAATACGAATGAACATTATTCCCGAAGACCATTGTTGCAAAGATAAAAAGCCGTCAGTATGATGTGCTTGTTCAGTGGTCTCGTCGCGGAAACTCGTCGATTGAACGTCGGCTCGGAAAAGCGGGAATACATAGTTCGAATCGCGCCACCAATTTGCGCCACATGGATTTGCGTCACAATGTATTGCTATGTATGGATAATGCGCTTACGCCAATAATTCGAAACTAATATGTTTATTTTTGTTCTTAGGTTGGCACCACGTTAAGATGGGGAGACATATTTTACGATTGAAACGATTGAAGGAATTAAAATGTTAAACGAAACAATTTTACGTCCCACTTGCAGATTGTGGACTAAAAAATTGTGCGTATGGTTAACCATTGTCATAACAACGTGCACCGCCAACGTATACGTCCATCTATGTGTGTACGCCTTACGAAACTTGAACTTATCATATACAAGTTAAGTCCTGTTCTCTGTTGCTGCCCCTTTCGAGTAGCTGCATGACAACCTTTACTGATCACCATTCTATCTCACAATGGTTATATTCTCCCACTCAATGTGGCTACCACTGAAACAAAACACGGCAGCTAAGTACTAGTCGATTTATTGTACTACCAACTTAAGAAAAATAAAAGTTCTTAGCCAAACATACCGTTGGCGCAAATCCATATCCCTTAAGAATAAACGTACTTCCCATATATTAAATCTGGCGCAAATCCACTGCCTCCGTTCGAATCCTGGTCGTAGTATCTAGTATTTCAGTACTTTAGCTTTTGAGTCTTAGAATACAAACAGCCAACATGAAAGAAAAAAAAATATTAGACAAGCAAGTTGTATAAGATTTCCACCAACCACAAAGTCCCGTGTTTATACCAAGATCGGATTTGCTCACTTTCACCCTCGAATCGACCTCCGCACGTGTCAAAGGGCAAGAAACAGTTGTTTACTCCGGAGAGAGGTGCTTTTCATCGACTCCCTTATATTTTTTGTTCTGTTTTCCTGTCGTACATATAGATAACACCTCACGTGCCGCCGATGACCTAGATATAGAGAACATTACATTGCTAGCACGTTCACTTAACCCTAGGGTCAACGAATATATTCTAGAGGGATGGTTAGGGGCACGTGTTCACTAAAACCTTTCGTAATTCTAGTAAGCCACAGTGGAAGCGAAGTCCAACTTATGTGTTGATAACTTCCCAATGTTTACGCTGATGTTCAGAGTGGACCGCATTTGTAACAGAAGTTTGCGTTGCCAATCATTGATTTTAGTACAAAATTGAGCATTTAACTGGCAATTCAAATTTTTATTTTACCCTCGGCGAGAGGTTGTCACAGCGTGTGGGTGTAGGAGTGGGCGTGCGCGTGGGTGTGCACGCATGTGCGTGTACCCAGACATTTACTGGGTTGTGGGCCCCCTTTCTTTTGTTATTTAGAATAAATTCTGTAACATCAAAGCAACCGATAATAATTGCTTCTTGTATATAGTATATAGGGATACCTACTTTTAATTCATAAACTGCTTACAATATCTGTTGTATTTGTAATTGTTTATCGGCATGCTCTAAGAATAATTTAAAATGTTTATAAATCAGCATAGATATGCATAGGTTGCGGTCAGAGGAATATTTGAGCACCACTATTATTGGTTTATTGCACCTATGAGATATTCGAAAGGAAGTGATGAAGTGAGGGATTGCAAAGGTCCGTCAGATTTATTGGCAGCAATTCAGCACAACACAGCGGCGTCTCTTACATTCCTATTATAGATGGTGCATCCCGGCAGAGTGGTCCTACGACTCTCCTCTGATCCTCATGGACGGGTGTGGGCACAAGGTTTCGATACCTTCAAAGTGTATCCTCCATCATTCATTCGGTGCTCATCACCACCACCAATCCTGAAAGATGAACACAGCATCTTGTTGGATGTTTCTCCAGTACCTTTGTGAAGGAAACTACTGCTTACCTCAACTACTAGTCTGTTATGCATTACATGGACGAGTTGCTGTTCTGCATCAGTAAGCTCGCATAAGGAAATCTTGAGGAAAGCCAGTGACAGTTTTACACTATATCTGCAGTGTGTATGGATCAACGAAGGAAGAAAAGGTGTGGCATTCATGTAACCACCCCCATATACGCAAGAGGAAACGCAACTTTCTTTCACCACTAGGGTTACCAGCTTAGCAAAATCAAATCGTCCATTCTATTTTAACCTCCTATAGTGTCGTTATTCGCTGAGACAAAACTTCCAAGGCAGCACATTTAGAGAAAAATCGCCAAAGAAACAAAAGTTTAGGGATACTTGTTCAGCTTATCGGTAGATAAATACCGTAAGGTAACACATGAGCAAAGCTTGTACTAAATTGTTATAATTATTTTGCGAAATACTAAAAAGGCAAATAAATGGAAGGTAATTTTTTAATCTACACAAAAGTAGTTAGATATTTTATTCCGATTTGAAATGAAACTTGAAATGTTTGGATGAATGCTTTTAGAACACGTGTATAGAAAATTTCAACAATTTTTGCTAACTTTAAAAAACTTAAATGCCCGGAATATTAGGCCGAAATTAACTAGATTGTTAACAACATCAGAGCTTCATTCCAGCATTTTCCAGCATTCGAGAACAAGTCGTACAGGTTCTCCTGTACGGTATGTTTATCTGCACAGTACCTAGCCGCTTAGTGCGATTTTATCTGTGCAGTATAGAAGGTGGTCCAATTTTTTTCAAGCTCTTGTGTCTGTGGCCAATGGTTTCTTCCTGCATACCTAAGTTTGGATGCAGTAAGTGGGCAGGAATAGGTGTTGGGGTGTGTATGTGTTAGATGATGGGAGTAGCATTACCATTACCCAAGGGCGTCCTTAGGAAGGCGGTAAATTTTCCTTCTACGGGGTGCTCTGTGTACCTAGTGCCCGTACCAGTTGGTTGGTGTGGGAACTCAGTTTGGGATCGCTCCCTCACAAAGTCCATGATGTAGGGTAGTTCTTAGTGGTTGTGAAGGATGTAAGACGGGAACCTACGCCCGGTATCATATATTGTTCTTAACGCCCTATTCTGCACTGTCTGCAGTTTGCGTATGGTGGTGGGTGCCGCCGATCCCCAGGCTTCGCAGCCATACAAGATCAATGGCGGGATGATTGCCCGGTAAATGCGTAGTTTTAGGTAAGTGGGCATGGTGGATCGGAGGATAGGGTAGAGCTGTCTGAGTGCAGCGTGGCCGAGTCCAGCCTTTGCGCGGACGTGTGGAGCGTATAAAAGTTCAGCTCCTTAAACGCAGCTTTTCGTGAATTCCTTCATCCTTTTAGACGGACGAATAGGCAGACAATTTATAAACCTTTGTTTTAATTAGTCAAAATTAACATATTTTAAATAAATGTTGGCCAATTTTGTGATGTACGGATAGTGCATGTACCTACAAGTATGTAGGACCCGAATTGAAATCTGATTTATTTTGACTTTTCTGGGTAAAGGTTTTCCCGTAGTCTTCACTTATCCCAAGATGACGAATGTTGAGTAATATTCAGCTCAGTGACTCCGGCTTTATTTGAGCATCATGTCACGCACTTCATTCGCCGTCTCTGCAGGTTTGGATTGTTATAAGACATTAAGACCTTCACGGCACTATACTTATATTTTAGAAAATAGCCAATCCCTGGGTTTGTATCAATGTCAGCTACATTCAAATTTTAACAATGCAGCAGTTCGCTTTATGAGTGTACACGAAAAATAAACTACTCCCGCAGTTTAGCATGTGACCGAAATGCTGGGCACACATCGGCGGAAAGAATGACCTCTGAAGGGGAACAGCAATTTCAGATCTTGTGGGCTGCTTGGCAACTTCATCCACGTGCGAAATTGTCAGTGATTCCTTGACAATGGGATGAAGATACAAGAGCGGTGAAATTCAAAACAAGTGAACACCGCAAGAAAGGAGAATATTACGTTGCATCAATTTAACTCCACAGGAATTTCTCAGCGAGGTAACAGTCTTTATAACTGGTTTACTTCCAAAGATGATTCATGCGCACTGGCGCAGCTAAGGTTTTGGGGGTCCCCTGCAAATAAATGTTAGGGGCCCTACTTACTAATAAAGCTTAAAAATGAAGAAGTTAAAATATGACATATTTTCTCACATGGAATATCATGAAAGTGAAATAAACTCGCCTAATGAACTCTTTTTGGGACAAACAACCTAGCGAATGGCTAAAATAACACTCCCAGATTACCAATACTAATGGTTATTTTTTCTAAATAAACAATATTACACTTGATAAACGCATAATGTACATAGGTGGAACAAAATCGTTATGTCAATATTCAGGTAACTCGGGTATTAACCCAAGCAAACTTCTATTTGTGGTACCTCAGATATCGTTCAGAAGCAATAACGCTGAACAACTGGTTAGAACAGCGCATATTGAATTATGTTTACTATACTTTATGACCAAAATCTAAAATAATGCAATTTATTGGCCAATCTGCTACATTTTCGCATAGGTACTAATCGTACTTATTATGTAGTATGTTCGGCTTTTATAGCAACCGTATTGAATAAAATACAGCTTTTGTGAATTTCTCTATATGATTGTGAGTGCTTTTGAGAGCAGACACACTTGGAGGTAAGCTTGTTTCACACTTTCAAGCAAGAAAGGATAGGAAATGCTTACATGGTACACTTCTTATGTCAGCATGTCATCAGTGAACTGTATCTGTTCCAGTGCTTCTTCCTAGCGATTTTTCATGGTTGTATTAAATATAAACTGTCCTTTTTAAGAAAACTATTAAAGGCATTCTGGGGGCCCCCAAAAGATGCCCCCCCCCCCGCCGCGGTGTCTGCGGGGCCGTTATTTACACCACTGCTCACACGTTTTGCTCTCAGGAAAGAGAATGAAACGTTTTCCGGTCTCAGAAGCCCCGAATTCTGCTGAGGCTTCCGACGGTTGTATACCAACGGACGGGTGATAACAGAGTTCTATCGACATTCAAGGTCGTCAGTTTTTCGCCGTCTTCTCACTTTTCTTATTTTATCTCCAGGTACTTTTGAACTTCTGTTAACGAGATGGTACTACAAATTTCTAAAAAACGAAAGCAAATATAATCAGAAATATGATCAAATTTTACTGATCACCGTTAAACCTTGATGCCCAGAGTGTAAATAAAATAGAACCTCTTTGGAATTAGTTAAATTGCAAATAAAAGTCATCTCATTTTATTGATGTTAACAATAATTCTTGTTTCAAGAAAGTAACGTCCATTATGCACTGCATGAATAGATAGATCAAAGCTTCCAGCCTGTTGTCGATTAGTGTGGTTCATTGCTAGTTAACATTAGCATAGACTTCTCGTGTAGTAAGCAAGCTAGCTAATGAACTATGCTTGTACGGAATCTTGTGTCATTTAAGACATATTTGACCTGCATATAATTTACACTGGATGAGGATGTCTCATATGTTAATATTTGACAACAGGGACCATTATGGTTCCCTGTAACGAAAGCTGTTCTACTTTGACGTGATAATGAGCAGCTGGACTGTCATTCGAGACATTGTCATTCTGAAAATGTTTAGAAAATCAGATTAGATGAATGTTACAAATTTAAATGTTTATATTGTTTTTCAGAATATTCAATAAATTTTACATTCAGTGAAACCAATCCTTAAAACAATGATGCCACTGTTCTGAGGCACCTCAGAAACCAGGCGTTTGTAATGTTACACTGCTTCATCGGATGACGAATAAATCGTGCACACTCACATTACTTTTTCTATTCACTCTTGTACAGACGGATACAAATATTTATTCATGAACACTTAGGCAAGTTGTTAAGAAATATTGTGTATTCGTTCAAAAGGAAAGAGGGAAAGGTGTAAAATGGGATAATGAAAAGAATTTATAACACGCATTAAAATTAATTCTGTACATTCAGTGAGAAAAGAAATATTAGTAAACCATGTTCAAATGTTAAGTTTCGCAACAGACGGCGATCCTAAAAATATGTTGAGAGACGCTGAAAAGCTTTTGGTGAAGAAAGAAGACAAGGTTGCTAAAGATTGTATAGAAAGTGAATGCTTCGAAAGATAGTTTTGTGATATGGTGAAACATAGTGAAATGTTTCATAGAATAAAGCGAGTTGTTTGTAAATTTTAACGTTTTTTTTAAATTAAAAGTACGTGCATCTTCCAATTACTGTTTCATCGCCATCGCTCTAAGTGTAGAAAGGAATCTCACGTGGACAATTGCAGCTAAGCTGAGGCAAAAAGAGACAATAAAAATAGGATAAAATTATAATTACACATCGCACTTGGTGGAAACATGATTTAACATGGCTCGCAAACGAGGAGTGGAGCAAATAGTGAAACAACTTAAAAATCCCGCCCCAAAACCATTCATAAAAACGCTTAATCTTGCATCTACTTTATGTTAATCAAGATAAATGTTTGTAAAAATGGTTTTATTATGTATATCCTTGAATACAGCGGGCTTAACGATAGTTAAATCTTTTAAGAGCTGGTTACTATGTGATGGCTTTGACATTTCATTCCGCAGATTTGTCTTCAGCTACTGTTTAGCGAGCTATGGCGCATTCAAGGGACTCAAAAACAAAACTTTCTAATGCTTGGTTACTTGAATATGTGAAAGGGAAATGCTTCATGCACAATACGAAGGGGGAGGGGTAAAGTGACAACGTGACGTCATTAAGACATAAGGTTGGGCATCGCTGGTCTAAAGCTTAAAACGTGTTTCTGCAGTTCAGCGTTTGTCTTCGGTGACACGGTTATGGGTTTAGGCGGATGTGCAAAGCTAAGCGATGGGCTACATTTTGAAATTCGTCACAGTTTCAAGTGGAAGAGTAGCATGGAAAATACCTTCCTTCTCTGTAGGAACACGTGCTAGGTCCGGTATAACGTGACCTTGGTGAGCCTGGTCAGTATGCATAAAGGAGAAAGTGGACCAGGGTAAGGCAGCTGCATACTTGCAACCATAACAACGTATTAAACTGTGTCATTTCGAGAAGATTATAGCCAATATAAAGATCACCTGCAAAACCTGAAGCATAAAACAATATCACAGTTGCCCTTTTGATTCCTTTTGAAAGAAGATTGCATGAAAAGCGGCAGACGTGCCATAGATCCGTCTTTATAGCTAGCTAATAGCAGATTTGCATATTTATACTAACAAAATCTTCACACTCAGTCATTAAGTGGTTTAAAAAACTTGAGACCACCTTCAAAGCACAGTCCCTTCCAGCTTTATTCGTTTTCTAGCTGATTATATTAGCTTTTGAGTATGCATTGCTATCTCCCTAAAATTCCTTTAACTGAATTGTATTCCAATTTATTCCGATAGGTTTATTTGCTTCTGGAAAAAAAAAAAAAAAAAAAAAAAAAAAAAAAAAAAAAAAAAAAAAAAGCTTTTGACTACGTGATGAAATTATTTAAGCATATTTAAGATGCTTAGTTAAATGTCTTCATGAATAATTATGACAGTGAGAATAAAATCTGTAAATTACATTTTAAAAGAATCTGATGTACTATTGTACTAACTATTCATACAAAGGCTTATTCCTCTATCTTCATGTTAACCAATATAAACATTTCTATAAATTATTTTGTTGCTAATTTTCTTGCAAGTGCAAGGAGAATATGGGAATAGGCAAGGAGAATAGGCTTTAAGTGGTAGGTAAGTCTTAAAGCTGGTCATTATGTCATGCTTTTGAAATCCAGTTTCTCTGTATGGCCAAGAGATAAAAATACGAATAATATATTCCTATTTTATGTAATAAAATTGCAGCCAAATAGCCACATAGTTACTTTACGTAACATTTTCACATTTTTGCACATTCATTTATAGATTTCACTCTTTTACTGCACAGTTCTATATGGTATCGTTCACAGCCTTCGTTACACAGTTCACACACGCACACGTTGCTGTTGGGTCGTGATAATTTTTGGTTTTGCAAATTAGATGATGAAAGCCGTGAATAGGTAATCTAGTTAGGACATGTCGTAGTGCGAAGTTTGGTGCTGCCCATGAGCGGTTCGTCATTGCTTCGGTGCCATAGAACTCCGGCCATACTTTTTCTCGTTTATCCTCCATGGTGTGTGGCAGCATATATCGCAGTTTGATGTCTACAATTACAAATGTCTCTCTCGCTAGCAGGTACACTAGTCCAGATCTTGTCTTTGAGAGACCTAGTGCTCATTTTAGATACGTCGATTTTACCTTTTCTAGCGTTTCTAGATTTTTTCTGTCAGATGGTCCCATATGATCTCCATCCCGTAGGCTAGGATTGGCAAGATTTTAGCGTTGAATAATTTCATGGCCGTTTCTACACTGAGTACGCGGATGTTTTTGATGTCCTGTATTGCTATTATTGCTTGGGCTGCACGTTCTGTTGTATGTTTTGTGAAGCATTTGGCAGTTGGGTGCAATGTCACCCCTAGGTATTTAAAGTCTGATGAGATTTTAATCTTTTGTCCTCTGATGTTGATTTCAGCATTCTTGGGTGTTTTGCCTCCATTTCTGAAAATCACAATTTCGATCTTTGTTATGTTTATGTGTAGTTTGTGTTCACTGCACCATTTATCTATTTTCTCAATGATTTTCTGCAGCTTCTATATACCTATCTGTTGTCCTACGGCCTATGCCGTCAGCGTATGCATGCATATATGTATGCACCTTTATATCTTCTTCATTTTCTGCAATTCGCAGTACTTCAGTGGTAAGAATGTACAGCAAAGGGCTCATTGGGTCACCTGTAAAACTCCGTTCGATTGCAATATGAGGTTCGAAAAAGAGAGGTTGTCTATATTGTGATTAAGTTGTATTCGAGAATTTGCTTGATTATTCTTGCCCATACGCTACCTTCTCCCATTGTGTTTTCCAGTTTTTGGACTCTTTCCAGTAGGTCAAAGGCTTTGGTAAAGTTTATGAACACTGTGTAGAGCATTTGTTTCTTTTGTAGCGCTTCGTCGATGTTGTTTCCTATTTGAGAAACTATAAGCATTGAAAAATTCAAATAAGTAACAAGGAATATATCGGAAATGGTTCACTCTACGCAACATGTAGTTCACTTAACTGGTGTGTTGTTTTAACGATATCAGCATTTTTTGTGTAGCAAGATTTTACCTACCTTTTACACATCAGTTATGAAAAGAGCCCAAAATGAAGATCATTTTTGAGGACACTCCCAGAAAATTAAAGATGTACATTTAATTTGTCGTAAAAATACCTTAAACATTCCTACGGTACTTTAATCAAAATCGTTAAGAGCAATTTTTTGATAAAATCAAAATTTTAGAAGAAGATAAAGCGCTCATGTGCGTAAGCGTCTTCTGTCTGTCTGTGTATCTGTCTGTCTGTCTGTCTGTGAACAGCATAACTCAAAGGAAAAGTCGGTTTGATACCGAACTTGGTATTGTTGCACGTGTATTTTGTATGCTGTAGAAAGCCATAACTTTACTTTTTTTCTTCTTCTTTGCGTGATTACCCTTTGCTTATGTAGGATTTACAGCCCCTAAGACTTACAAGCCTGTGCCTAGGTTCAGACGACCGTCGGGGAGCTCAGGAACTTGTAGATCGGGCAGAGTGAAGACCTGGAAGCGGGTGGTCAGCCAAGCACCAGGTATGAGAGTGAGGAAGAGGATGATATGAAATGCAGGCAAAATGAATGAATGGAAAGGTGATGATGGAGCAACTGTGGAATGAGTGACGGGGAAAATCGGAGAATCCGGAGAAAACCCGCCCACACGCCGCTTTGTCCACGACAAATACCACATGTGGGTTCTTGGGATTGAACCCAGGCCGCCTAGGTGATAGGTGAACGGTCTGACCGCTCGGCCACGGCGCCGCCTTACTTTTTTAATGTATGTATTATACAGTCATTCTTTTGCTATTTTATTCAATTCATACTATACTGCATGCTTAGTCGCTTGACCATGATTGTCCTGTAAATCAAAAACGCAGAGCAAAGTATTAATGTCTAAAACTTCGCTGGCGTAACTTTTAGTTAAGCATCTTCAAATTATTAGATGTATTTTACTGCACCACAAGAGAGACTCAGATAATACATCCGCGGGGCGGATTATGTGATTTGTCGACAGGCTATCAGTGTCACGAGCTATGCAACCCAAATATATAATTGTATACCTAAGAGTTCAATTAAAATACACCTCAAACCTAGATGTTTGTGTATTACCAACTCAAACTTGGTGTTATTCTGGGCCCATTTGATAAGCTCAATAAGCAGGAAGTAGCAGTTCACATTTTGTGCAGAATAAACAAGAACTGTTCCATGTAATGCAGATTTCCATTTTTATCTACATCAGCGATGTCCAACCATGTCCCTTTGGAGACGCTTACGTAATTAGCATATATTCCCCACTCCACTCTTTCAGTCGGAGGGTGAATCAGCTCTTGCTTGTGACGTGCACAAACACGAGACAGTCAGTATCCATTGATGGACACATACAGGCGATTCAATGGCAGTTTCTTGTCCTATATTGAATTTACTGAGAATGTTCTCACAAGACCTCTACATTATGGATGATTTTTGCATAAATGGTAAACAGAGAGAGACATAGTCTTACTGAATAAAAATGTGAATCAGGTTAAAACACAAAATTTATGTGAAATATGTTGTTTTTGTTTTTTTGAGTGAACCGTTTCCGAGGTATTCTTTATTATTTGTGTGAATTTCCATATACTTAATACTTTTCTCAAATAGGAGTATGTTATTCTCTTTTTATCTCTTGGTATCGCAAAGAGAACTGAATTTGAAAGGCATCGCATAGCAACCAGCTCTTAAAACATTTGACTATCACTTAGACTACTGTATTTCCATAGTCCCCTTGCACCTAAAGAAAATTAGCAATAAGATAATTTCTGAAAATGCTAATGTCGATTAAAATGAAGTAGATAAGAAATAAGCATGTGCAAGAATAATGTGTACAAGAGTGAGTATAGCTCTATATATATATATATATATATATATATATATATATATATATATATATATATATATATATATATATATATTTGCGAACAGAGTTTCTCCAAATTGAACTATATTGAAAGTCTGTATCGCAATGTGTTACGCGACGATCACTTGGTGTATCTTCTAAGGCTATGCACTTCGACTTTGTCGCCAAATATTGATAGACTTCTTAAACGTAAACGGTACCAAACAAGTCACTAATGAATAGATGTTTATCGCATAAGATTTGAAAGTTCTTTCGTAAATCAAACGTAACGTACGCATAACTAGGGACCCGAATTTCGTGCCCTAAAAAGCTATGAAATGTACATGCAAATATGCAATAAAAACTTGAAAATATGGCAATAAATATGCACTTAAAATACGTTGTATGCAAATAATTATGTTCTGAAAAACTTGAAAATATGCCCTTAAAATATAATTTATGTTTAATATTCTTCACTATAAACAAAGGGAGATAAAATTAAATTTAAACTGATTGTTGAGGAGTAGAAACTTCTGATTCACTGTCCAAAAGAAGTGACGAGTTGCAACAGCCGCGTGATGAAGGCTTTCAAACTTTAAAGAACATCTATTATCTCTGGAGATGGATTTATATCTTTAGAAAGTCCTGTCTACAACACAGGATTATAAACGATGCTAACTGGTTCGCAGTAAAGGGCAATTCATGTAAGCTAATTGTAGTGCTTCCATTTACAATGTCTCCTATTTGACATATCTGTTCACATCCAGTATTTCACTCTTCACATTGTTCCTTTGTATTTCCCCTACACTACCGGAAACAGAATTTAAGTTGGATGTTGTTTCTTGAAATACTTTGAGTGCTTCCTTCAAGGCTAGGCCTGTTTCTAAAGAAGTAATAGCTTTAGGTAGGCTGGAAGAGTACACAGACGAAAAAAAAGTTGGTTTTTGCTTATTAAGGGCACCAACTATTACATTTTGCAATAACTTTACCTTCAGAATCTCTTGTTTCATCTATGGAAACAGAAATAAGCTCATTTTCCAGTTTATATCGCATTCTTGATAAAACATTGTCATACAAACGGCTGACACAGCTTTTTGGTAATGTGTTTTCGTGGGGTACATGATGCGTGGTATATGTATTTAGAAATTTTCTCAAATTAGGATTAGCAAGTTTCGAAAGCGGCATATCTGATGCTAAAAATGCTACACGTAGATGGGAAGAAAATTGATCTAGTTTGTTCCCTAAATATTGCCGCAATTGCTTTTGCTTACGCTCCTTTTTTTTTCGCGTTTCCCCGACGTGTTTACAAGCGGTTCAGTTCGGAGTAGCAACATTTCTTATCTTGCATGGTAAAGTGACAGTTTTAAGCCACAAAACATTAAAATGATAGAAATATGATCTTTTTATAAGAAAAATCAAAATATGCATTTACATCCAACATCAAATTGGGTTTACTAAGCATACCTATAAGCTGATGATTCGTGCACATAACTTTCAGAATTGTAATAATAACAGAGGAAAAAATATGCCAATACATGAACTCCCGGGCCCTACATATAAGCAATCCGCCACTGTAACATATTTACACGTTTGAGTGTTGAGTTGAGTGTTGAAGTCCGCGTATAGTGGAAGGAGGTAAATCCAAGCTCCCCTCTTTCGCAAACGTTGGACATCGCTACCCAAAATAGGCCCAGTTTTGTATGTACTCAATATCTATGGAGGGAACTCGCATCTGTAGTGTCAGCGAACTGTAGACACGATCTTGGAACAGTGGAAGATACTCACTGAGGTGGAACGGGACAAAAGCCAAAAGATTACGACCGTTACACAGTTGGAAACTACGTCTGCCTTCCAAATTCATTTCATTTGCATGCAGCTAGTTGGATTAGCTTCAATAAGCGAAACTGCATCTGCAAGGAATCTATTTACATTCACTTCATATTCCATTTCTCCGTCTTGCTGGAATTCATTTGCGTCTTCATATCTGCCACATAAGATTTTCCTTATGCAAAATGCAAATGATGCACTTTAGTTCCACTTTTCAGCTTTCTGAGAGTTAAAAGGCTTCATTTATTTTATATAAATCAAGAAGCCTTTTCCTGTTTTATTTTCTCTACTTCTTACCTATTGTAGTCAAAGTAAGATTGTATTCCATCCACAGATTCGTTAATGAAATTTCATCAAAGCACACGCTTAGAATTCCCGGACTTTGGAGAAAAGAAAAAGAATATTAAGTTGCCCCCTAGTGCCAACTAAATGTCCCCAAAAATAACACCATATTTTATACTTGAGTCAGACTCATTTATGTACGTTAGGCAAGTTTTCAAAATATATTACCTCCTCCAAAAAAACTCTTTACATAGAAAATGTTTCGCTATTGATTAAAACATCCTGTCTGAAATATTAGTACTATTACAAATAAAATGCAATTTTTATGTGAAAATACTGCACAATCTGCATCTTAATTGCATTTTATGCAGCTAAAATATTATAAGGGATACACAAAATCTTATTCCTGAAAAATTGTAGAGCTCCTTAAAATTTGTGTGATGCTTTATTTTGTATTTTTGTTAATATTAGCTGATTCCAATACATTCGCTGTTTATTTTAGTAAACCTTTAACCATCGTAATTTTGTTTCCCTTGAGTAGCTAATGCTACGACAGACTTACACAAGACAATAATTCAGTGCTATATCAGCATCCTCTTTGCCAGCGATGTTCAACCTTGGAGACGCTATTCCCCACTCTACTCCCTCAGTCGCAGGGTGAAACAGCTCTTGGCTGTGGCGTGCAGAACTCAATCACACAGTCAGTATCTAACGGACACAAACAGGCGATTCAGTGGTAGTTTCTAAGTTATAGCTTGAATTTTTTGGGAATGTCCTTCAAAGACCTCTTCATTCTGGATGACTGGCATAGATCGTAAACGTAAGAGACAGACAAATGCTTACTAAATACAAAATGTGGATCTCGTTAACACACAACTTATGTCAAATACTTCTTTTTTCTTTTGGGTGAACCATTTCCAAGATATTCTTTGTTATTTATTTAAGTTTACCAATACTTATACTTCTCTCAAACAGGCATATGTTATTCGTTTTTTTATCTCTTGACCTTGCAAAGAGAGCGGAGTTTCAAAGGCATCGCATAGCAACCAGCTATATGAGTCAGCCGCCCCTTATTTTTTTGGAAGGTGGGCCACCCATCAAACGGAACGTGTGCTTTAGTCCAGTTTTGCACTTGCTAAATCGTGTTGCTTGATGTTCTTAGAGAGAGGAATGCGAAAAATTCCGAGGAACAACGGTTTAAGGGACAGAACATTCTCCTCGCTAGAGTACATCTCAAAAACATACGACTCTTTTACAGAGAGCGAATTAAGGTTTCCAGCCGAGTTTACAAACTTTTTATTAGAGTATACATAGCAACGTAATTCAGTAAACGTCTGTGATAAAATGGACCTGTCATATGAGTAGGTACACTAACATCATCAAATAAAAAGAAAATGGGGATTCTTTTACTTCGAGCAGGGCTTGGTCGCAAAAACTTGAGCAAAAATTAGGGACACACCTCATCCACCATGGACCCTTACAGTCAAAACGCACATAATATTAACGGTTTATTTAAATTTTTGTGTAAACTGCGTCTCTACAGCGGTGTGTGTGTGTGGGGGGGGGGGGGGTGTACTGTCGCCGTGAAAGGTACGTCGCGTCGAAGTGAAGAAGTTTTAACGAACGTCGAGTGATTGAATCGTCGGAGTTAGTGTATGAGAGACAGAGAAACTGAAGAAAGACAGTGAAAGGACTGAGTTAAGGCTGTTAGAAGAAAACATTTGGGAATTGTAATATCACGAAAGACTGTAGACTGTGTTACGTCAGTAGAAGAGAACATTATTTTTGTGCAAAATTTATAAGAAGAATAAAGTGATAGAAAAGTAATTGGACAGATTTTGTCAGTTTTGTCACAATATTATAAACACAATAATACTATAGGAAGTAGACAATAATGCACAAGTATTCTGTTGTTGTTGTTGTAGTGTTTAACGCCCGCTTTTACTACTACGGCACCGCAGGCGGTGACACTGATGATACATGGAATGAAGATGGAGCACCGGTGGAATGAGATGGCGGGGGAAACCGGAGCACCCGGAGAAAACCCGCCCTGACGCCGCTTCGTCCACCACGAATACCACATGCGGGTCCCTGGGATCGAACCCGGACCGCCTAGGTGGTAGGCGAGCGCGCTGACCGCTCGGCCACGGCGCCGCCACAAGTATTCTGTTGCTTAGATCGATGTAGCAATCAAAGCTAAGTGTTAGCAGGCAAATACATTTGCCTCGTACACAGTGATAGTGTTAGCAATATCCGAACGCTTTTAAATAAAATAACTGAAACAGAACCAAGTAGTCCTAAGCAATGCAATGATGAAACAGCAGATATATTTTACTATTCTTCATGTCATTTGGAAAAACTGCGTCAACTTGGAGCTGTGGGACAACAAGGTGATGGGTGGACGTATTGCTGACGAAGACGTGTTTATCCAGCCATTCATACGTAGAAGGGACTGACATTAACTCAGTTCCAAGACTTGTGATTACTATGCACTTAGTTTTAATGAAGTTGCAGGTGTTTTAAACTTTCCTAACTTGTATAATCCTGTAAATATTGCTACAGAGTTCTCAGATTAAGCCAAGGTAAGAACTTCAACTATTCCAAGTAAGTTAGATAAGAACGTCACTTATTACGTTAATCCTTTTCAAAGCAAAATACATTTCCACAACACCTTAACTCTCAATCCTCTTAAATTTACCGAAGCGTAGTAGTCGCTAGCAGCTTTCCCTAAAAAATTGCTGACCACTGTTGCTTTTGTTTACTCTTTTTGCACGTGTAAACAGTTAGACGGAAATGAAGTGAATTGGTGAGCCAGTGCTTTTTTATTTATTTTTTTTTTATTGCAAGAATGGTTTGGATTGCTTCCAGGGTTTATTTGTAGCAACATGTCTTCCTTGTATTTTCAAATACCTCATTTACAATAATCTGGTTTCTAATAACCATCTTCTTTTCCTTTATTGGTGCAAATGCGATTGTAGAAATTTAAAAAGTATAACAAAAGTTCTAAAGGGATATTGGTGGCGAGTTATGTAAAGTAAATCAAGTAAGGACGGGATATGTTTCGGGTTTGTGTGCTTCAAAAGTTAACACACATTACGTAACATTTCAATTCAAATGGATTAAAAGCATTTGCAATGACGTTTAATCTCCTGCGAATAGTTATAAGAACTGTACAATTTCCCGTATGAACAGGTAGTGTGTTTTAAGCGCGGCTTACAGTCTCTCAAGCCAGCAAACTTGAGAAGGCCAATGAGAGCGTGTATGGCAAAGCGCCAAATTGGTCCACCGGACCTGGGAATAAACATCAACAGCAGATTGAGGGATGTCACATGCGCAATGATGTTGGCGATCCGTATTTTGTTAAATATTTATAACGACTTTAACGTTCTAACGATTGCATTTAGCAGACTATTCCACCCTATCACTGTATGTACGAGATGGACGCTTGGGAAATCAACCAATTGAAACTCCTCTGGAGATGATAATCGTCATTCTGTAGTTACGCCTCCTCCGATATTGGCTTCCGATTGCGGGAGATCCAAAACCAAACAATAGCATTAAGGTTTGATCAAATGTCATTCATTTAATTTATTTTAAAAATAACTGTTCTTCGAGATGGTTTGCATTATTATTCTCTCGATGTAACATTTTGCTTTTGAGGTGAGATATCGTTGCATAATTCAATATTTGGCACAAAGGATACTATACACAAGTAGTTATAGTTTTGTTTTTAAACATATCATAAAGTGGAAATTGCATTTTGAGGAATATATTTTATTGCGATAACCTCATTATTTATGCTGTGCACTCGAGAACTTATTCGATCATTTAAATAATACCTATACATTTTTTTCTCGTTGTTTCCGATTTGTCCTTACAACGCGACACTGAAGAGAGAGTGAGCGAGTTGGTGATTATCCTGCAATCTGAAGTATTCATAAACGGAGATGGTCTCCCTTCATAATCTATACAAAATTTCAACCAGTTGTGTCCCTTTTACAGTGCAAAATTTCATCACGACGCAGTGCGCAGTAAATGCTGCGTGGTAGCGATGGTCATGGCGGACTGAAGTATACCGGTGAAGTGCTTTTGTACGACAATATAGATACAAGTTAAGTCACCCTTCCAAAAAAGCGAACAAGAAAAAAATAAACGTGTACGAAAATCAGTGAGCTCAGGCACTGCTTATCGCGTTTTACTCTGTGAAATCAAACTTCACGTTCAGTAGTGATTGCACACATCCCTCTCAAAAAACAAACTCTGTAAAGCCGATAATGTTTTCACGCCAATCAGGTCGTATACAGCAATTAAGCTTTAAAATCAATTAAAATATGTATTTTCCCAATTTCCGGTATGCAGCTTTCAGTGGCTGGGTTCAAAGGTCATGAGTCCCATAACTGGCTCCATCACTACCGTATTAACTGCACTAAAATATGCAGGCATGGTTTGAAAATTAGTTCTATAATAGTTAATAGTTTTGATTTAATTACAGTTTATGCTTATACTTCCGTAAAAGGAGTTTGGTTAACTTCCTACGCAGCTTAGGCACCTAAAGTAGAGGATGTATTGGGCTCCACCCAAAAGTGCGATGTCTGTATTTGATCAGAAATGCGCATGTAAAGAAACATTTTTGAAATAAACAGGCTTATTTTTGGATGCGGCGAAAGAGTTGTTGAGTATCAGATTTAAGGTTACAAGGTAAAGTTTTTTAAAAATGTATTATACTGGTGCATTATGAAAAATTGCTGAAATAATTTCCATCAAGAGATAATGTATTTGAGAAATTGAAGAGTAACATATATGCTATATTTTGAATCTTCTACAAATTACGTGGAAACCCTCTTCATTCTCGTTGACTTTGATATAATTGGTTAACGTCAAGAAATGACAAAACACTCATCAGGAAAAATGTATATTTCATTTAGATATAGACCCTCTGCAGTTTTATGTTTTTTTTTTTTTTTTTTTTTTTTTTTTTTCTGACAACTTTTCACACATTAAGAGCACTCTTTACAAAATTTCATCAACTTAGGGCAACCTGCCCATTCCCTTGCACTGTATGTTTAGCTGGTAAAAGCGCTCAAGGTATCCCGCTAGTCGCCAAGGCCTGATTTAAAACCTCGGGTAGCTGTTTTGGATTCAGTTTGCTGGATACATGGCGCTTTCCAGTTCTGTCCATAGGTGCTTAATTTGAGATTTGGACGTTGTGCAGGTGTTTTTAGTATTATATAGTAATCACAAATGGGGAATCTCTGCAGTACCTTCAAGGTCATTGTAGTGTCGAAACTAGTAATTGTCACCTAAATGCCATTTCTCGGCATTCTTCCTCAAACTGCCTTTCAGTATCTCAAGGTATCCGTATTTTTTAGTCAGCTATTGCGATATATTCGTCTGATATTTTGCGGCATTTGAACCAACACTCTTTCCACTTAAGAAAGTCTATAAAAATTGCACCTACCTACACTAATGGTTTAAGTGATATCCATTTTAACAGGAATTACTGTGCTGTTTATGTCCTCTGCTTTTGTTATTTGGCACGGAAATGGCTTCGTGGTTGTATCTAGCAGCATTTATTTTTCCTTTATTGCGAGTTAGCATTCCATTGTTTTCTCCTCAGCTTTATACTCCAGTTTGGAAAGAACAAAAGCGTTTTCCAGTAGTAAAATGTGGAGAATCAACACCGTTATCTCTAGAGCACTCTTTATTACCTTCAAATTCCGTTCCACTAGTAATAAAAGATTATTAACTCTTGATCGTGATTTGTGCAGGTTTATCACATATGATGTTGCCTATAGTTACATAACTCGCCAGTGAAATGTTTCTGCTTCTTCTAACTCCTACAGGGTAACAGAATTTATTGCATTCCACCCAATAGTTCGATATCGATACTTCACCGGATATATACGTTTTGAGATTGCCTGATCCCATGAAGACAATTCAAAAGCGAAAAGTGCGATAAATATCAAACGTATTGAAGTTTACCGTTTTCTAAGGAAGCGACACGAAAAATCAAGAAAATTCCCAACCCAAACTACGTTTAAATGGAACAAGTTCCATTAATTTTAATCCTCTCAAACATTGCTCTGACGGTTTATTAAAATAGTATATTTGACACATCTGTGGCCCTCGATTATCGGTAAGAAGCGCCTACCGACTGGTCAGATGACAGTTTCTGTCCAGTGTAAACACCAGAAGCGCTCTCGAGAGAACCAGAATTTCTGGAAGTTTCCTCTCTGGAACGTTTCGGAACTCTGTGGAAGACTCCAGTTGCCATATAAGGGAGTGAGTCAGATAAGAAGTGAATTGGTGAATGCGTTCCTAATGCAGTTCTAGAAGCACGTTTGTGACGACAGCGCTATTTGGAGCTAATGCTGCTGCCGCGGCTTATTACACACATCTTGTGTTCGATTCCTCGGTGAGTGAGCTTGACCGAACAAAAGGCTGCTTCGCGCGTATTTCATTGCACGGCTATGTTGCGAAGAAAAGCGAAGTGATAGTAGCTCGGATAACGACACTTTCTTTGCAACAGAAACATACTCGCTAAGTCCCTCAATGTCTTGCTCATTCACTCGCTCACTCACTCACTCACTCACTCACTCACGTACTCCATGATTGTCACGACACTCAAGTTGAGACCGCTCGCTTATATAACCATTGTAAATTTCCTTACAGTTCCAAAATGTAGATGGCGAAACATCCAGAACATTTTATCTGACGATATGCTTATCGTGTGTACGCTGGGCCAGCGGGCGGCTTGTGTTTACCGTTCCGACTGCCCGGCGCCGACCTTCCGATAACTTTGGGCCAATGAGACGAAAGTACCAAGGTCTTTGGGAGATGTACATACGCATTTAAATTCCTTGAATACTTAAACAAAAATAAATTACATTTTAATGTTTTTTCAGCACAACCAATATGTTTAAGCGAATGCTAAGTCATCTGCGATGAGTATGTAATACATTAGCAGTTTCCCAGTACTCTTTTTTCTAAATAATTGCTGTTCTTAACTAAGATATTTTGATAAACATGAAGTTTTCCTGTTGACAGATAAATGTGTACATCTACAAAAGGGATGCATAAAGATATATGGAAGTCCAATAATAATAATAATAATAATAATAATAATAATAATAATAATAATAATAATAATAATAATAATAATAATAATAATAATAATAATAATAATAATAATAATAATAATAATAATAATAATAGTAATGATGTGGACGGTAGCTACAATGAATAATCTGAACGAAAAAAAAAACTATGAAAGGACTGTTGTAATGAAAGTGTGTGTTTTAAGTTAACATTTTGTGCGTAGAATACAATTTTTACACTTCTAAATAGACCGAAAATATCACACCATCTTCTCGAACTACACATTTTTGTGTAATTCAACAATTACACATGAAGTTTCACATAATAATGTTTGTTAGGTTTTAAAGTTCAACATTTCAGACAATTGCAACTAAATTTTAACTTCCATACAAAACGGAAACGAAGATTAAAATATTATTATCAAACAAGTTATCTGTAACAGTAACTAACCTGAAAACGTAACATGCTAATGCAAATATCACATTGTAATTTCGTAAGGTAAAACTTTTATGAAGGAAAGTAAATCATTCAGATTTTCAGGGTGCAAGCCTGAACATCTGCTGTTGAGTACAAATCTTGCCATACTAAATGCCTTTCTCTTGTTACACCTGTGGTCGATACAGATGAGGATCCTGTAGGCTAATGAATCCTTTCCAGAGGGACAAAACTCACGTGTTGCCGGTTGCTAGCAAATGAGGACCTGAAAAGAATAACCACGAGCTCTTTTCAGCCCTGCTCAGTAAACCTGTTCCAACCAGAATCCCAAACGGGTGGTAGCTTGAGAGGCAAGAACTTTTATTGGGCGATCGTGTTTTTTCATGAACTTACTCCATAGTGGCATGCCTGGAAAGCGGTTTTTCATGCATTCGTTGCAGCTACCCCAACCTACCTCTCTTTTGCAGTTTGTTGTTATTATTTTAGAAACGGAATATAATCATACTTTTAGTTAAATTATTAGCATTTCTGTATATCCTCTTTCTTTACTTATGCCTTTATTTATTAATATGTATTAAACTTGCCCATCATGTTGATTTTCACATTATCATATCTGACTACTAGCTTTTCAATTCTTATTCTCTCAGACTGAAATGTTTTATTCCCTTTCACAAATTATGCAAACAGTGTTTTCTCATCACTTTTTGAAAGTAGCATATCCTCCTGCTTTGATGTGGTTTTATTTGGAATCAGAGAAGCATATCCTATTTGACAGGCCTCTTCAATTTCCGATTCAGAGGTTTTCCACCATGATAACTCCTTAATGTTTCGCTAAAACCAAGCGAAAAAATCGATTGCAATAAACTTCCACAGCTCCAATTAAGTTAATCTGGTGTTTATTTGAAAATTAAGTGGTCGTGGAACAGGCAGGTTGCCACTGACCAGCTATTTTGATACTTAAACCAGGTGTTAATGAGCAACTAAGTGAATAACAGTCAATCACACAATTACGACCGACTGTCCCAAAAATAGTGTGCTAAGTGTGTAGCAGAATTTTGCAAGTAGACCATATTCGATCGTCTCTCGTATTTTCAAACTGTTCCTGGCTGTGAATTTTAATTACTTCTACTCTGTGATTATGCACAACTTTTGCTTCCTTTTGTGAATGTCAGCGTTATTCTGCTGACTGACGTGAAATAAAGAACACATCACTGTTGGTATTTCAATGGGAACAAAAGAGAAGCTTATAACGCAATACATTATTGTTTTCTCACGCCCGCAATATGGCGACACAGGGCCCGCTAGTGACGTCACTGCTCTACTTTTTGGAGCCGGCTTTTCCGCTTGGGTATTCGAACCCTTTCACCAAGACACGAATGAATGACGAACCACAGACCAACGTGTTCTCAACTTTAACACAATACAACCTGTCCATAGAGAAAGAAAATAACTGCAAACAATGAATTATCTGTGACCTCTGCATCAGATAAAGGCACTCTTACAAAGGGATATGTCTCGAAACAATTGCTTCGGAAATACAGGTCTCTGTACTTGTGCTTTATTTTCTATCTCCTTGCTTTTGAGTGTGTGTATCTCCTTTTAACAGAGAACTGAAATGTGAATTGACTTCTGACTGCTATGATTTCTTGAAAATCGTCTGTGGAAGTACTAAAACACACTGTTGACACAACGTAATAAGAATTATTTAATTATATAGAAAATGAAAACTATTACAGTCCAAGCCTCATTTATTGAGCGCCCTATTTTTAACAATATATTTTGAGGAGTAATTAGCACAGTGATACCAAGCCGTCGTGGCAACGTGTGCGACTCGTATTAGGGAGGTCCCAGTTTCGATCCCCAGCGACCGCGCACTCTGACTTGGGGTTTTCCGTGGTTTCACCGTGTTTCTTAGGCAAATGCTGGGGTGCTCAATTTCATACCACGGTTTCCTTCCATAATTTCCCTTCATTCCATTTTCTTATCATCTTTCAGGCGTGCTTTCAGGTGAGTGGTGATGGCGCGGATGCTTGCGCATGGTAACTGCTGTTCTCGGGGCTAGGTGGCATTTGGGCGGCCGCTATCCTCCGTCGGGAGGGTGGGAGGAAGCTTGTGTGACAGCGGGCCCGCGGTGTGGTGGCTGCTCGGCGGGGCCTGGCGCCGGGATGAAGAGATCTCGGCCCTTGTTAGGGACTTCCATGCATCTCTGTAGCCCGTCTAGCTGCGACCTTGTGGCACCCTGTGGTTCCCTCACTTCATCCCTGCGTCCTGGGAAGTGTTAGCTACAATAGTTCTGCATAGGTAGCAGTGCGCGAGGTGTCTCCCTCTGTGTATACCCTTTACCCTCGTTTTAGCACGATGATAATTCAACTACATATCCGGAAACACACAAGAAGTGGATTTCGATTGCAAAAAGCATTCGGCTTACATTACTTAGATAAGAGTAAATAAGTGTTTGAAATACTTATGTATCTGAAAAGGTACTTGGCAGAATGGAGTGGAAGAAACCTCTGTATATCCTGAATGTTGTGGATTTGAAAAACACGAATCGCCTAAGTGGTGTCTGTATAAAGAGTGGCAATAAAAAGTGTGTCAGAGAGACCTAAGAATACGAGTAGGACTGCTTTGAAGTATAATGTTCAGCTACAGAACTAGGGGGTAAAAGAAAACTTGTTTAAATGATTATTGAGACAAATGTTTTCACACCTTGTACACTGTACTGCTAGTATTGAGTGTATTTGGAAGGGAAGGGTAAATTTATATGGGTGCCAGGTGCTTGCGTGTTTGTCACTCCGATGATCAATTAAGACCCTCCTCTGAAAGGCTCAGCACATTCTTGGATCATCATTTGTTTCAAATAATCTAACCCTGTTTCACGGGGCGCCTGTGTACAGAGTTCCTTCCAATATATTTTGTCACACCAGTGAAGGAACATAAGTTTAATAGAACGAATTCAAAGCTTAGATAAGCATATAGACTTGAAATAAACAATATATAAGAAATCAATAATTTAAGTCGTATCAGAGCAAAAACGGAAACGCAAATATAGTAGCAATCACCATGTGTACAAGTTAACTTGGATATTGAACACACTTTCTTCTTTCCAAATTGTACATTTGTTCCACTGTATTTGGGAAGCAAAATCTGCTGTATTGTCCTTATAAATAACACAAATGTTTCATCATCGTGTCTTCCAGCCCTCTCCAGATGAGTTTGATTCAGATTTGGAGATTGATTCGTCTTCAGGTATGGGGTATGAATTCATTAACAGATTGTGGTATACCTATATGGTTGGCAGAGGATGTGCAGTATAGTTCCTCAGGATTTTCAGCCAAATATTTAGTCTATTCTGTCATGGATTTAAATTCCCACAAAATTATTGATTTTGAACTTGTTCAAAGATACCGGCTAAAGGCGATTTGGAAAAGGCTGCTTACGACGACACAATGACTGGGCTTGTGAAACAGGAAATGTGTGTCATCAACAGACATAAAGGTGTAAGATGCGTGTTAAACGCTCAGTATCCGGAAGTAGAACATAAATTTGTCGTATGGCATTTGTCTAAAAGTCTAACATAAAAAAATAAAGTGGTAGAAAAACATCACCCAGAGCTGATGGTATGGAAAGCCTGTATAAATAACCATTTCTGTAGTGAGAACGGTGTCATATTAATTGAAAAATTCACACCAATTCTTCGTCATATAAAAAAGTAACATTAATAACTAGAAAACGGTGAATGGAAATGTTGGGAACATGATGAATTGTTGAAGATCAAAGAAATAAATTATGGATTAAAGGTGAATCAAACACGTATCACGCTGTGAACAAAATTATTTTGGATGACAGCTTCGTAAAAGATTTGACTCATATTCGACATTAACATACTAGCAGTTTGGAAAGTTATCACAATCTTCGTGTCATTCTCCAAAAAGAATACGTTTTTCATATAATGGCCCTCAACTGAGATCCATAATAACAGCGCTAGACCACAATTTCAAAATCACTCTTCACCAATTTTGTGTTTCAACACACACTTTCCTCATCATTATTCATTGGTACACATTCCTTACAGGTCCATGAATGGATGAAATCAGCTCGGTTTTCGGTGTTCACACTTTCGGAAGCGCTCAGAATGGTTGAAATCTTCAAAATCGCACTCTTATGGTTCACACTAAAAAGGACGGATACCACATTCACTCATTTTCAAAGCAGAATTTGGACTCCTGTTTCTCACGTAGTACGTATAACACGTGAGCCGTATTAGACATTTAAAACGCCACGTCTAGTCTGAGTTCAGTTGAACAAATGACGTCATACGTCAAATCATCAACTGGCAATCACACGAAAACCACTCACTTTGGGAGCTGAAACTGTGTGCATTGATATTTCTCGGAGATATACCAACTAATGTGGCGAATGGAATATTCACTTTTGTGTTTCATTCTCCTTTAACTTTACTTGAGGAATATCTTAGAACTATGCTTTTCAGGAGTAGAAAACCATGTCATAGTCTTACCTTACTTCGGTAATCACAGAGTTTTAGGAAATGCTTTGGGATGAATACTTCCGGGTGTTACCCCATTTACTGTAAGCTATTTCTCCCTTACTCCTTAGCAATTGCTTGCAAAAGCCCAAAACTGACGACGACGAATATTAAAGGATCAGCTTGGTGTTCACATTTTCTTTCTCTCTGCCACATATAGTAAGTAGAGGACGTATTGTATTCCGTCCAAAAATTCGATGTCATTTCCCGGAAATGTTTTGAGGCCCCCTGAATAAGAACAAGCATTTTTAGAAAAAGATTCACGCGCGCGTGTCTGTCTCTGTGGATGTCTTTGGACAGCATAACTCAAAAACGAAAAGTCGGTTAAAATCCGAAGTTGGTATTTAAGTTTAATATCTTTTAAGGGTGCGACACGAAGATTTTGAAGAAAATTCCTCCACTCTAAATTACCCTTTACATGAAAATTTTTTCGAGAATTTTGATTTTCTCGAAAATGGCTATAACAATTTTGATCAAAATGCCATGTGTTTAAGATATTTTTGTGGCAAATGAAATGTATATTTTGAATTTTCTGGCCATAGCCCATGTAATCCTCTTTACTCTGGATGAATTTTGCATAACTGGTAAACCGCAAGAGATAGTCCAAATCTTACTGTACAAAAAACGTAGATCTTGCTAAAACACAATTTATGTCCAAATATTTTTTTTTTTTTACAGTGAACCATTTCAGAGATATTCCTTGTTATTTGTGTGAGTTTTGGAATACTTAAAACTTTCGTCGAATAGAAGACCGTTATTCATTTTTTGTATCCTATCCGTACAAAGAGAACGGAATCTCAAAGCTTTAACAGATTTGACTATCACTCAAAGCCTACTGTATTCCCATATTCCCCTTGCACCTACAAGGGAATAAGCAATAAGATAATTTCCGCATATGCTTATCTCAACTAACACGAAGATATAGGAATAAGAGTTTGTAAGAATATTTGGTACAAGAGTAGAGAAAGTAACGTGAGTGCAACACATCAGATTTTTCATTGTGTGTCCCTTGCCTGAATGTGGTCGCACTCCAGTTATATTTATGGCCTCTTCTTGGGTAGAATTTTCTAGTTGAGAAACGAAGAACTTGCCCTTTATCCTATTTCTAGATATCAATTCACCACCAGAGAAGTCAACTGTCATGCTAATGTTGTCTTAACGTGTCAGCCCCTTTCGCATCATTCTGGTGTAATTCTGTGTTGTGTAATGTCTATTACTTGGTACACTTACACTCTTACAAAGAAGAATTTGCTCTCATCGACCAAATAAGGTCTCAGATTATGTCTACCTAGCTACACAGTATTTGGAGAATTGAAAATGCCTTTTCTCTCTTCTTTCTGCATACCATCCTATAGTTTCCTTTTGCAACACAAAGAAACGGGCACCAAAATGTTTACCATCCGATGCACCGTTCTTATGTGAATCCTGTCTCTTCATATCCTTACAAATTAGTAATTTTCGGAGTGACGTGGGCCAAACTGTCGGGGCAGTACAAATACATGTATTCTTAGTACTTTATTATTATTATTATTATTATTATTATTATTATTATTATTATTATTATTATTATTATTATTATTATTATTATTATTATTATTATTATTATTATTTTAGGAGAGTTCTTGTTTAGAGTTAAGTAGAACTAAGTCTGGTCAGTAAACTAAATTCTCATATGCGTCATGGACTAGTTTGTTAATAATAATTGACAATGTATGGGCTAAAACAATAGATGTACGATAGACTGTAGTGCTATTTTCTATCTTATATAGCCTGGAATAGAACCTAGGCTAGATTCAGGCCAGATGAACTCCGTAAAGAGCTTAGTACAAAAACATAAATAGTAATAAAAACACATTTTTGGAGCCATTATTGTAATTCATTGTCTCTGAACCCTGGTAGTAAAGTTGGAAGCCATTTGTTTCTAACAGCACTGGTGTGAATGATTCTAAACTCTGTAGTCTACTTCCACGCAATATGGTTGGCGCTATTATGGTTTGGCGTGAGAACTATATGGTCTCTGTTCCACAATTTGTACTCTTAACCGAAACATTCTGATTCCAGGGGCTCTAATGACCTAGCTATCGACGGGCCCTTAAACCCTAATCACTCACTCACTCATTCTGATTCCAACTATTATAACCGAAACCATAAAATGTATGGGACTCTTATCTGGCATGTCAGCACGTATCTCCTTCCTGGTATTCCTACACTTCTGCGCTTTACAACTCTAGGGTATACTATAGTGCAGGCATGTCAAACATCATTCCGAGGGTGTGAAGAGAGGGGTCTACCCCTCCTTAACTGCAGTAGCACGCGCTAGTAGAACCGGTTTTCGCTTTGTTTTTCCCGTTTTCCGATTTGATCATCACGGAGGGAGGGAAAATAGGGGAAAATTTTTCACGCCTGGTGAGTGCTGTTTGACACCCCTGCTATAGTGGATCCGTAATAAGAAACACACTTTTGTATTACTCCGCGCAGTTCGTGCACAGCGTAATATGCAGTTGATATGTGATAACGAAGGGTGGAAGGATTAGCTTTAAGTACGTATGGCATTTTTAAAATATAAAATGTTGTTAAAATATTATACCTTTTTGGCGAGTTTTACACCATAAGTCTCGCAGCCAAGTTTACACTTCCCCGTGTAAACACTTAAACGCATTCCTTCAAATTGTATCAATAATATTGATGCTACCCTTGCATCAGCACTCGTCTAGTTTCATTGTCAATTCGATTAAAAATGTTAATCATTAGTAATTTTATTTAGGGAAAATGAAATCTGGAATGGGGATTATTTACTCTATATCACGATTGCAACGAATTATATAAAGATTAGAAGAAATAAATTAGTTCAGCATAATAAACATACGAAATAAACTATTAAAGTTTTCCATCTTGAGATAGTAGTGATACACCAAGAGTAGTCTTTCGAATATTTTGATCCTTCCCAGGCTCACCAGAAACTTGAAGCAAACGAAAGGCATTAATGGGTTAAAAATTGGACCTTACAATGATGTAATAATGGATTTCATTAGAGCACCTGCATGACCTTGACCCGCATGTAGAGCGCACTGACAGTGTCAGCTGATGGAGGACACAGCTGGTGATAAATGGCGCAGAAGTTTGCGAATCCATTATCCAAGGGTAAACTCGCGCAGCTTGGATCGATGCTACAGTAGGCGTTTCAAGCTGAAAGTGAAGCTTGTAACAGCATCGCATGTAAACAATGATCAACGGCTGTAGGGTGCATGGTAGAAGCTCGGATGTTTCAACATTCCCAGTGTTTTCATCATTTCGCTCAAAGTTAAAGTTTGGAAAGCTGGGGGGGATAAACTACGTCGCACACACGTTCCCGGGCATTTGTATAACGGGGTAAGGGTACTGCAGTTGAGTAAATATGTGAATAGCGTCAAAATACGGTAGTGGATACGTGCAATGTTGTAAGTTTAAAGTGTGTTGAAAAAGAGTGAGAACCACTGGTATATAAATTATTATCTAAAATTCATTTGCAGTTCCTGAAACGAATGCGTCGGTGCTTTCGCCGTTGTACTTGGCACCCCATAGATAAGATGATGTTTTGAGTAAGACTAGTATGTATCATATTAATCCCCTGCGCTTATTAGCTGCTTCATTTTTCTGTTTTAATGCAGGTATTCATGTGAAGACTAGACCCTTTCTAGTCCTTCTTTTCGATCTTCTTCATCACTTTATACTCGGTATTAAAGAAACGATTTGCAACCTTTCAGGGAAAGTAGAAGTAAGGAGATGTTTCTGTGGACCAGCGCACAGTGGGCCAGATGGCAGTCAAAATGGGACAAAAGTATTTTTATGGAACGATTGATCTCAATAAACAGCTATGAAACACATATCAATGTATAAATGTAATATAGTTTGTTATTTAGTGGACTTACCTCAAATAAATGGATGCATTTAATAAACTATCGCACTCTACATCAGTGAACGAATGCTGCTGCTCATCGTCCATTCCTCTTCTTCTTCCCCTTGCAAATCAGTTCTTTCACTCAAATACAGCAACTTTTGTGCTTCTTCACAGAGAGGAGTCTCTAGTTTTTCATACACTTTCGTAAACTCGAAGTTAAAGAATCTGATGGGTGTCAAATTGCTCAGCAAATCACTCATTGTATTATGGCGAGAACTTGTTCTTGTATCCCACCACGAGCTACTGGCAGGCTGAGGTACAGCCCGATGGGTTTTTGCTGCGTACCTACCACCAATAGGGTTGAACCGCAGATAGGACTTTTTGTTTTGGGATGGTATTTAAGCGTGGCATTGCTTTGTTTTAGGTGAGTGATTATTTTGAAAGAAGCTATTTTGCCCCTTGACTAGTGACTTACAGAAGGCAGCAATGTGTGCATTCTGTCGGAAGAAAAAGTTTTAAAATAAAGTTTTGAGATCTTTTAGATCTTTTAATTTAGAATTTTGTTGAGGGTTTGAATTTTGAGCCGAACAACTCTTTATTGGGACTATAATTGGAGTTTAGCTTTTGCTGCTGTTGGATTACCTCCTTGGTTACGGGATGTACCCGCAAGCCATGCGGGGAACCCTGTACGACATAAAGCGGCGTATTCTGGGGTTATAGTCACCAAGAGACCTAACCAGGGCGCTTTCATGAGTTGGTAACTTGTAGAATTTTGCTGCCCGGCGCCTAATTTCATCCCTTACGTATGGAACAGATGAGGTTTCGTGAAGTAGTCTCACGGGGAAAGGTATGTATGATGCTGTTGGAATCATTTAATATTCTTGTTACGTTCCTTTTGTGTCTCCTCAGGCAGTTGACCAATGGATGTCATAGCTGAATTTATGATCTGATACCCATGAAGTAGCACTTTGTAGACACTAGTAGAGAGGTAAAACCAGTGATATTTCTTTACAAAAGGTCATGCATGTTCAAGCGCACATACTCGTAAGTCAATTGCGCTACAATTTGTCTCCCTTCCAGAACAAATCACCTAAACACGTATCTCATACATGAATTTGATGTGGTTAGACCTACAGTATTTTGTTGATGATGGTCGCGGATTTTGCCAGTGCACAGTGTTTGTATTGTCTTCTCCTTCACTATATAGCAAAAGCGGAACAAAGGAGACAAAAAAAATGTCTATCAGATAAGTAACTTTGATCAGTATTTATGTCTGCTTAAATTCTTGATGATCTGTACCACCATCACACCCCCATTTGCTGAATAACTTTTGGTTACCCTGTTTAAAAAGACTGGTTGGAATGGATTCCATACACTGAAGAATAATCTGTCGAAGTGTATAGTCCAGCAATCCTTGTCAATTTGTTTCAGCACTCCTTTCTGTGATGCTAATGTCAGTGGCGGCTCCTGGGGGATCGCATACTCGCAACTGCACACCCGTTAATTTTTTCCGCATGCGAATGTGTGTAGACATTCATATGAGAAAGTCGAATGTCCAACTTTCTTGTACGTATATGAACTTGCCGTTTAATTTTCCCGCGCCCTCTTTACCAAATGTCAGCTCACGCAGTCAACAAGCTGAGGCGCATAAACCCGATTTTGCGACTGGCGAAGGTAGCTTTTAGGCGAGGGGTACGCGGGGAGAGGTGCAAAGCTTGCATTTAAGAGACGGCGAGTTAAGGCAGCATAATCGACAAGGCCAACACATGCGATTCTTACCGCGCAAGCGCACTACGTTCTCGTACAAGTCCCTCCGTTTTCCTTGCTAGAGCATTTCTCTCCCGTTTAGCAGAACCTACTAGGCAGCCAACGTGACGGTTCTAAACATAATGTAGCCATATTCTATATTATATTAATGTTATAAACACAGTTACCTACATCTAGTCTTATTAAACGATTATAAATGCATATAATTACTCTTCATGTCGTAATTTACTAAGGTCAATACTTCAGTTTGAAATAGTTATTTTGTTACAGTTTTTATTACTGTTTGTTATGTTTGTGTTCTGGCAGCAAGTTGCATGCAGTTGTGTATGCACATGGCGGGAAATTTGAATCTATGAAAGTATGGAAATGAATAACATGGCGAAACTAAAGGAGACAAATCTTTCGGGTTTATTTTTATAAGAGAAGCTGTTTTCCATGCTTATTGTTTGCGAGTGAGAGAAATGGTGTCTGGACAAATAATAGTTTTTGTGATATTGGTCATTTAAAACAAAAAATAGCAAAACATAAGAGCTCAATTGCCCATTTGAATTTAGAGTTAGAATTGTGTGGTGTGTGTTAGAGAAAGAAAGGGAGTAAAGGTGGAGAGGATGTAATGTACTGCACACCCACTGCGACAAGTCACGAGCCGCCACTGATGACACACCACTACCTAACCTCAAATTCGTACCTCATGCTCTTTTCCTGACAATCACAGATTTTTTCTTTTCTTTTTCTCTTTTTTTGTGTATTTGATAAGCAAGTTGTGCATATCGTTTTTCTCCCAATAAATGGGAAAAAATCTAATTAAGAGCCATTTTCAGAGGAACGTTGAAGGATGCGCCTGTGGAGCTTTTACTGAATGTTAAACCTGTATGGAAGCGTTGCAGAACTAGAGAAAACGAATCAACAAATCTTTCCTTAAAAATTATAGGCATTAACTGTGCTTGGTTTACTTAGAAATTAATTGTGCGATTTTAATGAGAAATAAGCGAATGATAGTTGCATAGATTCCAGGTTTATATTTTATATTTCCACGTATGCTCAAAATGTTTAGAAATCCACAGTTAAGGACATTTTTTAAATAATGCGTCTTGCAGTAAAATTGCTCACTGCTATATTATTTGCAGGGTTGTTGAGATTGCTTAAACTCTCCTTCAGAGCTCCTCGTAAAGACCAGTTCTCTGGGTATCCAATAAAAGATTTGAAAATACTCGTGATAATGTTCCATCTTGAGCAGCGCCAAGATCACCCTTTGTGATCACAGGATGCAGAACACCTGCCTTAGTTGAAGCGGTAATTGCTACGCAGTTTTAGCGTTATCTTTTGTTTCGCGAGCGATTAAACAGGCAGCACTTGGTTGTTAAATGTTTGAACACAGTTTAAACAGCGTGGGCTGGCATGGAAATTGTCCTAATAAAGGTGCTTAGTTACCGCAGACTGCTACTAACGCCAGCCGCTGGCACAAAATCAATACTTAGCCCACTTACGAGATTTAGGTTAAAGTTCAGCGCGCAGTGTAAGCAACCTCGCAACAGAATTCCTGCAGGGCCGCTCACGAAGTTAAACCTTAGTAAAACACAACACGACCGCGCAGTAGCTGCCAGCTCACGATCAGTACTCAAAAGAATTCCTCACGCCTACGCTAGTTCGCTTGTCTAGCGGTCCTTTTCCAAAATATTTGTTTGCGCAAAAAACCACCTTGTCCCATAGCTCTTTCCCAAAATGTGGGTAGAATTATTCAATAACGGTTATTACGGCTAGGACATCCTTACATTTTATCTGAGAATTTTCTCTTAAAATGTTCATCTGAATCGATAACAGCAATTAGGAACAGGATTTCCATACATGTTGTCTTGCAGTCTTTCCCAAAAAGTGCCGATTTGAGCTTTTTAGAGTAATTTCTTGCGAGATCATTTGTATTTAACTAGTTGCTATTCCACGTTCCCATCCGAGACTGGAAGTACGCGTGTGGGAATGAATGCGAATGTGATTCACAATAAAAATTAAAATAAAACAAAAAACCTAGAATTTAACGAGTTATAACTATCATTTGTTTCTCAAATCAAAGATCCCGACATGACCACTGAAACTAAACAAGGGTAAGCAAATAAAATAATTAAAAATGCAATATGAGATTGGACATACAATTCCAAAATGTTTGAGTCGGTAACAATAGCTAAATTAGTAATAGTAACAGCTTTTGGGCAGTGCAAAACTGCTGAGGTCATCCGCACCAAAGAATTAAAGGATATTCGTACAATTTTGACCCTCTCTTTCCTCAAAATGCTCTTTTGAGACAAGAGAATTATGGATAGGACACACGCACACGCACACGCACACGCACACACACACAGAGTGGATGGTGCTGCTTTGGTCATGGATTCTATATGATGACTGTAACAAGTATGTCCAATACAATTATTGTCAGTAAAGAACAGTTTTGCCAAGAAAAAATAATTTGTATCAAATATTTGGAGCCGTCTAGCTTCTTGTCAAATGGACATAAATGGTTTATTATTTCACTAACTGTCGCGAAAACGTTATGTGAACAACGTTGTAATGCATTTTTACATTAGTTCGAATGAATTCAGTCGTAATTTAATGTTAAATTATCATGCAAAGTTTTATTTCTAAGAGATTTGTCAACCTCACGTTAACAAATGTGACTAAATTCATTCGACATGAAATAAAAATACATTATTTGACTATCGCTTAAAGTCTACTGTATTTTCTCACTTCCCTTACACCTATAAGAAAATTAGAAAATGATAATTTCCGCAAATGTTTATCTCGCTTAATATGAAGTAAATGGAGGAAAAAAAAACATTTGTAAGAATAGTTTGTACATGAGTGCAACACATGCAGATCACACATTTTAATTAAACAATCCCGTTGTGTTTCCTATTTGGCTAAAACCAAGAAAGCCTAGCGATCAGCCAAGTCCCCTCGAAAGCTACACGAATCTTGAACTTCGCGGGAAGTGTAGACTAAAAAGTAAAATATAAAATATTTGTCATCCGTTGCAGTCAAATTCCATTTTAAAGGCACTTTGTCTAAGGAAGGCTTCGTTTGGTGACGACGGAATAAAGTAAAACTATAAAAGTCAAAGGCATCTTTGAGGAGAGGGAAAATGGCAAAACCGGTTCTCAAGAAATTACTGTCTTGATGCTTGCGTTTTAATTTTGAAGAAACTTAATCTCCCGTGAGAATTACATTTGATATGTCCTACAAAAAGGATTCAAGGGCAGTTAATAGTCTTAGGAGTTCAGCTTGCCTACAAGAGCTACTTTCTCAGTATTTATCTCAGCTCTGATTCTGTATTCTAAACACAAGAAAGAGTGAACCTTTGGTACACAGTGGGGTAGGCTAAAGCGCGGTCACCATTATAACATAAGTTCAAATGGGGGACTAGAATTCGCACATTTTTCACTTGAATGAATATGATTTAGGTGTTCCTAAACAGTTGCATCTTGTGAGAAAACTGCCCCAAGCTCGAATGCAATAACAGTTCAGCATCAACTTAATTTTGTGTGCACAAAAGGGACGTTCTTATTGAAGCACGAAATCAAGTGCTCTTGTTCCGTTATTACAGTACATGTGACGATTGTTGACAGGGCGACATTGAAACACTGGCGCTAGCATGGAGAATTCGCTTCAAAAGATCCTGCTCTAAGTTGTATGTGTTTATACAGCTATGTCCGTTTGCGAAAGAGGGGAGGTGGGATTTTCCTCCTTCCACTTTATACGGACTGTGCCACTCTTTTAACGCTCAATTGTGTTGCCGTGGCGGTTTTGTTATATTACGTTGCGTTTGATTTACGAAAGCACTTTCAAATCTTATGCGATAAACACCTGTTATTAGTGGCGTCTTTGGTACTGCTTATGTTTAAGAAGTCTAATATTTGGTGACAAAGTCGAAGTGCATAGTCTTAGAAGATACACCAAGTGATCGTCGTGTAGCCTATTGCGATACAGACTTTTAATATAATTCAGTTTGGAGAAACTCTGTTCGTAAATACATGTACGCTATACTCACTCTTGTTCAACTACTATTGCAAATGCTTATTTCTCTATATACTACTACATTTTAATCGACATTAGCATTTTCAGATATTATCTTATTGCTAATTTTCTTGCAGATGCAAGGGGAATATGGAAATATAGTAGGTTTTAGTGAAATGTATTAGGAACTGACTGCTATGCGATGCCTTTGAAATTCCGTTCTCTTTGTAAGGTCAAGAGATAAAAACACGAATAACATATTCCTGTTTGAGATAGGCAAATTCAAACAAATAATAAAGAATATCTCGGAAATGGTTCACTTAAAAGGAAAAATAAGTATTTGACATAAATTGTGTGTTTTAACGAGATCTATATTCTTTATTTAGTAAGCTTTTATCTATCTCTTACTGTTTACCATTTATGTATGCAAGAACCATCCAGAATGAAGAGGTCTTCTGAGAACATTCCCATTTATGACTTGGAAACTAATATGGAATCGACTGCTTCTGTCCGTCACTGGATACTGACTGGTAGGGAGTCTACACGCCACAGGCGTGATTTACCCTTCGACCGAAAGATGAGTTGGGGAATAGTAGCTAATTACGTAAGCGTCTCCAAAGAGACAAGGTTGGACATCGGTAAACGTATTATGAAACAAGTTGCGTTGTCCCTGATTGCACAGCGCACAGTTATACTCAGGCACAGAAATGCTCAAGTAATTGGATTCAAGTTATGCACCAGTGACTAGTCGACCACGATGAGTGAACTTGGAAGAGGGCGACACTGTTTTGTTTAGAATGCGTAACGTTATCAACGCTAGTGACCAGAGTGAAGTAAGGGACAAGCCAATAGTAGGGCTGTACCCCGTGGACCAAAAAAGTCATGTCTGGGACGCATACATGCTTTAATACGTGCCGACAGACAGTCAGACATACAGACATACTTGAAACCTGCAAGTTATTTGGTAGTCGGTAGATGTTCTCTACCGTTAAGTTAGCGGGGCATTCCAGACATACCTTTTTTTTGGGGGGGGGGGGGCTACGGATGTACATTTGCACAATGAAAAGAGTACTACAACTACACGCCTCAGCCTCACTATTAAATGCAACTTGGAACTTGGGATGTTTTCTTCATCTGACTGCACTTCCGATGCTGCGTAGTTCCTCTTCCCACCGAACGCACTTACATCGTGGCCGAGTAGTACACTCAAATCATGTAACGGTACAAAGAATGTAAACAATGGAGACCAAGGATCAATGACAGCAGGCAAGCACTCCTTGGTGAATGTTGTGTGCAAACGCTAACAGACTGTACGAGTGGTGGGGTGGTTTGTAACCTGCGACGTCACTGAGTCCAGTAACAGTTCAACTTTTATATATTTCCTAACGCTCTGGCTTTAATACTTAGGAATTCTTATGCCTGGTTATACTTAGTACCCAAGTGTACTTTCCTATTATTGTTCATCTGAAGTGAATCACAGTACTTATCTTGAAAAACAAGTATTATAATAATACAGAAAAAATGAAAAATGTAAATGCACGAGGGCAAATATTTCCAAATTGACAATGCCACAAAGAAGCTTTAGGTCACCAATTGTATATCGTAATTTTTTCCACGTGAAGTTTCATCTCTCTTTTAGTTCCCCAATTACAGAAATTCATTAAAAAATAAAACAAAGAAAGAACATCACCAGCAACATATGATAGATTAAGTGCATTTTATCGTTATGCCAGTATCTCAAACTTACAGTTTAACTTATATCGTTACAAACATATTTGAAAGAGCAGGAGAGATAAAATCAAATTGAATAAGGAAAATTGAAGCTATTAGCAGTGAAGCAACCAGATTCTAAAGTAAGAACAAATTAGAAACTAAACACTTCACTTATCTTAGTAAGAACATGCAACATTACTAAGATAAGTGAAGTTTTTAGTTTCTAATTTGTTCTTACTTTAGAAAATCAAATTGTTTTCCAGTAAAGGTTTCTGTAAGTTGAATGTAATTTTCTGGTATAAAAGGTGTCGAATTTAAATATGTAGTTCTTATTTATCCATTTCTGCCTTTTTGTAAAATTACTTCGTTATCTAGCGACCTAAAAAAGTGGATTTTCAGTGAAATCAATACTTCTACTGAGGCGGTGGAGAAAGTCAAGAGGGAGTTAATCGCAACTTTTGGTCGCAAAATCAGACCCTAGTCAAGTTTTTACGTCGAGTTAGACGTAAAGCTATTCCCTTGTTAAAACCATAGCACAGAACACAACAAAGCGTTGCTAAATCAGTATTGTTACCAATGCCACATTCTTTCTAATGTCTCCGGCAGAAAGATTTTGTCATAGTCTTATGAAGTCCTGAAAAATTAATTTACCATGCTTCCAATACACTATAACCATCAAGATATGATACAGGTTCGGTAGTTTGAAAACGAACTTAATTTACTGTTAAGGTTACTTTACACTAACATTACTAAATGTTACCAATTTCAACCAATTTAATTGAAATTTATCATAGATTTGTCAACCTAATTATGGAAAATTAATTTTCTTAGCGCTATGTACCTGTATGTCTATGAAGATAACTTTCAACAATGAAAATTGAGTTATATATAAAATACAGTACAAATTCGAAAAATTCAGACGTTTAAATTTTGCATATATTTCTCAAATACAGTTCTCTAAAATCAAAAAATAAAATTTTGTGTAGCATTAGATCTTCTTCTAGAAACAAAATATGTAACAATTTCCTAATCGTCAATCTTTTATTAAAGCTATTAAAAATCTAGATCCGAGGCTATGCCTGATGTCAAGAAACCGCACATCTCCATTTAAAAGCTGCATTTGGACATTTAAATAACAATAAAGTCAAAACTTCGGTTGGATTCTGCTTTTACAATGTCTGAGGATTTTTTTACTAGATTTTAAAAAGTTATTTCGAAAATTGCCGAAAAGTCAATATGAGGGGCATGTTATAATGGTCTAGGCACTGTTGATCCTGCAAGTCAGGCGAACTCCATCCCTGCTGTTTGCAACACCAAGTAGCCTTCTAACCCAGTGGTGGAACGTGGAATTCGAGACACATTCAATAAGTTATTCGGACGGAAGAATGACCTCCTTATTGTGACTTTGTGCAGTTCCCGAAGTGTGACTTCACCAGGGTTGCCAACCCGTACGATAATTATGGGGGCATACGATAATTTTACTGTTTGTACATATGGTTGCCAACCCGTACGATAATTATGGGGGTGTACGATAATTTCGATACCGGCGAAATATCATTTTCACTGGTTTGTCACACTATAGAAATGAAATTAATTACAAGTACCAACACCACTTTTGCCCTCATGGCCTGTCTCCATCCCTCTAAGGCAACCATTTAATATCCTACTAATCATTCTACTCTTTATCCCCTTGTTGCCAGTGTGCGAAGATCTGGTAATCTCAATGAAGAAGGAACTGTTCAGAAAATTGATGATTAATAGAGAAACCTCGGAGTAAGTGATATTCCATGTGAAATAAGGAACATGCCTGAGCCTGGCAGTTTCTGGAGTGCTGTTAAACACATGTCACCTTGGTGGAAATACTGATTTCAAAGAACTGGCGCAGTTTGCATTGGTCTCGTTGCCCCACGAGAAGATGTTAAGGTTTATCTCAACAACAAATTTGTATAATGCTGCAACGATTGAGGAAGATGATGAACTTTCAGATGAATAGTGCTAGAAACTCCAAGTACTAAAGTTGTAATACTGGTTGAGGTCATCAATCTTGTAAGTGGATACCATAAACATCAATACTATTACATTCTCATAAGTGTTACACTGATATTTTTATTGTTGTAGCATTTGGTTTAAGATGTACGATAATTTTGAGTCCAAATCTATAATTTTGGGTGGTCGGTACGATAGTTTTTCTTCCAAATGTTGGCAACCCTGGACTTCACTCACTGTTCACTTAATCTCGTTCACACTTCTCTGAGACTGCACTTAACTCTCTTTTGTCACTTCCACTCTTCACTGTTACTTCGTTTTGTTTTTACACTCACTTCACTCTCTTCGCGTTGACGCAGCGACGTAACGAAATACGGCCGACGTAACCTCCTCTTCCGAAGAGTCGAACACAAAATACATCCAATCACGTGCAGTAACAGCACTCACTGCACGTCACCAGTCATTACCAACTTGCTCGGAGAACAGCGCTTCTAGTTGCATTAGAAGCGCATGCGCGAACTCCCACCCTCACTTACTCCGCGACACTCATTTCCCCAGACTGACTGACTTGCTTCGTCAGACTTCCGAGTCGACGACGACGCTATCTGGCAGGCTGAGAACAGCCCGAGGTGTGTCATGCGTGTACCTGCCCTTTTAAGGGCTTAACCACTTTATGACGGAATGTGGGATTTTGCAGGGTGGCGGGTGAAAATTGAGGTCCGAGTCGAATGAGAGCGCTCCCTTATATAGTCGGTGGTACTTTCCAGAACGTCGAAATATCTAGACGATTCTAGTTATATGTCGACAGCGCTTATCGAGTTTACACTGGGCGAGTGCGCGCGCCTTATCTGATTGCGGTGTCGACTGCCTGGCGCTGATTTCCCGATAACCTTGGGCAGTAACTGCTCCGTCACATTATTTTGTAGCATACAAAGACGCTGCAGTTTACTTCGTGTAAGTGCTGTAGAACCTGAAGAATTGAGTATCGCTTGCTCAGTTTTTCTGCCAGTTTATAAGCAATATTATATTCATTTCTTCAATTTGATAAGAAGCACGATATGTTTTTGCGTTTCAAACCTTCGTTGTGTGAATAATAATGAAAAAGGCACATGATTTTGTTTTGTCATTTAATACGTACCTTGTAATTTAATGAATAGACATTTCCAGCTTTTCAAAACTTACGAATCGCACAGAATTCCACTGCTCCGATAGAGAGCACCTTTTGTTACGTCATAATACTCCTTCACGACCCTCCTTCCTCTATGTGATACGCCAATCGCTCATACCTATTTTAGAGAATACTTCGTAATTAACCATGCTAATCTCAATGCCCCATGTGTAATCGAATAGTTATTAGGCACCTTCGCATCTTGAATAACCGCCAATTCTGCCAGTAGAACCTTGTAGTGAAATTAGTCAACTTCAGGGAGAAAGGATACTTCGCATCTAGTTCATTGATTCTTTTGGTTTGTGGGCAAATACCTGTTTTATTGATATGGGAAAGTGATTTCAAGCTGGTTGCTTTTTAGGGAGTAAAATTAATATGTCTGGCGATTTCTCTTCAAGATGATAGGTACGACAAAAACACATGCGTATAAAATGAGAAACGGACTCTTAACAGAGTTGTATGGAAACTCGAGAACCGAGATGGAGAGAGTTTAATTCAGCTTTTATGGTTGTTAAGCATTAGAACGTTATTTGATGCGGGCTAATGCTGTGCGATTCGCTGAATATTTATATAATTCTGTCTATAAGCGATTAATTACTCACCTCTACTCATCTGAAGTTGAGGAGGGCAAGTTTCTACAGATCTTCCAAAATTGTTGGTTTTATTTTCTTGTTGCAAGATGTTAACTTATGAGTTGAGCTTAAGTATATTTTCCACCGTTAGTTTAACTAGTAGCACTGGCGATACTTCAGTGGAACTTCTGTTTGAGAAGAAGATAACTGTTAGCACTATATCAATAGATTATATATTTTAGTACATTTTATTCCTTATGCTCATGATGATTAGTTTTCCTAAAAGATCCAACAGACCTCATTTGGCATTACTTATGCTGTTTTCATAGCTATAGCTACCTTTCTTGCTGATATCCTCTTGCAGGCACATATTTAAATTGTGACCGCTCCGTCAGTGAAAAGAGGAATAAGAGCCACAAAAAAGCTCGTATGAAATTATCTTTGTTCTGGTTTAAATGGAAATTATTCCACTAAAGTGATATAATCTTACATTTTTACATTCTCTGCTGCGTATAGTAAGTAGGGGAAATATTTTATTCGACCCAAAATTTCGATGTCGAGATTTCACAGGAAATATACGTTTTGAGGCAGTTTTAGAAAAAGTTCCGCACACGTGTGTGTGTGTGTGTGTGTGTGTGTGTGTGTGTGCGTGCGTGCGTGCGTGCGTGCGTGCGTGTGTGTGTACAACGAAAAGTTTGTTAAAAACCAAAGTTGCTGTTTAAGTTTAATACCTTTCAAGGATTCGACACGTAGATTTGAAGAAAATTCCTTCACCCTAAATTACCCTTAACATGGAAACTTTTTCGAAAATTTTTATTTTCTCAAAACATTTATTAAAATGCCACGTTTAAAATATTTGTATGGCAAATGAAATGTATATTTTGAATTTTCTGACTATAGCCTATGCTGTCTATGTAGTTCTGTTTACTCTTTATGATTTTTGGTAAACCATAAGAGATAGGCCAAATCTTACTGTACAAAAAATGTAGATCTTAAAACACCCAAGTAATGTCCAAATGCATTTTTTGTGAAGTGAACCATTTCAGAGATATTCCTTGTTATTTGTGTGAGTTTTGCAATTCTTACTTTTCTCATACGTAAGGTCGTTATTCACTTTACCGCTTGGCCGTGAAAAGAGAGCAGTTTCAAAGCCTTTATATAGCGACCAGCTTTAAAAGATTTGGCTATTGCTCAAAGCCTACTGTATCCCATATTGACCTTGCACCTACAAGGAAATCAACAGTAACATAATTTCTGCAAATGAAGAAGGTAGAGAAATAAGACTTGGTAAGAATAGTTAGTACAAGAGGAGAGAAAGTCATGTGAATGCAACATATACGATTTTCTTCAGTTACTACTTGGCAAAGCCATGTGTCATATCGGAAATAATGTGAAACTGCCCAGTTGTTTAAGTGAGCTTATCGCACAAACACGGCGCGATAATGTGTGTACACTCTGTTCAGATGCAATCATGTCTCCAGGACAGCAACGTCTCATATCGGCAGTGCGAGGGATCATCTATTTGTGTTTTATCACTCACTATACAAGTTACTATTATTTCGCTGTTGTAATAAACAAGATAAGAAGTGATCGCAGCGCTCGACAGACAAGTCAATACACTTTGTCGCTTTGCCAAGTAGTAGAAAGCAATGAAGGAAATATTTAATAACGTAACAAAGGATTAATTCAGTATTTTAGTTGCAGGCTTGCTAACAACGTTTTAGAATATTAATATTTAACTGATTTGTTCAGAAGACAAAGATTATTTTATCTGAAGGCCTATTGCTATATTTCTGGAGCGCATTGTAAGTTAAAATGTGTATTTCTTGTTAATTCTGTATATACCATCATTTATTTTTGAGTAATTACTAATTTCAACCGTTTTTCCTCGCGACAGTCATCATTTCAGACACGATTGAATCATGACAATCGCTTCCTGCTTCCATTTTCGCAAAATTACAGTTTGTTACAGCCAAAAGCCGAGCCAAAAAAAAAAAAAAAAAAAAAAAAAAAAAACAGAAAGCGGCAGAGCTGGCGAAAGCGATAATTCGACCAGAACAATATGCCAGTACTAATTTTTTAGCTGGTAAACGCTACAATTTCAGTTGTAGCACAAGCAATACAATACCATCGCAGTTCGGAATAACAAAAAACTTGACGCACGATGACAGAGGAAGAATAACGCTTTTGCGGGTGTGAGCACACCAGAAAATGTGGGGAATGTGCCGGAAAAATCGGGACAGGATACATCGGTGACCGCCTCTGTGGTCTGGTGGTTGGCATGCTAACCTTCAAATCCTGAAATACTGGGATCGATTCCCGGGTAGAAGTTAGGATTTTTCTTTGCCCAAGATTACTTCCTATCCTCCCTAGAGTCTGAAAGTCTGAAAGTTTCTGAATATGTGTGTGTGGATGGATATATGTGTGGGTGGGTGTGGGTGCATGGATATGTGGGTGTGAATGGGTAGATGTAGGTATATGTGAGTGTGGATGGGTGGATATGTGGGTGTGGGTGGATGGACATGTGGGTGTGTGTGTGGGTGGGTGGATGTAGGTATATGTGAGTGTGGGTGGATGGACATGTGGGTGTGGGTGTGGGTGGGTGGATGTAGGTATATGTGGGTGTGGGTGGATGGACATGTGGGTGGGTGGATGTAGGTATATGTGAGTGTGGGTGGATGGACATGTGGGTGTGTGTGTGGGTGGGTGGATGTAGGTATATGTGAGTGTGGGTGGATGGACATGTGGGTGTGTGTGTGGGTGGGTGGATGTAGGTATATGTGGGTGTGGGTGGATGGACATGTGTGTGTGTGGGTGGGTGGATGTAGGTATATGTGGGTGTGGGTGGATGGACATGTGGGTGGGTGGATGGACATGTGGGTGGGTGGATGTAGGTATATGTGGGTGTGGGTGGATGGACATGTGGGTGGGTGGATGTAGGTATATGTGGGTGTGGGTGGATGGACATGTGGGTGGGTGGATGTAGGTATATGTGAGTGTGGGTGGATGGACATGTGGGTGTGTGTGGGTGGGTGGATGTAGGTATATGTGGGTGTGGGTGGATGGACATGTGGGTGTGGGTGTGGGTGGGTGGATGTAGGTATATGTGGGTGTGGGTGGATGGACATGTGGGTGGGTGGATGTAGGTATATGTGAGTGTGGGTGGATGGACATGTGGGTGTGTGTGTGGGTGGGTGGATGTAGGTATATGTGAGTGTGGGTGGATGGACATGTGGGTGTGGGTGTGGGTGTGGGTGGGTGGATGTAGGTATATGTGGGTGTGGGTGGATGGACATGTGGGTGGGTGGATGTAGGTATATGTGAGTGTGGGTGGATGGACATGTGGGTGTGTGTGTGGGTGGGTGGATGTAGGTATATGTGAGTGTGGGTGGATGGACATGTGGGTGTGTGTGTGGGTGGGTGGATGTAGGTATATGTGAGTGTGGGTGGATGGACATGTGGGTGTGTGTGTGGGTGGGTGGATGTAGGTATATGTGAGTGTGGGTGGATGGACATGTGTGTGTGTGGGTGGGTGGATGTAGGTATATGTGAGTGTGGGTGGATGGACATGTGGGTGTGTGTGTGGGTGGGTGGATGTAGGTATATGTGAGTGTGGGTGGATGGACATGTGGGTGTGTGTGTGGGTGGGTGGATGTAGGTATATGTGAGTGTGGGTGGATGGACATGTGGGTGTGTGTGTGGGTGGGTGGATGTAGGTATATGTGAGTGTGGGTGGATGGACATGTGGGTGTGTGTGTGGGTGGGTGGATGTAGGTATATGTGAGTGTGGGTGGATGGACATGTGGGTGTGTGTGTGGGTGGGTGGATGTAGGTATATGTGAGTGTGGGTGGATGGACATGTGGGTGTGTGTGTGGGTGGGTGGATGTAGGTATATGTGAGTGTGGGTGGATGGACATGTGGGTGTGTGTGTGGGTGGGTGGATGTAGGTATATGTGAGTGTGGGTGGATGGACATGTGGGTGTGTGTGTGGGTGGGTGGATGTAGGTATATGTGGGTGTGGGTGCGGGTGCATGGACATTGGGTGTGGGTGGATGTATATGTGGGTGTGGGTGGATATGTTGGTGGATGTGAAGCAGTGGTGTAGCCTATCTGACTCGGGCGTGTAACCCAACGAATATTGTCAAATTCGTTAATATATGACTCAACCTAAATCGAATTGCCCTTCGAAATTTTCATCTTTCATCATTGTCTGAAAGAAATGTTCGATAATACTGTGAGCATGATTCAAAGAGAATCTGCTATTCTGTCAGAACTTACATCTGTAAATCAAATAAATCTCTCGTCAATATTTCCGTCAACATTTATGTAACAAACGGTAAAGAGTTGTTCTTCGCTCTACTAATTTTTGGAGTTCCATCTAATATTAATTAAGCAAAGAAGGCATCAGAAATTTGTTTCCTAATTCCGTGTGTCATGACGGCACTCACACTTGAAATTAAGTCATTCTGAGCATCAGGAGAAGTTGCACGAAAAACAGTTTATTTTTCCAAGTGCACTTTCAGAGAGGCTCATATATTGCTAATTCATTTAAATATTCAGTATAATTGCCTCAGTTTGAAGATCCTTCATTCCCATTGTGACCATGAAAAGCAAATGCCTATTTTCCTAGAAAACATCATATCCCTTGCAAAATGAGACAGTAAAGCTCTGTTCTTTTCCACTTCATTGTTACGCCGTTCAACTGAGAGCTTATACTGATTATTCAACGCAAATTCTATTTCTGGATTCTATACGAAGCATTATTATGTGATTACAAGAATAGTTGTGTTTTTGACTGCCTTCTAGATGTTCTTTAAGTCTTCATAACCGCTAGAATTCCAAAGTCACTTTTCTTTCGAGACAGATCAACAAAACATTTGCTATAAGTATTACGACACAGCCAGGATTCACTTTTATAAACTTTGATTTTGAAATACCTTATACATTTTTTAATGTTCGTCGTAATACTGAGTGCGGACTTTGGAGGATCTCTCCCTATGCGCTCAGTCATTTTTTCCATAGTTGTACTATACAGTGGGCGTGACAGCCATTACGCACGTGTAGGGTTATTAAAATCGTATCACGGTGTGTAATTATCAGTTGTTATTCCAAAATTCGGTTAGTGTGTTCCTGGCTTAACGATTTAGGCTTCTCACATTGCTTGAAGTGAATTGAATGGCGTTAGTAGCTTTATCATAAGTAATGCTACGAGTGATTGTCAATTTATCTAGAGAATTTGACTATCACGAGTTGCATTTATTAAGAGTATTTCACGATTTAAAGGATGATCTAGGCTATGAAATGTTATTTCAACGCTGCATTGTAATTATTAATCTCCTGAAAGAAAAATGAAGCAGGCATGCATCAGGGTCCATTAGCGCGGCCTACAAAGATTCTCATACTGATGCTCCAATCTTTTAACATGCTAGCAATGTCAGTAGTTGTATCTGCTGTTAATTTATAATTTCGTTCAATACAAAATTTGTCAAATTGATTCCAAACATATTTCCTGTTGTGTTCTATTTCTGAGGTTTTCTTCAAGATTGTTTGATCTACTTCAGCATTATATGACCGCCCCCGTAGAGCAGTAGTACCGTGCCATCCTTTGGCATGTTGGACCTGGGTTCTATCCCCGTTACCGGCATGGAATTTTTCCCCGCTGGAAGGTCTGGTCCGGGTTGCACTCGCCTCGTTAGGTCCCTGACCTGATTGAAAAGTAGCGGTCTCTGGTCGAGAAGACCGCATAACCCGCCAGGAGGGACCAGGGCGCTGACCACGTCCCTCCTCCAGTACTGCACTCCACTCATGACGGGTGGATAGATGTAGGCATTGGCCGAATGGGCTGTTGTGCCACGGGGTTACCGTTAGCTACGTTATTTCAGCAGTGTATGCTTCACTAAAGCGAGAGTCAGTCATTTTTGACATTTAAACCTAGCGGCTCTGTTCCTTCAAATTACGTATACTGTTGCGCATCTGTAGGACAGTGCAGCTAGATTGTCTAACCTGATCACAACATAAGAAAAGCAGAGGTTGTAATGAAATTTCTAAATTTTTCGCAAATAAGGCTGTCATTAGTTGAAACTTGAAATTGTTATGCACATGATTGGTTGATTTCAACCAAGTTAAGTATGAGTGGAAAGTCCCCAAGTTCGTGTGTGCATTCATTTCATGCGCTGATGTGACTTGCTTGGTAAAGCGACATTAACCCACCCTTCCTTCCCCATCTCCACGTGGTAGATTTACTGGCACGTAAAAGAACTCCTGCGGGATGAAATTCCGGCACACCGGCGACACTGATGTGATCCTGGCCATTGACAGCGTCGTCAAGCAACAAAATAATTTAAACCCCCAGATGGTATGACACATTTGTGGTTTACTTTTAGAACATGCAAAGACCTAACGTATACCTATAGGTATTAACACCAGAACAGTGTATTGAGAGTGGAAGCGATATTGCTTACACGCAACAGTACGCCCTGCAAAATTGGAAACTGCGCTTCCCTTGGATCAAACAGGGCCCGAAATGATTGACGTAGGAATTCTGATATTAATAATGGAAGTTGGAGACAAACTATTCCAGCGATTCCAGAGTTCAAAGGGGAAGAACATTTGTAGTGGATTTGAAACATCATCCCTTTGTTAGTGACATAGGGGTAGTGTTGGAGAAGGCAAAAGGCTCCTCGTTCTACAGCAAAGAAATAGGGAGATGCAGGTACAAGCAATTCACTGTTAAAATAATCTGAGGACTTTACAGAAAACAAGAGTGTAATTTGAAGCACGGTCCTAAAGAAAACATTTAAAATAGTTTATAAAGTTAAATTAATATAGTGTTTTGGATGTAGGTGTGTGAAAATATATCGGCAAGCTTTCGTACTCCCCGGGTGAAAATGAAGTCTATCCTCTATCCGGTCAGGGGCTCTAATGATCTAGCTGTCGAACCCCACTCACTCACTCACTCACTCACTCACTCACTCACTCACTCACTCACTCACTCACTCACTCACTCACTCACTCACTCACTCACTCACTCACTCACTCACTCACTCACTCACTCACTCACTCACTCACTCACTCACTCACTCACTCACTCACTCACTCTATCTCTCCGGTCAGTTTGTTTAAAGCAACACATTAGCATAGTCGCCTACGCCACTACCGGCAGGGTAGCCAACTTAAAACCGCCATCCCAATCGTACAGATGTCAATATTGCTTTAAAAAGCATGGGAGCGATACGAGCGTGCGTTCTCTATCGATGCTTATGAGTCACATTTGTTTCTGATTCACGAGATATTTTATTCACATTAATTAGCAATCAGTTGTTACACCAAAGCACGCGATGGAAGTGAGCCAGCGTTCCTTAACGGTGCTCTTATTAAGTATATAAGCTTAGGTTTCTGACTCACGGGAGGTAAGGTTTAGTTTTTTAAATATAAGCTGACATTATAATTAGTAGCCAGTGGCTAAATCAAAGCACGCAAGTTAACTTTTTTTGTTTTATTACATTTTTTAAAACATATTTTTATACTTTTTAAAGTTTTCCTCTCCTAGATAGCTTCTGGTAACGCTGTACATGTATTCTTACAGCCTCTACACGCGATTTTGTCAAGTGCACTTCTTCATTATATCGTACAACAATAATTACTTTTAGCCTTTCTTAAAAGGGAAGAACAAGAAACGCCTAAAATATCGCAAGGGGATTTCGCTCCTTACCTGAGGTTGGCTCTCTTGTTAGTCCTGGGAGATGTAAAGTCTTCTGTAGGAGGAGGGTAAACAGGGAAAGAATAAGAGGGTTAGTTTCCTAGCATTGCTAGCACAAGAGTGCTTTTCCTAAAATAGCTAAGCTTTATTGATAGTTGAAACTCTAGCCCTAGTCAGTCTGGGTGGCTCAGTTTATTAGGCGCTGATCTACTGATCCTAAGCTCGCGGGTTCAAACCCTGCCCAGACCAATGGTTTTTAAGTGTGCTTAAAGGCGACAGCTCCATGTCAGTAGTTTTACTGACATGATAAAGAGTTCCTGTAAGACGAAATTCCGGCACATCGACGTCACGATATGACCCTGGCAATTGACAGCTCTTTAAAAAAATCAATGAACAAAATAAAATGAAACTCTAGTCCTAATCTTTCTCAAATAATGCTGGAGTTGTTGGTGTTAGCACAGTCCTTACACATTTCATACTTCACTGCTGTTATTTCATGTTTATTCTCACTTTAACTTAAAAGGTAAATAATCATATTTTCAGGTGTTGATTTTAATATCTAAGTACATTTGTGGGAAGATTTAGCTTATACCAGACAGAGTTGCCAAGTGTTACTACTCTTATTTCTGTTAATGCTGAGCCTGTGAATTTCCTGCTTTATATCCTTGCTGACTTTTAGCTGCCAAGTGGACTTGTAGAATTTATACAGCAGCTAGCATTTATCTTCTCAGTTAGAAAAATCACAGAAAAGACTAGTTTTGTTGGTACCAAAGGATTTGAATCATAATTGCTTGTGAATACACTCCTCAGCATTACTATTTAGCTCTCTTTTGTGATTTATGCTGTTGTGTGACAGGTGCATCTCACTGCTGATAATATTAACAATTAATGAAGTGTTGTGCAAAACATTTTGGAACACCTGTCTTAAACTAAGCTAGATCTATGGATATTTTGCAAAATACATGACAAGTTTTATGGTAATTAAGAGGAATAACTGGGGGAATTACAGCAATGACTAGATAATTTAATGTTCTTTCCATTATATTTGCAAATGAATTGCTTAATGGCAAGCTAATTGCTGATCTTCAGAGCTGTAAATATTTATAGAAAACACCTACATAAAATTGAATAGCTTTTATTCAGGGATTTTCTCCATTGACATAGTTGCAGAAACAGAGAATTTAAGAGTTTTCTCTTTTTGTTGCAGTAGTACCTGTAGACCTATCATCACACGAGGAGTCTTCTTCTGGAAATAAATCCACAAGGCGACTCATCAAAGTAGACTTCTCCAAACTACAGGTGAGTTTGACACATTGATCCTATCTGGAATTGACAGGCTAAAAGGGGAGAGGGGCAGTACTTCACCGAGCTAATGGATCTGAGCAGGATTGACTTAAAAGTAATGGCACATTAATGTATCAGACTTGTACACTGCTACACTTACATGACATAAAAGCTGACTGAAGTTCTACAAGCTGTAATGTTCACAAACTGTTAACAGTTGTGCAATTTTGTATCAGATAAATGCGTGTCTTCAGGGCATACTGGACAGTCTGATCTAAGACACTGTGCTGTTTTTTAAATAACATCTTAGAAAATCAATACAATTTTCCAATGTGCTTAATTTAATTTTATTGCTTATGTAGAGGAAGAATTGCATTCACCCAAAAAATTGACATGAAAATTTAATCCAAAAGACGTATTTTGAGGTCCATTAAATAAATAAAAGGAAGCATTTTAGAATAAATTGAAATTTTGTGCCCATTAAATCCTTATTGACTTTTTATTAAAAAATCCTAATGATTGGAAAAATAAATATAGTCAATATATATAAGCAGCATCTTATAAAATCAATACAGTTTTCCAATGAGTTTCATTTATTTTATTTTTGCTTATGTAGAGGAAGAATTGCATTCACCCAAAAATTTTATCTGAAAGACATATTTTGAGGTTCACTAAATAAATGTTGCATAAGGTATTCAATGTGAGCAAATTGCTATTCAAGAACAGATTCCAACTCCATAGCACAAATGGGCATTTTTTTCTTCTTGGGGGTGGGGAGGTAAGGTGTGTATTTCTTTTTATGTTGTAAGTTAGTGCTGTCTTAGGATAATTTCTGCATTACTTCAACTGGACTGTTTCCAGTATTATGTACAGTGAACCATTTTTGTTTATTTAGCTAGTGCTTTAATTGAAGGATTTTTTTTTATATTAATGTCTTCCAACATAGTGTCATATCGGATGGTGAATGAATGAAACGGGTGAAATGATGCTCAAATGATCCCAAGGTCCATGGAGCTTTAAGTTACCTGACATTCGTCTTCTCAGGATAAGGGAAAACCTTGGGAAAAACCTTACCCAGATAACTTACCCTAAGTGAGATTCGAACTCGCAACCTCTTGAACATGAAGTAGACATGCTAGCCATCACGCTACCGAGGTGGGCACTTTAATTCAAGAATGAATTAATAGGAATTATTTAATAGGTACAAAAATTATTTGTAAATGAGTAATATTTAAAATTTGTCTTTCAGAGCATTTGTTTGGTTGGTTTATTGATTTATCACTTCTGCTGCTTAATTATTGATCACTAAGCTTCCAGAAATATATTTTGTTCAATTACATGAAAATGTAACAAAAATATCCAAAAGTTAAAGAGTAGAATTAACTACATAACCTAACAGCACTCACAACTTCAGTAATGTCACTTTTGTGGTACTCATTTAATTTCTTAATCTTATACTGGGAATTTTTGGTGTTACATATTTGCATCACAAATTTGCAATGTAAAATTGAATTTCAATGCTGTAACATACAGAGGCAGATAGAAGTATTCAAGTGTCAACATTATGCTACCAAAAGAGGATATTTAACTATTAAAACATACACATTAAAATAAATAAATTTTTTTCCTTGCTTTTTAATACACCAATTTTAATTTCACACGCATTTACTTTAAATATAAATAGATTTTTGTAATGAAAACTGAAAAATGTTCTCCCAACAGTTGATGGAAGTATTCAAATAAATGAAACACAGCATTCTAATATATGGTAATCATGTTCTTTCTATGAATAATGGCTGCAAAACACCTTGACATTGTATGTATGTGCTTACTAGTTAAGTCCAAATCAATTTCATTCTGTTTCTATAGAATAATATATTTTAGTCTTGCTGTGCTTATGATGTGGTGTTTCCTGATCCTATCTTCCAATTCTTACCATATGTTCTCAATCAAGTTCAAGTAGGGCGATGGAGATGATGTTTTTAGTGTGTGAACTGAGGTGTGCTTAGGATTGTTGTTGGAAATAAAAATTATTTATATAGGATTTATGAGCACTTCTCTGCAGTTGTTTTTAGGAATATTGTTTTAATCATACCTGTTCACGTTGCCATCAATAAAAGCTAGCTCATCCACACCATTTGATCGCTTACGTCCCCATATCATTATGCTGTCATCCCCAGGTTTGATTGTAGCGTCTGTATTTTTAGAGTCCACTCAGTGGTCTTCTGTCACACTTTTAATCAGCCAATAGCTCAGTATACATTGCACTTGTTTTCATCCGACCACAACACATGAAGCCAAAACTTATTGCTCTTCATTACTTACTCGCTGGAAAATACTAAATGCTTTTACTTGTCTATTTTACTTACATACAGTTTTCTTTTGGTGCTCTGGAATTGTACCCAGTACTGTTCAAAACCCTACAAACTATTCTTTCACGAACTACCTTCCCAAGGTGTTCTTCCAGATGTGCTCTAATTTCTGTTGCTGATATTCAGGGATTTTGCTTCACCATTTTCAGCACTTGTCCATTTGTAGAAGTAGATTTTTGGCAGAACACCTTTCCTAGGCTCATTCACAAGGTATTACACACTTTACAGCATTCACAATGGATGAATTTCTGTGCAAAGTTTCCCCAGGTTCTTTACATGTCTTATTTTGTTCATGCATAGTAAGATTAATTTTCTCTCCTCTTCTCTTTTCCTTTCTGCCACATTTTGACTGTTGCCACTTCTGAAGATACAAATATCAACATTTCCATCATTTACTGTATTTTATTGCTGTATCATAGATCACATTTGAATACTTGAGTCATAAGGAAACAAAACATTTTTAAGGGAAATCACACTTTGAATAATACACACATGTTTGTATCATTCATGTGTTGTGTATGTGCTTCAAATACGATAACACATCAGTGGAATCAGAAGTAATAAATAATTCTGCCTTCTTCTTTATCCTCATGTGATTACCCCCCCCCCCCCCCTTATATAGGATTTACATCCTCTAGAACTTGCAAGCCAGTACCAAAGATCAGACGCCTGTCGGGGAGCAGAGGAGCCTATGGATCAGACAGAGTGAAGACCTGGAAGCAGGTGGTCATCCAAGCACCAGGTATGAGAGTGAGGAACAGGATGATATGAAATGCAGGTGAAATCGATGATTGGAAAGGTGATGATGGAGCAATTGGTGGAATGAGTGGTGGGGGAAACTGGAGAAAACCTGCCCAGATGCCACTTCATCCACTGCGAATACCACATGTGGGGTCCCTGGGATCAAACCTTAGTGGTAGATGGATGGTCTACCCGCTCAGCCACAGTGCCACCCAATTCTGCCTTCTGTGTTGATTATTCCAACATTTAAAGTTGCACATCCATAGATTAGAATACATCTGTATATTATGAAATATGTGTTAAACATATGCCTTAGTCTAATATACTCTGTCTGAGATGTAACTATATTTTGGTGTTTGTTTGGTTATAAATCTTATATAACTTATATTTGTCTACAGATAGATGATGATGATGACGATGATGACGATGATGAGGAAGATGATGCAGATCTGCGGACAGGCCCACTGGAGAATGGTTTTGGATCATTATCCCGGCACAGGAAAAGCAGCAGCAATCCATGGCATCGGACAGGTATCACGCAGAACGAGTATCACAGCTACATCGACACAGCCCTCGAGTGTACGATTTTCTAATCTATATTCGGTGTTGTCTGCACGACGCTGCCTGATTGGTTGGCTGCCTGCATCTCTGCCTGGCTTCTCTTCTGTTCAGAATAGCTGTTCAGAGTTTGACTCATTTGTTCCTGGGCTGCCATGGTGATATAGAGGACATGATAGCAGATACAAACTACAGCCATATAATAATTAGAGATGACTAGGCAGCAAAAGATATTGGTAGACATATCTTCAATGTTGGCATCAGTGCATGCAAAATGTGCTTTCTCATGTTTGCTGTCTTTGTGTGTTGCATACTGGGAGTTAAAAGCATACGTCCTCACATATTTGTTACATATTGACTAAAAACTGTAACCTTTGGACTTCTATGTTTAATTGCTCTATAATATCTTCAGCTCAGTAATCGTATTACTACATAACCTCAACAAAATGTTACAGTTAATTCTGGAACAAATTACTAGTCTTCAAAAAAATTTCAATAATTATTTCTGGTAAATCATCATTTTGCATTCTATGTTAACTGCTCATTACTACTAAGTTTAAATACTTAAGTAAGAGGGAATAAGAATGTTTAAGTGATGTAGATTTCTAAGATGCCATCTAAATGCAGCTGGTGTTTAATACCAGATGGATTATTCAAGTACAGTTTCTGTTACTAATGACCTGATCTGCATGTTATGGTAGGATTTTTTTAAGCAGTCCATGTCCTTGTGAGTATTTTTGTATTGAAGGGTATATATATTCACTTGAAAGTTTTCCTTGAGAACATATGCAGAATATGCTTGGGTACTAACTAAAGAGCCAAAAGTGAAGAGGACAAAATTCAAAATACATTTTTGCTTTTCATCCCACATGGCAGCTTTCAAAATTGAATGGATTGAAACATCTAAAAGTCTTAACTCCATATTGGTTGAAAGCTATCAGAATTCAGTCTTTTCAGAATGAAAGTCATTCAGTTACTGGTCAGATTTAGGCTCTTCATATGAGATTTTAATTAGAGTGGATCTGGGGAAGTTGCCTATCGGGGAAGTGGGGGGGGGGGGGGGGGGGGATGCCTAAAGTTTTGCAGTCCCGTCAACAGATCGTGACACTAATCTGTATCATACTTGTTGACTGTAGTAAGAAGTAAAAGCAAATGCTTATGTCACTATGTTAACTGTTTCTGTGCTTTGAAATCGACAAACACAAAGTAAGAACAAAACTGATGCCGGATCAATAACATAGTTATTTTTAAGTGCATATGTGGTATTTATGAATAATATAGAAGAGTGAAATATTACATGTGTTTAGCACAGTGGATACTTTGTAGCGTAGTTTACCACCTGTAAACCTCTGCAGTGACTATATTGTGCCAGTCACGTCAAATGGTATCTCATCCCAACTTTGGAAGGGATGCCACTTATTTTCTCGGGATAAGACACCAATGTAAGATGCAACATTTACAATGAAAGCTTGCATAAAACCTGCATGGAGGAAGAAAACATTTTCAAAAATTGTGCAAAAGAACTTACTTTATGTTGAAGCAAACTCTTCATTTGTTTAATTTTTACATATATTTATATGCTTCTTTTATGTTTCATTCTTTATAACCAAATTAAATGTTCTTATAGAATTATATAGTTAGCTAAATTGCACCATACATGCACAAAGCTAGTACTTGAATCTTCTTCCAATATAATTGCCATCTCATCCCAAAGCTCGGGGTGAGATGCCTAAACTATGCTGTTCATAACAACATTCAAAACACACATCATTATTAATGGCAGAGTAACACAAATTAGCCTCTGCATAGAAGAGGCTTCTCAGTAAACACTAGTTTAATGCCAAACCTAAACTTTGAAGTTTAACCTACCCTTTGATCCTCCAAACCTTAAGTTGGGCATCTTCCCCCGATCTACTTTATAAGGAGACCTTATCAGATTGGCATTCAAGATCATTTCAGCAATTTTGGGATGAAAGTACCTGCATTAAAATAATGAGGTATACTATGTCTGAACTAGCATATAGGGTATGACGGGAAAGCATTATACTTGATTTGTTAAGGAATCAGTCAAACAGAAAATGGGTATATTCAAGATGTTCTCGGGCTTCTAGCCAGGTGTAGTGATGTAGTGTACATCTCTCCCATCATCAGGATGATGAATGACTAGCAAGAGTGAAGGGACCAGTATATGTACTGTCCGCTAGTACATACCGAGTAGAAAACACCCAGTCTAATGAGGAGGTGGTTCACTGCTCCATTGGAATCTGTGTTTTCTGAGTCGATCGATTTCCAACGATTGGTTGTCTTAACATGCACAAACTGTGTGTAGGCGAACCTTAAAAGGTAGAATCAAAAATGAAAAATTCAATCCAGGATTTGAATCATGGATCTTCCGCTCTATGTGTGGCTGCTCTTGCTTAACTAGCATGGAAACACATGGCACAGCCCTTAAATTCTTCATCTGGTTTGTATTTTCCTGGTAAGCCACACGGGAATCTCGTATTCAAGACATGTACTTGAATTTATTTTAGCAGAAATAGTATTTCAAAACAATTCTGTATGTAGTTCCCTGTTGCACTCATAAATGTAATAGAACATGGGCAATGTAACCTTTAGGATGGTTGATCTAAAAGGGAAGGGAAGTATGACTATAAAAATGTGCAACTTGTATTAGCAATAATTTCTGCATTTCCTGAGAGCAGTAGCAGCTAGACATGTTTGAAAGTATGATAATTTGCCTTTTTGAAAGAAAAACTAAATACATATTTTTTTTTGTTTTATTAATCATCAATTGGAAAATTTCTGTTACAGTCCTGAAAACCATTTGTAAAAGGTCTCCTAAAGAACTAGCCACAGCGGTATGAGAAACTTTTTATTTAGCCATAGTGAATGAGATGGCAGCAGAGTTGCAAGCAACTCAAATGTCTCTCTCACCCTCTCTCTCTTTCATCATTAAATAGATTAGGACTCCAATGAGTTGGTGAATTTATTAGTAACTGTGCTTACATGTTTTTCACTCCAGAGAAAGTCCTACTCAGGACATACTCAGAAACTGAAAATTTAGATCCAATGCTTTGATAATGAAGGAGCACTCAAATTCACATACCTGATTGGTAAAGCAAAACAATTGCATACTAACATGTATACAATTGATTTTTACTTCCTCTACTACACACCTATAATTAATGCATTCCATCCCAATATTTCACTGGAAATAACATGAGGCTCCCTGAGTCCAAATAAAGCATTTTTAGAAAAAAGTCCATGTGTGTGTTGGTCTGTCTGTTGTCTGTCATGAACAGTATAACCAAAAAACAGAGTTGGTTAAATACCAAAGTTTAGATTTAAGTTCAGCAGCTTCCAGGGATGCAAGACTAAGATTTTCAAGAAAATACCCCCACCCCAAACCACACTTCACATGGAACATTTTTTATTGTCTTTTATTTTCTCAAAAATGACAGCAGAGGAAAATGGCGAAGAAAGACATGTGAATGTAACACATCAGATTTTTAAACATAGGCCATGTGGATAATCTGTCTTCATTGTTATAACAGCGAGTGATTTGCACTCCCTTGTGGAATTTCTGACTGGTTGATACTAAAATGTACTAAAGTTAAGTGCATTTTTAAACAAAAAATAAAAAACTTTATGAAATTATAACCAAATTATCTCTTCACTAACAGTGCTTGAATTGTTTGCTTGAAGTTGCTCTCTGGGTTTATTTGTCTTTGTCAGCTTTGTGAAGTTGGGTTGATAATTGAGTGTTTGTCATCTTTATTTTCTCAGCAGTTAAAAGTACCAGGATTTTCAATTTTCGGTTAATTCCTTTTCAGACATGAAGCATGATTAGGGCAAACAGTATACATTTATAGGAGCATGGAGACTAATTAGAATAGATGTATTAGAAACTCACTAGTTAGCTAGTGTAGCTATTTCAGTTTTCATTTCATTAATTATAGTGTTTTAGTACAATTTTCTTGCCTACATAATTACTTAATATAAATATCCCAGTAAACGGAAGATCTGGGAGAAAATAAAATTAATAAAAAAATCTTTGAATTGCAAAGATTTCCTAAAACACTATCATGTATATACACATATGATCAGTGCATGCAGACAATGACCATTGAAATTGATAAATCAGCTTTGCATTACGTGAAGTGCCTTACCAAAAGCCAATTTGTAACTAGCTGAATTAGCACATTTTAGAGTTTGTTTGGTTATTATTGTTGGAAAAATGAAATTCATAGTAAGTTAGAATCCATACACCTAGTGCATGAAATAGGATTAGAGATTAGATACTTTAATGAATTCATAGATCATTGGTAATAAAATAACTGCAGAGTTCTGATCTGTTTTGGGTTTGAATGAAAATTAATGTCTGTGTATTTTACCAACTGTGCTGTCTAACTGATAATAACTATATGCAATGCATGACAGCCTCCTTTGTAGACTGTTTCAGCACTAAAAGACAGTATGGAGGTACATGTAACTTCTAGTTTTCTCTCTCGTGCATATATTTTGTTGCTCACTCCAGCCTCTTGTGCTTTTAGCCAAATGTGATGTGATTTTTTTTCATGTTTCTTTTTTTAGTAATGTTAAACATCTGTTCTTACTACATATGTCACAGCAGGTTGTAGACACTGATGACAGATGAAATTAAATGACAATTGGGGAAGGAAACGTTCCAGGCTTAGGTTTGGAATACCTCCTCAGCCTCCTTTCCAATTACAAGAACTGAGGAAAACCTCCAAAAAGCTTCAGTCAGGGAGGATGGTCCTGACAGAATTTGAATTACTGTTCATAAGTCCATGTGATATTACTGAGAGCACTGTGCAAAAAGAGCAGCCATGCCAAAAAAGGTTAAAATAGTATATTCCTTTGCTTTGTAAATGCCTTCTTGTGCTACTTTGAGAAAGATTTACAAGGATGAGATCAAATTTTTACAAATTGTGGACAATTTCACCATAAACTGGATCTTAGGTTTCTGAGTAGAACAAACCAGCAGTGCTTGTAAAAACAAATGATATAATGCATTTTAACACAGAAGTTAATGATGCATTAAACATTTAGGCCATAATATCAAGATAAATAGCACTATTGGCATCCATCTCTGTGTAATTTTACGTCCACAGTAGGTCTGAAAACCATGTTCTCCAAATATCTTGTACTGTCTTTTAAGGTTTAAGCATTCTGCAATTAAAATAAATTAATACATTCAATGATATAATTTTATTGATTTTTGGAAAATGTAAAACTGATATTTATGTCATTACTTACTTCAAATCTTCATTTACAAAACAGAAGTAATAAAATACAGAACATTTTAATTTTTGCATATTAGTTTGTGAACAGGGAAAATAAATATTTGACTTACAAAAAGGAACAAAACTAATTTGGTTAACTACCTAGGTCACAAATTTTAATACAGTTAGTAAGATACATATAAAGCTAAATAAATATTTTTGAAGTTCCAACAAAATTGAGATTAATAACGCAATTTATTTTGTTACAGCATATGATCTGGCAACACAATGTCCCAGCAGACGGGCGTCACTACACAGACATCACTCAATTGCAGTATGTAATGGAGACAGCGGAAGTCAGTCATTGCCACATTCCAGACCACAGTCACGAGGTCCTACCCTCTCTTCAGCCAGTTCAGAAACTGACTCTGGTAACCTGGGTTGCACACTGCCAGAGATGTCATGGTCACGAAGTTCCTTGCAGGACGAACTCTTGCAATCTGTAAGTGCTCTATCTCAAAATCCTTTTGATATGAATTGTGAGGTGAATATGGATATGTTTACTGTGTGCAGGCTCAGAACAAGCTCCACCTGTAGAAGCTTTAACCTGGGATCGCTTGCGTTATTAGATGAAATCTAATAACTGATAATAAATTGAGTAGTCAGAAGCTTTCATGGCCGGAGTTACAATTAAGGCTAGAGATTTCTTCCGGGCTTAAAAGCCGTGGTCTGCTGGAGTTTTGAGGTCCAGACGTTTCGTCCACACCTGCGGTGGACATCATCGGTGGCGTAGTCTGAATCTTCTTGGTGAAGGTTCAGTCACAACAGAATCGTTTATGACTGGAGGTGCCGTATTTATATGTGGGCCGCTTACAGGGGATTGGCTGAGCTTGAGCGGGAGGCGTGTGTTAGATGGGCGGGGCTTCTCCGTTCTGATTGTTGATTGGCTTACGTGATTTCTCTGCATTAGTGCTTCTTTTTTATGTTCGAACATATGGTAACATATGGTAACATAATGTTACCATATCAAGTGCCCTAAATAAATCTAACCCAGCCTTGTTTTGTAATTGTGATTTCAAAATTGGTTTGTCTGTAAATTCATTACCTCTAAAAAGTTTAAAATCATAGTTAATTGCTTTTAAGTCGTAAAATCTTTTGTCTTCGAACTCTTTTTTATCTGTCGTACATAAATATAGGAAGGTTCCTTTGCATTTTAGTTGTTTTAAAAGAACCATGTTTTATTGATGGAATGTACACCACTGCTTCTTTATCTTTGAACAAGGAGGGAGGGTTGAAACAGGGCAACATATACTATCGCTCCTGATGGTGGCATTATGTCATATCATCAGCCGGTACAGATTTGCTGAGCCCTGGGCTGCGTTAATAATGCTTCTAATCAATGCATGTACAAATAATTTGTAAATTCATGTAAATTTGTCAATTTATGAATAAATTATGTTCCCACAATTGGTTCCATTGATTAATATTCCATAACACATGCAGTTCTTCATTAATAGGTATGCCGTGATTTCATACCTGACATAATGGTGATTTGATTTTAAGCAACACAAGTAAGAAAGTAATTTTATGTATTTATATAATCTGTTTCATTTTATACATTTTTATTCATCAAACAATCTCGCTCCAATTGAGAATCAAATCTGGGACCTCTGGATTGAGAAGTCAGAGTGTAATCACTTGAAGCTGAGGCAGTCCATTATTGCACTGTTTCTTGTAAAAGCAGCTATGATCCTTATTTAATTTCCAAATCACCACTCACTTTTACCAGATAAAATTCAAGGAACAATTTGCTCATCTGTTTGAACTAGAAATGTACTTGAATGCTATGATTGTTTTAACGGTATTAAATTTGTGCTGTACTTGGGTGTAGCATTCAATTTTGAATAATGTCTAGGGGTAACTTGTTTGCCTCTGGTTCCAGAAGTCATGGCTTCAAACCTGGTGGAGAGTGATGGATTTTTTTTTTAACATAAAAATCCTTGGCATGGATTCCTTTGGAAGGGCAGTAAAGCCGGTGGCCCTGTGTCATAGATTTATGTCCTGTAAAAGGACTCTGAGCAAAATTAAGCAGTCTTTCATGTCCAATATGGAAAGGGACATTGAGAGCCATTGTCAATAAAGAGCATCCATAAATAACAATCCAATTTTTTTTAATTTTGAATAATAGATTCAAATAGTTTCTGAATTATATTTATTTTGTATTGGTAAAATTTGTATCACTTAACTGTCTTTCAATGAAGTGAAAACAGCTAATTGAACTCTTAGTAAGGGGGATACTGAAGTGCCTTATCTTGTTTGTTTAGTTCAACATTAAAGTTTAAGAAGTAGGTTATTGATCTAAGACACAAGTTTCAGGCTTTTTCAGTTGATATAAATATTTGAAACTGAAATAACATAAAGGATTCATGTATTGTCTTGTGGTAACTTAATACTATGCATAATATATTAAACAAATTCCCATTAATCATGTCAAAAAGATAAGTGGGTCTGTGAAAGTCTATGCACAATTAAGGTGACCAGATGTAAAAAGCAAGATCCAATCGTAAAAATGGTATAACATAAAACCATCCTAATATATTATTTTATTAATTAAATCTGACCTTATATAAAGGTTTGCCATGTGACACAGAATAGCTTTCATGTGTTTGAAATGAATACATAAAAAGGTTAATAAAACAAAACAACAACAAAAAAAAACAAAGTTTTTGTTAGTATATGGCACAGTTAAATGATTATTTTATATTTTAGTACTTTCAAATTTAAATGTTATGGTTTCCATACAAATGATTTCGGCATATTGCCACAGAGTATTTTATTGTCCTTAGGACAATGTCGTCCTGTAGCTGTTTAGGGAGCTTATATTGTTGTCTCCATTGCACAAATGATTTTGGTATTGTGCCCCTTGCTCCGAAGAATAGGCCTGTGACCACGATGTTGCTGATATTATATGAGGCACTGAAGAATGCAATTGTGGGCTCATATATTTTCTTCTTTTCACAATCCACTTCTGCTGGCTGGTCTAAGGATGTCTCAAACCTCACTGTGGGATCTAAGATCTCAGCTGTCCCTTTCTTCCTGTCGATAGCAATGACATCAATTCGACAGTTACTGCCACAATCAGCCACACAGTGTACTTCTTCGTGGACTTCTAATCCTGTGCTTCGCAAAGCATTGACAAGCAGAGTTCTTATGGTGTTGTGACGCTTTATTCGCAGCAACTCTCCCTGAGTACAATTCCCGAGTACATGCGGTAAAGTTTCTATCTCACTACAATGTCTGCAGTGGCTTGTACCCGTGGAGCGTCCTGGAAGTGAACGTACTGGAACCACCATAGCTGTCATCTTCAACATGTCACGTCATTCTGAGCTGGATAACCCATTATGTTTCAAAATCCAAGTGTTGGCAGCAGGAACTTCGCCAAAGAGTGCCACTCCTCTTCCTTTCTGAGGGTATGCACACCAGGCTTCAAACTCCTGGCGTCTTAGTTTCTCCCTAAGTTGTTTAACGGAGTTTGTGGAGGACTCCTCTGGTATATGCAACTCTGTGAGGCATCGAGTTCTTATGGCTGCAAAATTGCGAACAACGTCTAGATTTTCAAGTTTGGTGTTAATATTTAATTGTTGAAGATAAGCTTCCCAAGTTGCACGTATTATTGATAATCCCTTAAACTTTATGCTGGTGTACAGCATACTGTTTGGGGTGTCATTTGGTAGTTGTAGGATTTCCTTCACAGCACTTTTGATTATTTTATCTGCTTTCTGGAGCCATACCTTTGGAATTTTCTCTGTTGGAACTGACTGGAAAGGATAGATCAAAGTGGGCCCAATAAACTGATTTATAACTGTAAGTTTTTGACTAGGCTGGAGCAAGTGAGTTGAAGTAAGCTTTTCAAGATTTAATTTTAATTTTTCTAGAACCTGTGTTTCATTAAATACTATTGTGTCCCTAAATGTTGCACCAAGGTATTTAATCTCTTCGTCTGCCCCAATGCTCATAATTGATCCAGCAGTGGTAATCAGTTCCTGCTGTAGAAGCTTTCCGTTTTTAATTATAATAGCATTGGATTTCACTGTGTTGACGTTCAGTCCAATTTCTTGAAGGTGGTGGATAGCACTAGTCACAAGGGCAGATGCTGCTTGCTCGTCTTTTCCTATGATCACAAGATCGTCAGCAAAACATAGGGCTGTAAGTGGTTCGGTGTCAGGAGTTAGCTGAAAGCCATATTTTCCTGAAACGTTTCTAACCGTCAACTCGTTCAGGATGTGGTTAATGCCCCAGTTGAAGAGCAGTGGTGATATGGGATCTCCCTGAATCACACCTCGCTTAAAGTGGATTTTATCTGTATTTCCACCGTCTGTATGTATTTGAGTAGAATTTCCTGTCAGCATGTTAATTAGAAGTTTCTTGATTTGTTCAGGCAAAGCAGACTTTTCAATGGTAGCAATGAGGTGAGCATGTCCAATACTATCAAAAGCTTTGCTAACATCAAGAAACACAATAGATGCTGATGTTTTCTTACTTTTAGCTGTTCGCAGGATTCCATCAATAATATTGAGGTTAATGAAAGTGCCAGGCATCATGACGAACCCTCGTTGGTATTGATTTAGGTTAATGTATTCTTGCACTATTTTATCCAAGCATTTTGCAATTACCCTCCTCACTACAGAACATATAGTAATCGGTCTCCAGTTCTTTAAGTTGTCAAGGTCCCCACCTTTGTGTACTAATACAGTTCTTGCTGTCTGGAGAGCGTCAGGAACTATACCCGTCTTTAGCATTCTGTTAGCAATGTGAGTAATTACGTCAGCAGCAGCAGGGTGCCTAATTGCCTTTAGTAACACTCTGTCTGGACCAGGGCTTGTATCTATAGCTATAGATTTTATAATTGAGAAAACAAGTTCTTGAGAAAATTCTATTGGACTGTTTACATCATCGCACGTAAAAGAATAATAACTGTCCCTTACATAGTTGTTAGGGGTTTCAAATACTTGCTTATAGAAACCCTCAATGTCGTCTTTTGCCATTGGTAATTTGTAGGGCTGATTTTGTTGTAGAATTTTTCTCACAGCTTTCCTTCTTTGATAAAAGTACTCAAACTGTACACGTTCATATGTGTATTTTACCTTTCTCCTTTCCCTGTCCCGTTTGGAAGACCTTTGTGGATTACTAGAGTCTTTGTATTGGCGATTGTTATTTTTTAACTTGCCATCTCTACGGGCTTTGTAGTATTTAGATGCAGGACTCTGTGGTCCAGGCAGGAGATCAATAGCACAGTGCAAAAATTCTAGGAAACCATAAACGTTACTCTGAAACTCCTCATTAGACATACCTTGTTTAAATATGTTAAGCCAATTATGAAGTTCATTTACATAAGTTTTTGCATTGTTGTTATGTGATTTAATTTGTGAGTCATCTGCATGTGCTCTGCTTTCTGAAGTTTTAGTGGCATTTACAGTATCAGCTAATGTATCAGAGTGATTTTTGCTATTTAACAGGGACTCCCTGTATTCCTCTGGATGGGCTTTACTGATGTGGATTTTAAGCCCTTTATAAAGCTGGCCACAATGTGGACATTGTATTTGGGTTTGTCTCTTAACAATTTCAACAGCATTAGCCATGTACCACACACAACATTAAACTAAAACTGCAAAACTGTCATTTTACTGAGCTAACCTCTTTATATAAACAAAAGGTAACCAAGCAGTTTCAGCCAGAATGAGATATGTATATTCTGACAAGAATATATGCGATAATTCTAAAAATCCTAAGTGTGGCTGATGGTACTATATAAATGTAACACTTACAGTGTCTTGGTCACCAAAATTAGTGCACAGCAAGCACGTAAATCACATAAAAATTGTGAAATATAGCTGAGCAATCTTCTCTTTTCCTGCTGTTGATCATGGTCTACTATGATACTTTCAGTATTACAGGAAAATAAAATACCTATAGACTGCGTATTCGATGCAACTTAACAGATGAAACAACATATAGAAACAATTGAAATACTTGGATGAAAGTCATATTATTTTTAAAGTTTGTGCAAAAGCCTTGTTAACATCGGAGAACAAAGGCATGCCAACTCACCTTCTCCCTTTCAGAAGTCGCTACTGTCCTGCGAAAGAAGGTGGTATCAATGACCTAATTTAGTGTTTGTCTAATGGTGTTTCTCTTGTAACCAACAGCAGTACATCTGTTGTGCAGAAACAGCTGCATTTCAGCTCCACGTGGAGTTACCAGTTGACAGAGACTGTCCATGTGCTTTTGGCAGACCTCATCTAGTGCTGAAATAATGTGGTGGTCTTAGGAAACAGGAGACAAAGCTGAAATTCTCTTATTGAAGAAAGCAAAGAGCCTTTGAATAGCAACAAGATGACCAGGGAGAAAATTACTCTAAGCAAGCATTCTCAAAGTTAGTTAGCAGCATTTATGATTATGCTGTTAAAAGTTATTAGCTAGTGCACCATTAAATAAACAGCAAAAAGTCTGAGTTTGTCTTGATAGAAGTCAGTAAAATTGTGAAGTGAGACCTAAAGTCTCCACAAAAGGCAATAAGTAATAGTAAAAGAGTTGAAAAGAACGATAATTTTATGTGTGATGTTATTTGTGTGGAAATTTACAAATTGTATTACAAAGGAACTCCTCCTACCTTACAAGAATTGCTTGTTCATTTACAGGTGGAAATAAATTTCCCATACAAATTGTCCAAGGTGAGTAAGATAATTAATCAGCTTGGATTTAAATACTAGATGCTAGATTAGGCGCAAATTCATCATAAAATCACCATGAATATTGTCATGATTCAAGGAAGCACAACGTGATGCCATCTTTAAAGCAACTCTGTGCCCTACTATTCAAAAAGGGGTAAATAAAATTCACAATTATGTCAAAATTTGGGAGAGAATCTGGAATACTTCAACAGAAACAATGAAGAGATGTCCTTTATTATTAATTTAGATAGTAATAATGAGAGTAGCCACAGTGATGAATAAAATACTGCATAAATGCCATCATTTTCAAGTACATCTAGTTTTGTCTGAGCAACTGAGGAATCAAACACACAGTCTAACCTGTCAGATTTTCTTTCTCACAACTCCAAGCAGTTTGAATGCATTTATCATAGCAACATTGTGCCCCTCATGTAACTGTATGACGTGAAAAAATGCAGTCTGGTTAGATGCAAAATGTAACCACACCACAGACAAAAGAATTTCAGAAAATCATTTGATTATAATTGTACACCAGTCTTGTGATTGAAAATAGGACTTCAGGTAGGATGCAGTTTCATCACCCTGATGCGTATCTTTAGCTTCAGAAGAAGGCTGCATCAATTGGCATAAAGTTACCAATGTTTCACTCATCTTGTTGTGAGCCTCTTCCAGGCTCTTGTCTGATCTTTGCACTGTTGTTCCTGCTTATGTGTCAACTGTTCCCCTGTGGACCTGCCCCTTTGCTCCTGATAGGCTGCCAGTCCACCAATTGATGTCGGTGCTGGTATACCTATTTCTTGTTGGTCTTGGAGATGGATTCTGTTGCTTTTTTCTTTGTTATTTGTTTCTCTAGGTCTTTTTCCTACTGTAACCAAGTACCTTAGCATAGCCAGTATCTACAAAATTACAGAATTTTACCAAGGAGGCCTCGCATAGTACATAATGTACATATATAATATGAAAATAGGAATAGAGCTTTTGCACCACACTTTCAAGACCTATTGGAAGACAATGTACTGCAAGTTGAATAGTATTGTTAATGTGAGCACTCAGACTTATTCCAATAATTCTGTAACTTACTTCTGAACAATTTAATGCAGATTGTTACATTCTTTTCTAGATGAACCACTTAAGTTTGTATTAGTTTTATCTGTACAAAATCCAACTACTTAATTCTTAAGCTGATGATCCTGCTATATTTTCAGCACCTAAGGGCAAATAATATCAGTATTTTCTTCTAATGTTTGTTGAAAATCTAAAAATTTCACGTGTATTCTATTCTTATAATAAAAATAATGAACTCATAAGGTGGAAAAGTTTTGTGGAATTATGGTAACACAATAACATAGGTAATTGACGTTTTAGAAATCCTTTTTGAATAGCAAATGGACTTACCACATTAGTAATGATAGGCTTACATTTTGTACTAGCACAGGAATATTGAGGTTCAAAACACTTCTATAATGGTTGAGATGTGGAGTCTTTTGAGTGAAATGTTTTGTTATTTGAATATTGGGAACTGCAAAGCTGCTTTCCTAAGTTCAGTGCCCTGGAAGAAAGATATCAAAGATCAGCTGGATACAGCAAGTTTGTGTTTCATATCAACGAGTTTCACTCCTACCACCATTGGATATTAAGACAAATGCTGAACATTTTGTATGCACACATCACTATTTGAATTCTTTTCATTAATGAATGGGTAAAGACTTCATAACTCTGCATTCAAAGCATATTTCCCTTTCACTTTCTGTATGACTAGTACACTTAAAGTTTAAACCTTACTACAGATTACTCATGTTATTATGTTATTATCACATGTTACTGTTATGCTACAACACTGCTGTGCTTGTTGCAATTAGAACTAAACAGAAACAAAGACTGAAACTGAAAGTCAAAGATGAATGATTGTATGGTTGGTTTTGGTTCGTATTCAGTAATGTGTGACAATGTACTTGTGACATTATACTTTTTGCACATTGTCCACATTTCTTCTGTGAATTTTGGTTTGAAGGACAGCCTCTGAGCATTTTTAAATAAAATTCCATTTCACGGGATATTCTTCAAATGCAGAATATTTTTGTGATTTGAAAGCCTGTATATGGATTGCAAGTTAAGGTATTAAAAAAAGGAGTCTTCTGCAAAATGCAGCACATGTGGTCACCCTATGCATCATATAAAACAAACTGCCTGTAGACCTGTCATAGAGATGCTCAGATAATGGTTCAAAAGTCCATTCAAAGTCACAAGTGTTCTGTTGTGAAGATAATGTTTAACAGTATGTAAAATAAATCTTTAACTGTCTTTGAATCCATATTTAAATGTGAGAATAATGGTCTAAAATATACCTTTCAGCATTCAGGTCACTGTCTTTCAGGACATCAGTTTAAAAAAGTATGTGTTGCACTCGTACGTCTTTCATTACTGACTGTCCTACAAACTATTCTTGCAAAACCTTATTCTTCTATCTACTTCTTGTTAAACAGATAAGCCTTCATTACTCATGTGCTTATTTCATTGTAGGTATAGGAAGAATAGAATAAATGGAAACAATAGCCAAGTATTTTCATAGTTAGTTCCTATGTGATGGCTATGAAATTTTGTTCTCCTTGCATGAACTTGCAACAGAAAGAAAGATAAATAACAATTTATAGTTGAGAAAATTATAAAGTGTCGGAAAATTCAAACCAATAATGAAGAATGTCTTGGAAATTGTTAATACTACAAAAAATGTTACTTAATATAACTTGTGCTCCAATGAGGTCTACATTTTTTATAGTAACTTTTCATCTGTCTCACACAGTTTACTAATTATACGTACAAAAGTGGTTCAGAATAAAGAGGACTTTAGAGGCTATGCCCAGAAAAAGCTTCATGTAAAGGATAGTTTTGGATGGAGATTTTCTTCAATATCTTTGTCTCACATCCTTAGAAGCTCTGAAACTTAAATACCAAGTTCTGTATTTAGCCGACTTCGTTTTTCTTCTCAGACACATACACAGATTGTTTCCTAAAAATGCACTGTTTGTTGGTTGAGGGGCCTAAAAACATTTCCAGTGAAATCTCAACATCAAATTTTTGGGTGGAAATCAACACTTCCTCTACTTACTGTAAGCATTTATTGAGAAAGAAGAAGTAATTAGAAGATTTAACCCAGTCAGAGGCTTTATTCCTTAGAATACCGTAATTCTTGAAATGTAGATAACTACATATTTACTACAGTTCAGTACAGTGTAGAATACACAAAAGAACAAGGTCACATGATTGCAGAGATATACAGTTGTAGAATATAAATAAAATGCTGATTGCAATTAATAAATTCATCTACCCTATAATAAGCTTTGTCAATTAAAACACATTTTAACATTGATTTAAACTTATTACGTGTACATTTGTTGATAGGAACTGGAAGACTGCTATAAAAATGTTATACCCACGAAACTAGGCGTCCTCTCATAAACACAGCCTGTGGCTAGGAACTGCTAAGTTAGCTTTATGTCTGGTATTATTATAGTGCCTGTCAGAGTTAGTTTCAAGGTGTAGATCAAATTTCTGTAAGTGAGTAATTGTATGATATAAGTATAAACTAGGAAGGGTTAGAAATTTTGATTTTAAAAATGCTGGGTGACAAGATTCATAGTATTTTAGATTTCCAAGATATCTGACCACTTTTTCCTGCAATACAAAGATTTTGTTAAAATTGACCTTAGTCATGCCACTCCATAGTTCAGTCCCATAAGACAGGCTAAGAGTAAATTAATAAATAATAAATCACTTATCTGTAGGTATAGATATACAGGTGCCTCAAGAAAACAGGAACGCTTAGTATGTTGTGTGGAATGACAAACTGGTGGGTTTTCAAAAAGGAGCCCCTGTCTGGAAATGCACGGTTTGGACATGATAGCACATCAAAGTGCGAGATGTGTGTATGCTTACATTTTGTCAATAAACCCAACATGAGTAACATGTCGAACTGTCTACATTACAAATGATGCTCAAACTGTGTGCCTCCTATGTCTTCACAGAGCCTATATCGGCGAAGCTTAGCCTCATGCACATGATCCAATAAGTGCAGTTGTCTTTGAAGATTTTCAATCACACTATGGACTCAAGCAATAAGGTGTTTTGCTGACATTGCAGGAGTGCCATACACCATACTCTTCATACAATACCACAGAAAATAGTCGAGAGATATCAGATCTGGCAACTGTACTGTCCGTGGAACTGGCCCACCTGTACCAATCCATCGATTTGGATATGCAACTTGAGGTGATTCCACACATTTACATCAAAGTGTGCTGGAGCTCCGTTGTGTTGTAGCCACTTTATCTCCCAAACATTTAGTGGCACTACATATAAAAGGGTAGGCAAAACATCTCTAATAGATATGAGTTATATCAGTCCTGTTAGTCTGTTAGGTGGTAGATATGCTCGAGTCATTCATGTGCAGTACACAGATAATTAAAGGTTGCATACGTGCCATATTAAGACGCTAAAATTAATTGGAACACATTGTCACAATCGTTTGTTTTCAGACTTCAATGCTCTCCAACACTCAGACCATGCATTTTCAGACAGAGGTTCCTTCTTAAAAACTGATCACTTTGCCATCCCACACAACATACTAAGTGTTGTCAGTGATTTTTTGGGACACCTTGTATGTTTTATTACTAATACTTAGTAGGTATTTCAGAAAGAATATGAGTACACTTTTACTGATGCTATTACCTAGTTTAACAAATGCTCAGTGAAGTTGAAAGTACTATCTAAAGCAGCACCTTATAATTTGGCATTCTTAACCATTTTTACTGGTTTATTGTCAGTGTTGAAATTAATTTGAAAGTCAGTACTTCTAATGCCAAATATAAGTAATTCACTTTTGTTAGGATTCACAAGCATATTCAGATTATAAAAATATTGCAATAATTTATCAAAAGTATCATTTAAGATATTCTCCAGAGTAGTAATACTGTTGTGACAAACTGTGACTGTGGAATCAACTGCATACTGGAATAATCTTGCATTGCTAGGTATAAGTTGGTTGATGTCATGCAAGTATAAAATAAACCAAAGAGGTCGCAAATTGCGATCTTGCAGAACTCCATGGGTTAATGTTAGTGTTTTTTATGTGTACCCACCATTATCTGTTCTTAGGGTTACAAACTGTTTTCGATTAGTCATTGAAGATTTAATTCATTTTGAGTGCCAGGCCTTGAATAGCGAGTTCATGTAATTAAAGCCATCATAGTGGACTGCTTTTAAAGATTTGCTTATCATTTAAGCTTCCTGTATTCACCTTGTACTTAGAATAAAATGTATAATACAGCATTTCTGCCAAAGTTTATCTCAGTAAACTTGAAGTAGATAGAAAAATAAGCTTTTGTAGGAATAGTTTGTGGAAGAGTGGGTAGAGACAATCATCTAAATTAATATATGATTTTTTTTAGTTGCACAATATCTTGAGCTTAAAACATGTAATTGCTGCTTCATTCCATTAGGTACATATTTGTATTTATTCTGCCTTTATGAACATTCTATTTTATCACAGATTGTATTTGCATGCACCTTTTGCAGTTAATTATATAAAGCATCTCTGGATCAGGTCCATATCATACCAACTGGCTACCTTGATGTTTTAGATTCATTACTGTTTGGTCTGTCAGTAGTAGCCATAGTGGACATTGAAAGTATGTTGGAATTGCAGTTTTATTAAAAAAAATTTGGAAAATAGTATAAAAAGTTAACTTTTCCCTGGTGTTCATATATAAAAATTGTTATAAGTCAGCAACCTTCATCTTAGAGAATATTGCTGCATTCACTTCAACACTTTTATTTTTGTACCTGTTCAATTAAAATAAAAAAGTAATAATTTCATAAATTTTAAAAAAATCTTGAAAATACCTATTTCATTGTAGTTGCAAAAATGGTATATTAAAGTGAGATGCCTAATGAAGTTGAATCCATATTTTTATTGTGGAGTGATGCTGAAATTATATTAAAAAGAAAGAAAAGAAGAGGAAAAAATCTGATGTGTTGCACTCATATGACTTTCTCTACTTTTGTACTAACCATTCTTACAAACTCTTATTCCTCTTCTTTGTGTTAGTTAAAATAAACATTTGTAAAAATTATCTTATTGGTTATTACCTTGTAGGTGCAAGGGGAATATTAGAATACAGTAGGCTTTGTGCAATAGCCAAATGTTTTAAAGCTTTGAGATTCCATTCTCTTTGCACACTTAACGTATAAAAAAATGAACAACAATGTTCCATTTCATGAAAACTTTAAGTTTTCTGAAACTCACACATAACAAGGAATATCTCTGAAATGGTTCAACCTACAATAACATTTATTGAGACATAAATTGTCATTTTAGCAAGATCTACATTTTTTGTATAGTATGATTTGGTCTATCTCTAACAGTTTACCAGTTATGCAAAAGTCGTCCAGAGTAAATACGACTACAGGGGCTATAGCCAGAAAATTCAAGATATACATTTCATTTGTCATAAAAATATCTCAAACATATGGTGTTCTAATCAAAATCATTAGAGCCATTTTCAAGAAAATCAAAATTTTCGAAAAATCTTCCATCTAAAGGGTAGTTTAGGGTGGGGCTATTTTCTTCAAAATCTTCGTGTCGCATCCTTAAAAGACATTAAACTTAAATACCAACTTTGGTTTTTAACCAACATTCCGTTTTTGAGTTATGCTGTCCACAGACACACAGACACACACACAGACCTTTTTCTAAAAATGCTTTTTTTGGATTCAGTGGTCCTCAAAACATGTATTTCTAGTGAAATCTCGACATCAAATTTTTGGATGGAATACAATACTTCCCCTACTTACCAGTAGAGAAAGTAAAAATGGAAAGAATGAAATCTGCTACATGTAGCTTAATGGCAAGTTGAATGGAATTTCAGTCATCGAATAGTGAGCAGCTGTTAAAATTTGACAGTTTTAAGTTCTCTGTATTACCTTATTCCCATTGTATCTACAAGAAAATATGCAATAAAGCAATTTCTACAACGTCTGTCTTGATTAACATGATGGAAAAGCTATCAAATATCGTTAAGAAAATGAACAGGAGGAAATAAATAACACGACACAGAAACAGGAACCATACCAAAAACATACAGCAGTAAGAAGCACAAAAGGGACTAACATAGGGAGAGGAGAGACAGGCACAGAGGAAGCAGACATGTGAAGGGAAATGAGGTTTTGGGGTAGTTAGAAGCAGAAATATGGAAGAAAAAGGAAACCCAAAGTTAGCATAGGAACAGATGATGCAGATGATCTAACGTTATAAGCAGTAGAGCAAGCTGCATGGTTTTATGTATACAGGATGCCTCTCAGGGGAGATGACAAGTGTGAACCTAAAGGACTACCTACAGAGCAAAGGTACAGAGGCAAACTCCATAACACATAACGAATTGAGAATCATGGGAATGAATAAAGCATTCAAAGTGGGAGTTCTCTTCCAACACAGAATGAGCAGAGGAAACCAACTTTTGGCAAAAAGAAATACTTGTGTGCCCTTTTGGCAGTGGCGGCTGCTGGGTGATCGCATACTCACAACTGCACACCCACTAATTTTTTCCGCATGTGAATGTGTATTGACATGCATATGAGAAACTCGAATGTCCAACTTTCTTGTATGTATATGAACTTGCTCATTTAATTTTCCCACGCCCTCTTTACCAAATGTCAACTCATTCCGTCAACAAGCTGAGATGCATAAACCCGATTTTGCATCTGGCGAAGGTAGCTTTTAGGCGAGGGGTACACGAGGAGCGGTGCAAAGCTTGCATTTAAGAGTACGGCGAGTTAAGGCAGCATAATCGACAAGGCCAACACATGCGATTCTTACCGTGCAAGCACACTATGTTCTCGTACAAGTCCCTCCGTTTTTCTTGCTACAAGCATTTCTCTCCCGTTTAGCAGAACCTACTAGGCAGCTAACATGACGGTTCTAAATGTAGTGTAGCCATCTTCTATACTATATTAATATTATAACACAATTAAATCCAGTCTTATTAAACGATTATAAATGCATATAATTACTCTTCATGTCGTAATTTGCTAAGACCAATACTTCAGTTTGGAATAGTTATTTTGTTACAGTGTTTATTACTGTTTGTTATGTTTGTGTGCTGGCAGCAAGTTGCATACAGTTGTGTCTGCTCATAGCGGGAAATTTGAATCTATGAAAGTGTGGAAATGAATAACATGGAGAAACTAAAGGAGATAAATCTTTCGGGTTTATTTTTATAAGAGAAGGTGTTTTCCATGCTTATTGTTTGCGAGTGAGAGAAATGGTGTCTGGACAAATAATAGTTCTTGTGATATTTGTAATTTAAAACAAAAAGTAGCAAAACATAAGAGCTCAATTGCCCATATGAATTTAGAATTAGAATTGTGTGGTGTGTTAGAGAAAGAAAGGGAGTAAAGGTGGAGAGGATATAATGTACTGCACACCCACTGTGACAAGTCACGAGCCGCCACTGCCTTTTGGGCTCCTAGATGAATGTACTGTGAGGGAATAGACCTGGTCTAGACACAACCTAAACAGAGACATGGAAATCAAGGCCTTAAAAATGCTACTTTGGAATTTAGAGGTACTCGAGTGCTGCTAACATAATACCAGAAGGCATATTTGAGCAGAATGACAACAGAGTACTGATAGAAACAATGCTGACAGCTGACAGTAGAATGGACAATGACAAAGGTCTACATCATAAACACACTAGCAAAGCAAGTTCCTGGGGAGAGATCATTTGCAGGCATTGCATGCTTCCTCAGCACAAAGATGTTGTCATTCAAAATAATACACAGAAAACATATCATTCTAAGAATTCATGCAGAATTATGCATTATCATATGCACATACTTCCAACCAGATATGATGGATATTAATGTAATTGGAGAAATCTTGGTTGCCTTAGGGAAGACAATACTAAATGAGATGCTCATCATTGCTGGAGACCTGAACTGTTGGATAGACAAACTATTGATAAGAATGTCAAAAGTAAGTAGAACACCTTGAAGAGGAGAGGCTAACCCTCATAAATTATAGGAACTAGATGACATACTTTTGCCAGAATGGGGCCAGCACCGTTGGCCTAGTTTTCACCAACATGAACATCAAACCAACAGATGAAAATGTCAGGGGAGAGGTGCTTAAGAAACACCTACAAATAATAACCCTCTATGAATTGTCCAAACCCAAAACTTGAATAGACAAGATGAAGTAGAACATATCCAAAAAAAGATTTCACTGGAAATATATGTTTTGAGGTGCCCTGAAACAAAAAAAGTTGCTTTTATAGATCTAAAGGCCTGCATGTATATGTGCACCATTTAGTTATTTGATCCAACATTATTTTTGAAGAAGTGTCACCCTTCAGCTTTTCAGCCTTCATAAGTTCAAATAACTTCAAGTGTAAGGGAATCTTCATTTTTGCTAGTTTACACAGATTGTGTATATTTTATGTATGTCATTGTTGAAAGTTGATTTACCTACAAATGAATTGAGCAAAATAAAATTATCCACAGGTTTGTGAAATGTGGGATTACTTTATTGCTGAAAAGTTGAGATATAATATTTTTTTAAAAACAGTGTTGGCATAGATAGGTAATTGTAAGTGGAAGTAAAAAATAACTCTTAATTAAAGAATACCAGTTATTTTTTTACTTATTTCTGCACTTTGAAATATGTGGTTGACACTTTGGCTTAAGGGATCCAGAATGTAAAAAAATGTATAAAAAGTAGTAATAAAGAAAATGAAGGTTCTCAATGTAAACTACCTTTGAATTAGTATGGAGTGCATATAAGTTAAATTTTTTCTATAAATGTGCATCAAATTCTTTCATATGAAATTCCTAAAGTCATACATATTTTAAAGGCTAACAATGGAAAATACTGTTAATACTGTGGTGGAAGACTTTGGCACCTTCGCCAGATGTGGTGGAGTATCTTGGCACCTCTGCCAAGTGTGATGATGGCACTGAAGCCAATTGTGATGATGGCGCTGCTCACCAAGTTGTCACTATAAAGAGGGGAAGCGTCACGGTAAACAGGCACCTCTACTGCTTTGTCATGGTGGACTTAGGTACCTATCACCAGATGTGATGTTCAAGGGCAAAAGTAACTTTGTGTCTCCATCATATGTCATCTAAAATGGATGCTGGGCATCTTCAGAAATAGGTAACCTACCATGACTGGAAAGGACGTACAAGAGGGGTAGCTCAGAGGCCCTATTTCCTAAAGGTGGCTGGAGATGTGGCAAAGGATATATCCCAGAAGTCAACATGTAATCCTAGTTTCAAGAAGGTTTAATTTACATTATAATGATTATAATGATTGATGAAATAGTGGTCAGAGTGTGACAATTGTTTGTGTTACCTTGGCAGAGATTCCTGGCAATGTAAGTTCCATCTTAAAAGAAATCTTCAAAGATCAAAGTGACGCAGGTCAAAATTCGGAGTTTAAATACATGAAACTCGCTTACTCAGTAGCTTACCCAATAACTTGTCAGCATGTATCAGCAAAGCTGACTGCACATGTAGGACTGGAGCATGACTTAACCATGCAGCGTGATCTTACAGGAAATGACTTTCACGTATGCAGACAGGCGATTGCTTGCCTGGACATTAATAAATTATGTCCCAAATATCTGAGTTCTATAAATTTATACTTAACCAAAGGTTTACTAAACTATCATTGTCACAATATTGTACCAATTTCAACTAAATTTGAAAACTTTAATGCATAAGATTTCAAGCCTGTACATGTTACAATCTGAGAGGCATTTTACTTTCAGCAACTTTTTGTTGTTTTAAGACATTTTTATGCCATTAAACTGAATTTAAATTAAATTATATGCAGACACAAGGACAGAAATACAAAGTGATGCTAATATGCTCAGCATTAGCAAAAACACCTAAGAATTATAACAGAATTAATATTACAGAACAATATGCCAGTAAAAGTGATAACAAAAGGTTGAACTATGTAAACTCTTACAACTTTTCCTTCTTGATTTGAATGGCTTGCTGTGCCTTGTTTTCAAGCCTTTCATATGTATAGCTCCCTTTAGCTCCTAAGATGATATTGCAGGCTTTGACTTGAGAAGCAACTAGGCAATAGGTTCTTTAACGTTGGCTTTTAATAATTTGTAATATTAAACATACCGATGTTTGTCCACATATGCATACGTCCAGATCTGCAGAAGATAAAGATTCTAATTAAAGAAAAGTTTCCCCACCTCAGCCAGGTGTTAAACCTGGAACCTCTGAGTTGAGAAACCAGAATACTGATCACTTGACCACAGATGCAGTTATTTTTGTCAGTATTAGTCTTTTTGAGCTTCTAAACACCAACTAAACTTTGAACTTGATTTCCAGGAGTTTGCATATATTTCCTATGTCTTTTGTAGGATCTGAAGTGCTCTTATCTAACTTTACAGGAAGCTCCTTATGTTTACGTTCTGTACAACATACAAAGTAAGAAGAGAAAGTATTGTATTCCAATCAGTGTAGGTCTCCTTAAAGCACACAGTTTATGTAAAGTCATTTCCAAGATATTTCTTGTTATTGGTTTAAGTTAAAATGCTAATATATTTCTCAAATGGGAAGTTGCTATTCATTTCTTTTTCTCTTTCTTATTTTCTTTCTTCTGTTCATACAAAGAGAATGGAATTTCAAAACCACCACATAGCAACAAGCACTTAAAAGAGTTGACTATCACTTACACCTACTTTATTCACCTACTTCCATTGTATGTACAAGGAAATATGTAACTGAGTTACTTTTTCAAATGTTTATCTTGATTAACATGAAGAGATAGAAGATTAAGTTTTTTTTTTAAGAATAGTTTGTTAAAGAATAGATAGAAAAAGTCATGTGAATGTAAGATACCTGATTCTTTACCAAGTTATCTGCATCTTTAGGAAACTTTACTTTGCATAAAGTTGTTTCTCTTCTTGCTGAAACTCATAGGAGCACATTGTAGGCTTCAACACACTTTACCTTAATCTCCCTAAGAATCTCAAAGACGCTGTTTACAGACATTAGTAGAGACCGGGTAGAAAGAAAAGTGTGTTGCACATGCACTTAAAATAGTTGCAAACAGACTTAAAACAGTGCATTACTGATTTAAATGTTTATAAAATAGCCCAGTTTTATTAATTTTGTTTAAAGTTGACTCTGCAAGAATAACACTTTCACATGTCTTGGAATGTTAAGTACCGCATTTATATTAAAAAATGGTAACAGTTATTTATTTATGCCAACAAACTTACTGTTGGTAGTTTTAAATACACAAGCCCTGTTTGGGCAATAAATGGTTAGAGCACCCGCCTGGTAAGTGGAGGGTCTGTGGTTGAGATCCCAGCTGTGGCATTGAATTTTTAAGTTCCAGTTCTACCTCTTAAATGGTAACAGTTTCAAATAAATAAGTAATACAAATTTTCTTGTTAGCAAACAAACATGTAAAATTACACAATAATGCATGTTTTAAACTATGGGTATTTTAAAGGTTGTCTTCTTAGTGTGGTAGTAGCACTGCTGCTTGCCAAGCGGAAGACCTAGTTTCGATTCCCGGTATCGGTGTGAGGATTTTCTCCTGCTGGGAGAGATGATCCGAGGTGCACTTAGCCTTGTTAGGTCCCTGACCAATTGAGGAACTATTTGGTTAAAGAAGTAGGGGTTCCTGGTCACGAAGACAGCATAACTGGCCGGGAGTGCCTGGGACGCTGACCACGTCCCACTCTCCAGTACTGCACCCCAGTAATGACACCTGTGGTGGGCAGAAGTGGGGGACGCAGCAGCTGGGCATTAGGTCCTGGCCTGGTAAGGGCTATTGCACTGGGGTTTAGATTTTTTAGTTTTTTTATGTGTATTATAAAATAGTTCTTGTAATTTGAAAAGCAATATATATGATTAAATGATAACTGCAATCTTTTGGTAGTTTTCAAGTTTTGATGAATAATTGACATCACCATAAAACAAAATCACATGTTTAACACCATCTATATGTGTTACTTTTCCAAATAAGAAATGACATACCAATTATTCTGAAGATCGATATATAACATACACAGGGCCTGCTCAGAAACAGGCTGTATGGCCCATTAATTACTTCCCTCAAGAGGGCAGGGGGGAGTGTTTTAATATAATACTGCCTACTACTGATTCTTTCAAAAAAAAATCTGATGTGTGGCACTCACATGACTTTCTCTACTCTTGTACTAACCATTCTTACAAACTCTTATTCCTATATCTTCTTCGTGTTAGTTAAGATAAACATTTGTACAAATTATCTTATTGCTTATTTCCTTGTGGATGCAAGGGGAATATTAGAATACAGTAGGCTTTGTGCAATGGTCAAATCTTTTAAAGCTTTGAGATTCCGTTCTCTTTGCACACTTAACATATACAAAAAATGAACAACGATGTTCCATTTCATGAAAGTTTTGTTTTCCAAAACTCACGCACATAACAAGGAATGTCTCTAAAATGGTTCACCCTACAAGAAAATTTATTTGGAGATAAATTGTGTATTTTAGCAAGATCTACATTTTTTGTACAGTAAGATTTTGTCTATCTCTAACGGTTTACCAGTTATGCAAAAGTAGTCCAGAATAAATACGACTACAGGGGCTATAGCCAGAAAATTCAAGATAGACATTTCATTTGTCATAAAAATATCTCAAACATATGACATTTTAATCAAAATCGTTAGAGCCATTTTCAAGAAAATCAAAATTTTCCATGTAAAGGGTAGTATAGGGTGGGGCTATTTTCTTCAAAATCTTCGTGTCGCATCCTTGAAAGACATTAAACCTAAATACCAACTTTGGTTTTTAACCTACTTTTCATTTTTAGTTATGCTGTCCACAGACTGCCACACAGACACACACACAGTTCGACAGACAGACCGACAGACCGACAGACCGACAGACCGACAGACCGACAGACCGACAGACAGACTGACAGACAGACCGACAGACAGACAGACAGATGAACGGACGGACGGAGACACACACACACACAGATCTTTTTCTAAAAATGTTTTTTTTGGGTACAGTGGGTCTCAAAACATATTTCCGGTGAAATCTCGGCATCAAATTTTTGTGTGAAATACAATACTTCCCCTACTTACCAGTAGAGAACGTAAAAATATGTAACAAAACTATTTGCAAAGATTTTTATAAAATAAATTTATAAGGAGTTATACCAAATTTTCATTACTGTTACTTGTATGTAGCTGGTTACGACAGGTAACAGAATAGTTCCAAATACATTAGAAGCATAAAGAAAAATCGTAAGTTTTTGTTTAATCTTTTATATATGTTTTTATTTTTATTAACACCACTGAAAAAGCTATTTCGTTATTAGTGCAAGCAGATCTGCAGGTTCTCCTAGTACAAAATAAACACTTTTCGCTTAAATTCATACAACATTTTAATATATGAAATACAGAATGCTTTTGCAAGTTCTACATCTATTAATTCATAATATAATTTTAGTAAAAACAACCTGAATGATGTGTGATATATACAGTAGAATACTGATAACTTGACTTAAGGTGGACTGAGAGTGTGTCAAGTTACCAAAATGTCTAGTTTTACAGAATAAGGGTTCTTTTATTTACAACTCCTAACAAAATACCGCAAATTACATAAATGCATGTTCTAGCTCAGTGTAAGCAACAGAAAAGTGTAGGGTGGGGCAAATTAAAGTTGCCCGGATGAGTGGCTGCAATTGTTCCCCAGGCCACTTTTATTTGCCCCACCCTTTATAACATATTCTAAAATTTATTATATATTAATATGCTCCCCTTTGTCCAATCTCTTTAACACATCCAGTTTAATTTCCATTGTCATGTTAACTTGTCATATGTACTTCTTTCTTGGAAGTTTAAAAGCAGTGTTGTAATAATCAATTTAAACCAAAAAGGTGAGTCAATTAATAACACTACACAACACTTATAAGAAAATAATCAAGCTATTAACAGTGAAGCAACAGAATCTAAAATAAAAACAAATTAGAAACTAAAAGCTTCACTCATCTTAGTAATATTGCAGGATCTTTTGCAGCTAACACGTTTCAAGTTGACTCCAACTCATTCTCAAAGCTATAGCTGCAAAAGATCCTGCAATATTACTAAGATAAGTGAATCTTTTAGTTTCTAATTTGTTTTTATTTTAGACTTAAGTCATAATTTACTGGAACATGTTTTGGAGGTTGACTTTCCTCCATTATCAACCAGACATCGACTGGTTCTCCCTGGTGTGGATGGTGATGTTTCCTCTGAGGTCTCCTCTGGTGGTGGTTCAAGGAACTTGCTGAAGATATCTTTCTCGGGGATGTCAACATTGAATACTTGTTTCTATTTTTCAAAATGAAGATTTGTTCCCACATGGACAGCTCTTGTTTTCTCGTTAAGTGTTTGAGGAGCTTTGGTTCTGGCTTTATGTTGTGGTTTTTTATCTAAAAGTGACTGGCAACTGCTGATTTTTCCAACTATTTGTTTTTTACATTTCTAAAGTGTTCCTTGGATCTTATTTCTAAATTTCTTTTGGTTTTTCCTATATACACTTTGTTACAGTCACTGCATTCAATTTGGTACATGCCAGATTTTTTTATTGGGTGGGATGGCATCTTTGATGTTTGAGTTCAGTAAATTTTTTATGGAGTAATGGTTCACTGGTGCTAGCTGAATGTTCTGTTCTTTGAAAACTTTTTTTAATTTTTCGATGGCCCAAGGATGGAATGTGAATTTTTTTAATGTCATTTTTGTTTCAGCTGCTGTGAGTGTTGTAGTTTCTTTTAGTAACTTCTTTGTTTCGGCTTGTTTCACTTTTTTGTCTACTAATGATTTGGGGAAGCCATTTTTTTTGTGCTATTTCAATTATTTTGCAATATTCTGCTTTGTATTCTTCTGTTGGAAGGGGGATGTTCACCAAGCTATGTGTTAAGCTATTGAGGATTGCCTGTTTTGTGTGGTTTTATTAATCAACTCACCTTTTTGGTTCAAATTATCATACATTGCCCACAAACGGTTTGTGTGTTTAAAAACACCAACAGTAACTTTGTTGGCATATATAAATTGTCATCTTTTGTTCCCATTCAACATTTTCACTGGTGCAAATACAACTCAACACAACACTAAGACTAAAGGCGGGTTCACAACCGCCAACAATGGTAACTATAACCAGAACAATAAACTTGAAATACATATATTCAAATGGGAATGCTCACAACCAACGAGAAGCTTTCCCGGCACCCAGGAATGGCAAAGAATACTTGGGCAAGCTTTAAGTTATTTGTTGCCATTACCGGGCGCAGCTTGTTAGATTCATTTTGTGTGTACTCTAGTTGAGGTGATCATCCACATGACTGAATTACATAAATTTGATTTCCTGGCATCCTCAATGCAGAGGAGAGAAATTTTAGAGGAAATTCACTAGACAATTCAAAATCCTCTGTCCAGATTTTCTTCTGTAATTAATATTCAGTCTAAACAGTTAAATCAGATTAAGACTTCTGCATTTTGAGGATTATGCCAAAGTACAGAGGTACATGTGCAGGCAATTGCAGGCATATCTCATCATGCAATATTTGATTATGAGTGGCATTTCATGAAACATAGACATCTTGAGTCTGCAATTTATAACTTAGAAGTTCATACTATCTCTTAAAAGTTGGTATTTTAATTGCAAAATTGATAAAAACATCTCACTTTACATTGGTGAGTTCTGAAAATTGGGTGTTAAGAAGACTGTCAGAGAAGAGGCTGATGAATTGCAATAAAAATATGTGGCAGTCCCTGAGAAATAACCAAGATCATAAGAACTATGCACTGCTAATGGCAAAGAGAAACAATATGTAATGAAGAATCAACATCATCTTCGTTAACTGATTATCCTCTTCATATGGGGGACTTACACCCCCTAGGACTTACAAGCCTGTGCCTGGGGTCAGATGTCTGATGGGGAGCAGACAAATCTATGGACCAGACAGTAAAGACCTGGAAGCAGGTGGTCAGCCCAGCACCAGGTATGAGAGTGAGGAAAAGGATGATATGAAATGCAGGCAAAATGGATGAATGGAAAGGTGTTGATGGAGCAATTGGTGGAATGAGTACTGGGAAAAACTGGAGAATCCAGAGAAAGCCCACCCAGATGCCACTTTGTCCACCATGAGTACCACATGCAGATCCTTGGGATTGAACTCAGGCTGCCTTGGTGATAGGCAAATGGTCTAACCGCTTGGCCATGCCGCCGCCTAGAGTCAGCATATTATATCAATGTTATTTTGAGTGAAAATAGTACATTCAGTCCTAATCTCAAAGATTTTAAGATGTATGATTCAATTGCTGTGTACTAAACAATCCTTTTTTTTCCCCCTATCATATTTCAAATTCACTAAATCCATTTTTACTCTTTTCCTGCAAATAATTTCAACAAGAATATTAACAGAGGGAGGTTCACACTTTGTAATCTGACAACAACTTTAATTAAATCTGAAAACTACAGTAAGTTTAATAGAAATGATAAGTGCCAAATTTCAAAATAGCCAATAACAACTGGAAACAATGTTGAATGATAGTGTATATATGGTTTAGCAATGCAGGAGCATTTTAAAAGGTCAGGGTAGTTAGCTTGGAAGTTCCACAGTGTCTTGAGCAGCAGTAGAGATAGGTATAATCTTTGGAAATGGTAGTAACATGCAGTGTGCGAACACTCAGTCGTATATATTCTTGCATTTTCTATTGGGAAAAGTGAGAACCATAATGTGTGTTAGGACTCAGATGAATGAGATTAAGTGCACATTGTGGATTACCAGAAGTTAAATGATGAAAGAAAATTAATTTATTGCTGTACTATTTACAATTTAGTTCTGTAGGATTTTGTTACATTATTACTTTCTCTACTGTAAGTAGAGGAAGTATTGTATTTCACCCAAAAATTAAATGTCGAGATTTCATCAGGGATATATGTTTTGAAACTCCCTAAATCCTCCCCCTCCCCCCCAAAAAAAAGCATTTTTAGAAAACAGTCCGTGAGTGTGTCTGTGGACAGCATAACTCAAAAACGAGAAGTTGGTTAAAAACTAAAGTTGGTATTTAAGTTTAATGTCTTTCAAGGATGTGACATTAAGATTTTGAAGAAAATGGCCCCACCCTAAACTACCCTTTACATGGGAAATTTTTTGAAAATTTTGATTTTCTTGAAAATGGCTCTAATGATTTTGATTAAAATGCCACATGTTTGAGATATTTTTATGACAAATGACATGTATATCTTGAATTTTCTGGCTATAGCCCTGGTAGTCGTATTTACTCTAGATGACTTTTGCATAACTGATAAACTGAGATAGAGATAGACCAAATCTTACTATAGAAAAAATGTTGTTTTTTGTTATTGTTAGCTAATGCTGGATTTCTGACAATGAAGTCATTAATCCTCTTGCTCTCCAAAATTTTTTACTGATGATATTGAAGAGAGCAATAGAAAAAATGTAGATCTTGCTAAAATACACAGTATATGTCTAAATAAATGTTTTGTAGAGTGAACCATTTCGGAGATATCCTTGTTATCTGTGTGAATTTTGGAGAACTTATATTTCTGTCAAATATAACATTGTTATTAATTTTCTTATGTATTAACTGCGCAAAGAGAATGGAATCTCAAAGCTTTAAAAGATTTGACTATCACCCAAAGCCTACTGTATTCTCATATTCCCCTTGCTCCTACAAGGAAATAAGCAATAAGATAATTTCTGCAAATGTTTATCTCAACTAATACGGAAAAGATATAGTAGTAAGAGTTTGTAAGAATAGTTAGTACAGCCATGGAAAAAAAGATTGAGCATTGTAAATTTTCTAAGTGTCGCTTTGGCCTGGCAGAAGTACACGAAGTAACCAGAGTATGGTTCACACATGGCGCATGCACTATGCACAGCATGCTGTGTGGGATGGAGGTTTAAGTCCATGGAGCCAGGTAGTTTTTTATTTCTTCTTTTTTACTTTTCTTTCATATTAACATATTTTATATTGACATAGACTACATTCTGTAAATCAATATTAGCTACCGTATGTGAAATCTTTATCTGCTTTTCTCGCAAACTAGAAAATAAAGACAAATACAGGAACCTGATCTCTGGTTGCTTTTAAATGTAAGAAAACGTTAATAAAACAAGAAAAAGCAAGAAACAAATTCTAATGCTTAGTGTGGTCTCCATTATTTGCTATCACTGCCCTCAATTTTCGGGGCATGGAATCCACCAACACTCTAAAATAATTAGCATCTTGTGCTAATGACTCCCAAGTGCCTGTAATGGCACGCCAGAGTTGTGTAGTATTATTCAATCTGGGACCTCGAGAGATCCTCTGCTTCACTTTTGCCCAAACATGTTCAGTTAGGTTGAGATCTGCTGACTTTGGAGTCCACGGTATCTGTTCTAAGATATCCCTATGCTCTGAAAACCACTTTTGGACTTTGGCCGATTTGTGAACTGAATGATTATCCTGTTGGAATGTAATAATTCCTTCAGGATAACGCTCTCAGGCAGATGGGAGTAGAACATGTTCTAAAATTTCATAATAAGTTTCTCCACTCAGCTTTTCATGAATATGTTCCAGCATTCCTGCACCTTCCCTCCCGAGACATCCATGCCCAAACAGTAACGCTCATTTGACCACTCCTTGCATGAGTAGCCAGATTGCATGTGTCACTGGGCCTGTAAACAAACAGTCAAATTAGCATCTGCAGTACAGAACGCAGCTTTGTCCGAGGAAATTACTTCACCCCAATTGAAGTTCATATAGCAAATGCCAACCCGTCAATTTTGTGGGCTTTGGTTAACACTTCCTTTATTGCTGCATGTTTACAACAGTTGCTAACCATTCATGTACTACCCAGGAATAAAGACAAGTCAATGGCGGTTAGAAATGGATCTCTTTCTACCTCTGTCAAGAGAGATCTGTCTTCAATCTCGGTAGATACACGTGGGCGTCTTGTACTCTTCCTTGCAGTAACCAGCACATCTTCACGACTTGATTTCATCCACTTCCTTGCAGTGGACTGTGCAACACCACAAATGCTACCAACTCTGGTGGTCGAATAGCCCTGTGAAACCAGGGTGAGAACAGCAGAACATTTATCAATGGCCTCTGCCATTGCTTAAGTATGAATGCACGTGTCGCTGTAGGCTACATAGTGATTGAGGATCTCTTTCAGTGCTGACTGAAACTAAACATAACTGTGTGACTGACAGAGAAAGAAACATAATGATACAAGAATCAAGCTTCTCACCAGTAGTTCAAAGAGTTGGCTATTACATAGATACATACATATTGCATAAAATCTATATTAATTTAAATTGAAAATATGAAGTAGAACATGAAAATAGAGGAAACAAAATAAAGGGAGGAAAAAGGTGATACCGAAATTTAGATTCAAATCGAATGGGCTTGATAAAGACACGTTTTAATTTAATTGCCGGATGTGAGATTTGCGATAAGTGTTGAGTAATAACATAGGTAGATAATAGAGTAGGAAGTGTTGTAAGGTGAGCAAAATATGAGTAAATAATAGTCGTTAAATTTATAGGATAAATGCATTATTGGTTTGAAATTAACGAGTCATGACGTCATACCACATAATTTGAAATTGCCATCTAAATTTAAGGTTAGCCAACGTTTGAAAAACTAAGCTAGTTTGAAATTCACGGTCAAAATTCAGGTCTGCCAACCTTAAAAGTCGCGTGATATGTTTAATAAAATATAAAGAAAACATTGTTTAGTCATAGAAAGGTAACTATATATTCGGAATTCAAAAAAGGACATGTTTTAATAGAAAGGGACATTTCTAAATTGTGAAAAGGAATGAAATAGTATTTTGGATGCGAGGCTTTCTTTTGATGACGTCATGAAATTTGAAATCGGGAGGAACGTTTTTTTTTTTAGGGTGGGGACGCCAGGAAGCGTCACCACTCTCCCCAGATCGGTGGAGGACTTAGCTGTGTACACATGTGAGTTGCGGTTGCTCTGCAAGGATATATATTGGAAGTCGGCATAACTCCCGAAATGTGTTAAAGAGTTGAGAATAAATAGTCTCCAAAGTTATTCTGGGTGATCTATAAAATATACTCACGCATACCCTGGATTAGATCTCATGTTGAGCATAGTCGGAGCCGAACTACAAGTATCGACAACGGTCGATAAGTTACCACGAAGTAACACCATTTCGCTTCAAAGGTATATTTTGTCGCTGAGTTTTGAACATAAGCTCATCAGTTCTCAAAGCACGTGTGTTACCTCTGAGCTGTATTTGCTTGGCGGTCGAAACGTGTACTGGCACATCCATATATACACTGTAATACCAGCCACGTTTTTTATGGCAACATGACCAATGTATCGTATTCAGGGTACTTCATGCCTTATGAAACATGTCATTGGTTGTTTCGGTTGATTGGATATCACTGCTCCTCCTATATATAGAACTACCAATGTGCATGGCATAAGCCAGAAACACGTTTGGGTTTGTTAACAAATTGGCTAATGAAGAACGGGAAGTAAGACTCTAGTTCTCGCACCATCCCTCTTTCTTTATCAGGAACCAATACAAATGCAGACACAATTCAAGAGACAGCCTATATATGTGTTCGACAGACAATAACATATGCCACTGAGACTATTAGCTCGGTTTAACTGCATAGTGTTTAACTGCATAGTTACTGACCAGTGTAAACTGCGCTGCGTTACGAAGTGGGACTTAGAAACTTTCTGCTCTTAGAGTGCACTCAATCATTTTTTCCATCGCTATACAAGAATAGAGAAAGCCATGTGAGTGCAACACATCCAATTTTTGTTTAGGTATACAGCTGTAATGAAATTTTTTGAATTGTCTCCATTGAAATAATTATTTTTTCCTCATATTCTAAAATACATTTATGGAAGCTTCTCAAGCAGCTATTTCAGCTGTAGAGGTGCTTGTTCTTTTTATGTTTAGTTCAACATAGCAGTGAGGAGTAATGTATTAAGTAAACTGTTCTGAAAGCTTTAAACTTATTTCTAAGAAAATTTAAGGTGCCATTTTAAAATGGAAGTATTGGCAACAGTGATGTCTTAATTATTCTGAAAGATTATGGCTCAAGATATTTAACACTTATAAAACTTCGCTTATTATACTTATTTCAAAGAGACTTACCTCATCCATGCAAATGAGGATGAGAACAGGTTCTCTGAAGCACATCCATTTTAAAAGCAAAAGTAAGCCATTTGATGGTAGTGTTAATGGGTAAACTAATAATTTTTAGAATCAGATTAGAGTCAGTTTAAATGTTGCTAGAACAGTCAAACTTTCTTGTTGGACAAGAAAGGAAGGATTTGATAAGTTTTACATTAGTTAACTGAAAGATTCATAAACAATTATTTGGGCTCGACTTCCAACATGTGGTGCAAGAATTTTTCGAAGTGCAGCCTGACGTTTTGTATTTAGATTTATTAGAATTACTTTTTAATGTAAATTTATGCTGAAGAACATTTTCTTAATGTAACTTAAGGTTTCTCATTCTTTATTTACCTTTTGTGCATGTACCCACATTGAAAAATGTAGTGCAGCAGAATTCTCATTTTGCTTCACTAAAGACAATGCAGCCAACAGCCCTAGTTATCCCTAAATTATGCTGACTGGCTATGTACATTAAACATAACAGTAAACATATCGGTAAAATATAGTAAACTTAACTGCTCCTGGTCTAAAATTTAGCTAAATTTAATTGTTATGATACAGGGCTAGAGCCGCCAAATATCATCTAAGTTCTTGGGAAGGGTCTGCTGAATGGTTCTTGCAGTCAGCATGATACAAATATGAGCATCAAGATTTTTGCATCAGTTCCCCTTTGATTGGCAATTAAATTGTAGAACAGTTTGCAGCTGTATTGTTATTAGGTCATATTGTCATCTACATCTCATTCATTTACAATCGCAAGGATCCATCATCATCCTATCTTACTTTTGTTGATTCGAAGTACGTGACTGGGACTGCCAATTTTACCTTTTAGTATATTTAGTGTTATTGAAAATGATGCAAAACTTGTAACAGCAGCTGAACCAGTCAGATAATGTGCAAGCTAACTTCTACTAATATTCCATTATTGTTACATCTTATGACTACCGGTATGCAATAGGATTTGTCCAAGCAATACATTTTTCCTGATCCAACCACCTTTGTTTGCACACAAGCAGACATGGTGAGGACTTTACAAAAATTACTGGCTTTCTAATTGGTTCAGCATGTCTGAAGAATTTTTGCAGAAGTAGGCTACAGTGGTTACAAATGTGCTTGTTGGCTGTATTATGAGAAATACTATAGTGTTACATCTTGTTTCACTATCCTTGTACTACTCTTACACTATGGCATTTTGTTAAGTTTTGCTAAATGTGAATGCCATATACATATTTGTTGTTTTATCCTCAAGAAAACTACAATAATTGGTTACATATTTTAAAATATTATTTTCATTGTAAATTACAATAGCAAACAATAAATCTGCTGATAATATTAATACAACATTTGTCTGAAAGTGGGTGTATCAAATTGTATTGTGCAAAATCATGCAAATCACATATCCAATGCCCAGCCTTTCAGATAATCTTAATTTAAGGGATGAAGTTGTATAGAAGTTAAGGCAGCTTGATGCATATATTTGTAGTATAAACCAAAGATTTTTTTTTTTTTTTTTTTTTTTTTGCAAAATGTGTAGAGTTTTGGCACATAAGGGATTGGAAAAATTTATTTTAGCCTTTTAATTTAATTTTTCTCATTATAAGATTTTTGACCTAACTGTTTTTGCACACCCATTCAAGAACTAGCACCTAAACATGACATGAGTATAGTTGAAACAGTAGTTAATTGCCTGTAAAAATCTGAGGAATAATTTCATATATGCTTTTCTATTTTCTTTACTTGGCACCAACAGAATGTGCTTTATTCACTTGCTTCTCTGTATTTATTTATGTAATGTTCCAAAATTGGAAATAAAAATGCATTTTCTTGGATACTAAGAGAAATTAAACTATACCTAACTGGTTTGATTCTGAATTTAGTATTTGGAACACATTTAGAGCAAACTACCAAACAACAGAAAACTAACAGAAACATTTCACTTACAATTTTGTTAAATATATAGATTCTGTGCAGTCCATTCCATTGTGCCTTGCTGTAAGAATGTGTGGAGCAAGAGCAGGGCAGATGCGGGGATTCCCTCTCTCATTAAATTATTTCCCCCTCTCATTAAATAATTTCCCCGGCTCGTCAAAGAAGAGTTTTTTCTCTGCCAGGGAAGTACTTTTTTTTGTACTATAAGTATTTACTATTACTGCTCTTTGAAAATATTAGAAAACTTGGAGTGCTTTCGATGCAGACTGTACATGGTACAAGTGCGAGCTGTGGATAAGCGAAAGTACCATATCACAAGTAAGCTAGATAATAAACAGTTCTCAGGTTCATTAGTTGGGTTGGCATTCAGGGTGACAATTCCAGCATGACAATTGCAGCTTGCAATGTTCAGTTCAGTTTCTTGTAACTCACTGTTTTATTGTTCATCAGCATGGATAAATTTGTGGCAAGAAAGGAAAAAAGTTAAAGAAAGTAATGACAGTGATGTATTCCAGTTCGAATCTCAGCCTTCAACTTCAAGTAATATTAATATTACAGCTTCTCAGGTAAAACCTGCAGCATTGGAAGTGGCATGTGTTAGTGAAAATAGTAAGTGCATTGCACTAATCGAGAGATGTGTAGACAAAACTAGATTTGAAAAATGAAAAACAAAACGCCCCTGACTTACATCAAACAGTTTTGGGAGAGTTATATTATGCCTGTACTGCTCAGAAATACAAAATTATGGTGTGCTTAAAGACAGTAAAAAGGATATCGCTGCTGCTGCTGCCACTGCGGCTGCTACATATTATTTATATAACACACCAATGCTACTACCATTGTTATTACTACCATTATTGCCATAAATATAACACAAGTTTAAGTTTCCCCCCTCATCGGAAAGTCTGATTCGAACACTGAGCAAGAGTGATGTCAAATAACTTTTATAGCATCCAAATAAAATATAATTGAAGACAGCTTTTTTTATTGGATTATTTTAGGTAACATTTACAAAGAAGCCTTATGGTAACCATAAACATTTTGCATCAGATTATAATACAGTTGATCATAAGGTATGGTTGAAGATAAAGCTTACTGTATACAAATGATAGGTTTCATTGCATTGTGTTATGTAAGCTTATATTGTGTTGATGTCATAGCGTGTTTATAACCATTCCAAGGTTGTTAAGAGCACTGGATAGGTCAGTAATTCCAACATTGTATTCATTTGGTGAAAAAATGACAGCATAGCAGAATATTTTTCACAGTAAATGGTACCTATATTGCAGATGGTACAGAACAATGGCAGACCACGAGTAAGGAGATAGGAATGAGTTACTTTACAATAGCCAGTTCTAAGTTGAGAAAGAACCACTTGGTTCCTTCATCATAGTGTACAGATAGGTTTGTAGATACTCGTGGAGTCACAGCAGTCATCATGGAGTTTACTGTTTGTTAGCCATTCTTTCTTACATTTCTCAGTAAGCCATTATTTGATAAATAATATACATCTTGATATAGTGATACTATTGTATGGTTGCTAGGAGGATGTTGGGTGGCTTATTGCCTCGTCTGCCTTCTCATTCCTTTTGATGCCAATGTGTGATAGGACCTATATTAATGTGACATACTTTCCAGAAATCCTGATTTTGTGATACAGAGAAAGAATATCCTGATTCATAGATCATTCAGGTTAATTACTTTGACTAGCCCAGCCAAGTCCAATCTTGTCTCTTTGGAGATGCTTATGTAACTAGCTGCTGTTCCCCACCTCCTCTTTCAGTCGAAGGGTGAATCATGCCTGTGGCGTATAGATTCACAAACAGTCAGTATCCAGTGACAGACACAAACAGGTGATTCTGTGGCAGTTTCTAGTCATAACGTGAATTTTCTGGGAATTTCCTCAGAAGACCTCTACGTTCTGGATGACTTTTGCATAAATGGTAAACAGAGACAGACAAAAGTTTACTAAATAATGTGGAACTCGTTAAAACATAATTTATGTCAAATACTTCTTTTTTCTTTTGAGTGAACAATTTTCAAGATATTCTTTATTATTTGTTTGAATTTGCCAATACTTATACTTTTCTCAAATAGGAATATGTTATTCATTTCTTTATCTCTTAACCTCACAAAGAGAACAGAATTTCAAAGGTATCGCATGGCAACCAGTTCTTAAAATATTTTACTATCACTTAAACCTTGCACCTACAAGAAAATTAGCAATAAGATAATTTATGAAAATGCTGAGGATGAATGCAGGTGTTTAAAGTTTCGTAGCAGTTCAGAGTTGGGTATGAAGAATTCAAAGGTGAAGATACTGTGGTTAGTCAATTATAACAAAAAAAGTAATTTATTTAATCATATAGATCTTTACTCTCACTAATATATCACATAAATCATACATCTCCATACCTATATAAGGGTATATAATATATTCCTCTAGTTCTACTTTATATTTCTGGTTCCATTTGGTTTCAATTGGGGGTTTCAAGGACTATATAAAACACGTTTTCCTCTTCAGCAGACATATATGCTAAGTATTGTGTATGCGTCTGTGTGGGTGAGAGAGAGAGAGAGAGAGAGAGAGAGAGAGAGAGAGAGAGAGAGAGAGAGAGAGAGAGAGAGAGAGAGAGAGAGAAGGAGTGAGGGAGAGAGGGAGGAGGAGTGAGGGAGAGATTCTAAATATGTATCACTGGATCGTTTTCAGAAAAAGCAAAGGCACCAACCTCCCCTCTTTTCCCCCTTATTGCTATGTTATCAAGCCACCGCGCACTGAGATAGATAAGGTGAAGAACTTGCTTCCGAAGACTACAGAAAACGATACTAAATCCGCCGAAGATTTTATATCTTTGGTGTTTGTTCCTTTAGTTCATGTAATCCTTGAAGTATGCAGATCACCCATATTGTTTTTGGGTACACGGCATTTTAACCTCCATCATTGTCATGGCCCCCCATGGTCTCTAGAAAATGTGCGTGCTGTATACATATATTGAAATTGACGCTTGAATGTAAGTTCAGACACACACACATATTCAGTTTTCTCTCTCCTGTTTTATGCTTTAAAGAAACGAGTACACGCAAAATAGGAAAACAGAAACAAGTGGTTTACCTACTCCTTAGCTGAATTACGGATGTATTTATGCTTTCTGGCCACCATTTCGTTTCAGTCCCCGAGGTTCGTTTACGGTAGAGCGCCGATTCTGTAGATTGCATGACAGACCGTATCCTGTATAGATAAAAGTCTTGCATGAATTAGTAGGTACCTACTTAAAAGGCGAGGGATAAAGCTGCTTGGAAAAAGCATAGTAGAGATGAGAGTTAAGATGAATAAGTAGACCTTATAGTGTGTTCTCGTTCAAAGCTTTGGAGTTCACATCACTATAATCTAAAAATCTGGACAGATAAAGGAGCTTAATAGCTTTGGTACCTCGCATCCTGCCTTAACATGTTGTAATTTTCATTTCATACAGTTGGACCTGGGATTATATAATGCCAATTGTAACTCGTTACTAAGCCAAACATTCAGAGATTAATTTTTACTTTCTCTACTACGAATAGTAAGTAGTACCTACCAAGTATTGCATTCCACCCAAAAATTCGATGTCGAGTTTTCACCGGAAATAATTGTTTTGAGGCCCTCTGAATCCCCCCCCCCCAAAAAAAGCATTTTTAGAAAAAGTGTGTGGGTGTGTGTGCGTGCCGTGCGCGCCAGTCTCTGAACAGCATAACTCAAAGACGAAAAGTCGGTTAAAAACCAAAGTTGCTATTTAAGTTTAATATCTTTCAACGATGCGACACGAAGATTTTGGAGAAAATTCCTTCACCCTAAATTACTTCTTACACGGTAAATTTTTCGAAAATTTTGATTTTCTCAAAACTTTTATTAAAATGCCACATGTTTAAAATATTTTTATCGTAAATGAAACGTATATTTCGAATTTTCTGGCTACAGCCTATGTAGTTCTGTTTACTCTTGATGACTTTTGCATAACTCCTAAACAGTAAGAGATGGACCAAATCTTAACTACTATACAAAAAATATAGATCTCGTTAAAACACACAATTTATGTCCCAATGCATTTTTTGTGGTGTGAACCGTTTCAGAGATATTCCTCGTTATTTGTGGGATTTTTGCATCAAATGGAAGATCGTTATTCACTTTATCTCTTGGCCGTGCAAAGAGAATGGAATTTCAAAGGTTTAAAATATTTGATTATCCCTCGAAGCCTACCGTATTCCCATATTCCCCTTGCATCTACAAGGAAATCAGCAATGCGATAGTTTCTGTAACTGTTTATCTCGACTAACATGAAGATATAGGAATAAGAGATTGTAAGAATAGTTAGTAAAAGAGTAGAGAAAGTCATGTGAGTGCAACACATCAGATTTTTCTTCTTTTAATTGATTTATATTGTCAGTCTTTGTCTTGAATAATTTAAAAAAACGAGTAAAATTATATATTTCGTTATTTTTATTGGAACTGGTTTTGTTTTGAACAAACGATCCTCTAGATCATCGAGATATTTTATATAGATGGTTTGGAAGTACAACGTAGTAAACTCTCTGTGATTAACCTCTGAAGCAACCCCAATCAAATGCACAAGCATTATAAAATTTACTTTAAGGTGACATTTTGTGTAAAACAAGAGTGATGTAACTTCGGTTTTTAAAATAAACAATAAGTACCTGTTTGTAAAAAGCAAGTACAAATAAATTCGATGACGAGATTTCACCGGAAATATATGTTTTGAGGCCCCCTGAATAAAAAAAAAGCACTTTTAGAAAGAGGTCCGCGCGCACGCGCGTGTGTGTGTATCTGCCTGCGCCTGCGCCTGCGCCTGTGCCTGTGAACAGCGTGACACAAAAACGAAAAGTCGGTTAAAACCAAATTTGGTATTTAAGTTTAATATTTTTCAAGAATGCGACACCAAGATTTTGAGGAACAATCCTCCACACTAAACCACCCTTTGCATGGAATTTTTTTTGAACAACTTTTATTTTCTCGAAAATGGCTCTAATGATTTTTATTAAAAGGCCACATGTTTAAGATATTTTTATGGCAAATGAAGTGTTTACTTTGAATTTTCTGGCTATAGCCCACATAGTCATGTTTACTCATGACGGCTTTCGCAGAACTGGTAAACCGTAAGAGAGACCAAATCTTAAAAGACCAAAAATGTAGATGTTAAAACACACAATTTATGCACAATATTTTTTTTTTTTTTTTTTTTTTTTTTTTGTGAAGTGAACCATTTCGGAGATATTCCTTGTTATTTGTGTGAGTTTTCGAATACTTGAACTTTCGTCAAATGGAAGATCGTTATTCACTTTTTTATATCTTAGCCGTGCAAAGAGAACGGAATCTAAAAGCTTTAAAAGATTTGACTATCGCTCAAAGCCTACTGTATTCCCATATTCCCCTTGCACATACAAGGAAATTAGCAGTAAGATAATTTCTGCAAGTGTTTATCTCAACTAACACGAAGAAGATATAGGAATAAGAGTTTGTTAGAATGGTTAGTACAATAGTAGAGAAAGTCATGCGAGTTTAACACATCAGATTTTTATTAATAGAGTGAATAAAATCGATGTTTTATCCATTCAATTAAGTGGTCGAACATGATGGTGTGCTTGAGACAATTGGTCAGATAATCTTTCATGTTATAGTTACGCACATTGCATAGCTAAACTCCAAACATTGAATGGTATGCAAAGATAGAAAATATGTTGCGAGACGTTTGCGTACATAATTTTGTACGTAATTACATGAATTATCTGATGTTTTTTTCTTTCCTGGTAGTGTTGGCGTGAAGGAACGTGCATAATTTCATTAGTGAAGGGGAGGTAATTAACATAGCTGTTACCGTAATTGGAGCGATTAAATCCATTAAATAGAAAGTGGATCGAACTCCAGCGGGAAACAGCCCCGTGTGAGGGAGTAACCCGAAAGCACACGTGCACGAAGTGTTGCATTTCGTCAAAAGATGGCATTCGTTACGGTTTGTGGGTTTTATAGTTTCCTTTTATCGAACAGCTGACGACTACATTGCGATATCGTAGTCGGATTCGCCTCTCCAGAGTCGTCCAATCTATACTGTATTGTTTGCTGGACCATAGTGTGCGAGTGTGTGCGTGCGTCAAGTGTACATTGTTCTGTTGGGGGGAATGGCTGCACATTGATTCTAGGAATGGTGGGACTTCCTCAGGGTTTAAAACTAATGGTTTTAGCAAAGCTTTTACTCTTAAAGCCACTGCATTTAAATATATTCGACTATGTGCGGGATTAAGATATCCAATCATCGTTCTGTAGCAGACAGTGTTCATTACTCTTTGTGGTTTTAGCAGGTACACGTGCACTTGAAGTACGTGGAATTAATGCCTAGGAGTTTGTCTTCCATACATCAGTGCAACGAGTAAGTACAATAAAATATTTTAGAAATAATTTGCACTTCTTAAATCAAGCTTGTAGCTTCATATTTTCCAGTTAAATCCAGCGTACTCTAAAATCAACATACTAGTCAATAGAAACATGGAACAATATTATCATAGGCGGTACCAGGTAAAGAAAATAAATTATAAAATGGTATTATGTGCTCAGAAACTGTTTTTAAGGACGTGGTTATGACAGCGAGAAATATTGTTCTTTGAGAGTTATTAACAATATTGCAAGAAACACGTTTAAATGCACAAGTTTCATTAAATGGCCAGAAATTTACGACTCTGTGTAAAGAAAAAATATGACCGGTCTATTATGAAATCTAACATCCACGTATATTCCCCAAAGTTTTACGCCAGTCCTATAGGTCAGTTATTAGGTTATCACTTTCCCGTTGCATTTCAGTACACAGTTCAAATAAGCTTCAGGGCGGTGCACTGTGTTTCATTTAATTAAATGACATAGTTTATAAAGAAAATGTATGTAACGTTGATTTCAGGGGTACCGTTATAGTTTCAAGTAAAAATTACTCAGGTCTAATTATCTGTTTGCATGAATCATGGCTTTATCATTCCACGTAAATCTTATTTTACAAGTTAAGAACGAATATGCATATGAAAAATCCTAGTTGTATAGACAGTTTTGCTACCCACAGTTCATAGCACTTCTTACAAAGTCAGTCAGCTGTTACCTTTTCACATTCATTTCTTATATTTAAACGATTAAAACAGAGCGTTAGGTAAATGAAACATTGTGTTAGAAACTATAAACATGGTTAAGGGAAGATCTTACAAGCCAATTGTACCACATGATTAGATTTTGGCGCGGAAAAAGAGAATTGTGGGATTAGGGTGTAGTAGGCATGTTGTTCGTCTACCTCATTAGTAAGAATAACGAATAGTGTAAAAGGAAAACAAGCAGTGAGCATGACTTTATAGAAATACATTATATGGACTTTCGACTTGTGTAATTTTCCCCTTGTACAGCCGGTTCCAAATGTTTTCCGAGCCACTGTCCCTAGCCGCGTCGGTAAGGCAGGATAGCTTATCGGCAAGTTATGCCATGTGGTCTCAAAGGTGGAATTGCCACCTGTCTACAAGGTTGAGGGATGTAATGCGTTTGTAAGTAAAATATCATTCCAGCATTTCTCTTACACTTGGTCGTAAGAAAGTAATCTCAGTATTAAGAGAATCACATTAACGTTATAAATCCAGAACGAACTCGCAGCGACGTACGCCAGGCAGGAAACTAAATATTCCGCATTAGAGGCGTCATATCACTCAATAATGAAATTAAATTTAAAACTTTTAGATAATTTTAATATACCACGTTTTTAAAACGGACTGAAAGATATAAAATAATTTCTCCTAGCTCCATACACTGTCTTTTTAATACCCATGAAAATACTTGTAAGATTTAAAACGAAAAACGTGCCCCGTGCCCCGCATGCATGCAATAGATAATCGATACATAAATAGTTTACTTAAACCACTAACAATTTTATTGCACTGCAAATATGAACTGTTGTGTGAATTTTCTCAGGGACAGCTGCTTCCTACATTACTTACTATTATGTATTGCATTTGTGTTTCTTAATTTTCAAACTCTAACTTAAATATTATTTTCGTAACCGAAGAAGCCACGTGGGTAGAAATTCCATATTTTGCCTAAATATCGTGCGATGCATGTCACTGGACATATACAGGAAGTAAACGACGTCTTCTGCCCAATTTTACGGCAGACATATTATGCTTATCACATGTTTCTTATTTTTTTAATTACAGAAAAGCTTAAGAACGATATGCATATTTCTTGTATATATATTTCAAAATCTAATTAAATATAAATATCGGAACTGAATATGCATTTAACATTGATCTATGTTAAATTTCTTACAACGTTACATCCAAAATTTATATACGCAAAATACCCATGTCATATTTATTCTTAAAGTAATACTAATAATTTTTTATTAAGGAATATTGTACAATACAAGGGGTTTCCTTCATCCCAAAACGATCGTCTGCCTCCATAAGTCACTGTCCTTAGTATCTTCCTCCTTTAACCCTCTTCTCTCCATACTCCTTTTCACCCTATCCATCCAGCACTCCCTAGGTTCCTCTCTTCTTCTTTTCCCTTCTACTTTCCAATTTAGAATTTTATTGGGTATTTGCTCCTCTGACATTCTAAGTACGTGTCCATACCATTTCAGGCGCCTTTCTTCTACAATTTCCAAAATATTTTGTCAACTTGCATTATTTCCCTTATTCTATTATTCCGAACTTTATCTTTCCTGGGTTTTCGTGCTGACCGTCTCAAGCTTCAGCGATGTAGTTATATTAAACTATTTTTACTCCATAAACTGAATTGAGCGTTACTACAATTCGTTATTCTTCTTTGAACCTTTGTTGTTGCATCCTTTTGTATTATAGACCCAAGATATTTAAAATAGTCAACGTGTGCTATTTCGTCTGTATTGCATGTAAGCTTTTCTTCTAAGCGCATTGATACATATTGAATTTTATTGAAATTTATTTCTAATCCCCATATCCTGTACTCTTGTACTAATTTTCTGAGCATACATGACGCACCAGCTGTATCCTCGGGAACTATAACTTGGTCATCTGCAAGAAGTTTCGTACATTATATGTATTGAAATGTTCCCGACATTTCTTAGTTCAGTTTTGAAGAGCTATATCGATATATATTTTGAGCAGTGTCGGAGGTAAACAACATTCTTTAGTGTAGAAAATTCTTCTGATAATTTGAGCCCCATCTTTATTTGGCATTTGTTTTGCGAATATATTGATGTTATAACGTCAATAACTTTGTCATTTGTAACTGCTTTCTTCAGAACATCCCATAATAATATCCTTTGCACACTATCATAAGCTTTAAGTAAATCAATTAATATTATCCCCAGAGATTTTGACTTCTTGCCGCATTTTTCTATCATGTGCCTAAGAATGACTATATTATCTATATATGGTCGTCCTGGAGTGAAACCACTCTATTCTTGTCCTCTCTATTGTTTCTCCAGTTGATATTTAATGATGATGATGATGATGATAATATAATCATCATCATAACGAGAAATACATTATATGCATTATCTTTCACCGTTTTCAAATACTATAGCATTTACCAGGTACACTGATAGCCGAGTCGTTTAGGTGCGGACTCGTGAAGGCCTTCCTCCAAGACTGTTAAGTAGCTAGCAGATACCGAGGAGGTGTCCTAAACTTAGGTCTGACATGTTTCCTTCCCCTAATATACTTTCATTTCACGCCCTATCATCAATTCATCAGTGTGCGTCTATTATGCCGTGTGTAGTAACAAGGGCGTTAAACTTTCTGCTCCACGGTACCTAACAGACCTCGTTTACCGGGTGGAAGGTACTGCTCCGGCCAGACGTTAACCAGGCATTCTACATGATGACTGTAACAAATATGTCCAATACAATTATTGTCAATAAACAACCGTTTCGCCGAAGAAAAATAATAATTTGTGTCAGATATTTGGAGCCATCTAGCTCCTTGACGAATGGATATAAATGATTCATTATTTTTCACTAACCATTGGGCAAACATTGTGTGAACAATGATGTAATGTCTTTTTATTTCAGTTCGAATGCATTTAGTCACAATTTAATGTTAAAATGTCATGCAAAGTTTAGAGGTATTTGGCAAGTCACGTTAATATTAAATTGTGACCAAATTCATTCGAATTGAAATGAAAAGACATTACAGCATTATTCACACAATGTTTGCGCGACAGTTAGTGAAATAATAACCCATTTATATCCATTCGTCAAGAAGCTAGATGATTCCAAATATTCCAAATATTTGACACACAATATTTTTTCTCGGCGGAGCGGTTCCTTATTGACAATAATTGCATTGGAGATATTTGTTACACTCATCATGTAGAATCCTGGTTAACGTCTGGCCGCAGCAACACCTTCCGCTCGATATAATAGTAATTATAGCATAAAAACCTTGAATTTTGCTAAAAGTGGGTTGTTTTCCTAGCCTTTTACTAGTTTTTTTCCCCTTTTAAGTGATAGTGTTTATTTTCACATATTTTTTAAAATACCTATTTGTATAAATACATACAATCATTACTTTTTTCCAGTACCTCTAGAAAATGTCCTCCACTGATTTCCCTTAATACCAAATGTGCAGGGCATACTCTTTCTTTTTTCTATGAATGCAAAATTCCGGTCACATGGAAGGAAAGTATGCCCACTGCACAGGAAGTTCTGAAGTATTTGTGTCCTACCAAGAAATGGAGGAGCACCACTCGGCACTTGTTTTGTTCAACACAGCGGCCTGATCAAATGTTTAGTTCCCTATCCTCGTCAGAACCCAAAAGTTGACAGTGTTCTTATATACAGCGGAACACTCACTTTCTTTCTTCTTTTACCAATGCTTACATGCCAGAACTTCATTACACAGGCTCCTGACGTATTATCATCGATTACGAAGTTACATGTGGCATATTGGTGCCGGTAGATTAACGAGAGTGCGACAGTCTCGGGTGAAAGAGAACCTGGTGTAGGTCTACACAAAGTATAACATTAGAAGGTTGTTCTTTACAAATAGACATGTCTTGGTGTAATGCCTCACTGTGATGTTACTCGCTATTTATACTTGTGCGGCTTTCTCCAGCTTCAGGTGTATGTGAAATTTGTGACGTGTGCAGCAGGAATTTGAGCTAGGCATACCAAATCTTATTTTAAAATCTTTATTGAAAATGTCACGATAATAGTAAAGCTTTACTGGTGACTCAGGATACTGCTCAAGACACATTGCATGTATTCTAGCAATTTCAAGTCAGCAGGATGTAAGCATCCTTTTTAATTCGAGTTGGTTGCTAGGGGAAATTCTGAATGTGTTCATGGATGTACTTTTTAAAATCCTCTTCATTGAACATTTTAGTTATTTCATTTTCTAACCATGTGTAACAGTAACATTTGAGTTGCATAAAATACATACAAAGAAATGAAAAAAAAAAAAAAAAAATCGCAGTGCTGTCTCCTTAGCTCAGTCAGTAGCGCACCTTCCTGCTGTGCTAGAGTTCTCGAGTTCGATTCTTGCCGGGAGGCTGGGAATTTTTCTCTAGCCAACAGTATTCCCTATGAATGAGAGTGCAATTGTGTAAACTCCAAAGAATAGACACTCTATACGAAAAAAAGAAAAAAAAAAAAAAATCCGGGAAAAATCTTCATCGAGAAACACTAAGATCAACTCTTGGATTGGCTCCCAAGTCGGGAAGTTGTTTTCCTTCAAAAGAAATAGTGGATATACACACAATTCAAAATGGATAACTCGCCTTTCTTATTATTAAGCACTGTTGGTGCAATGAAACTTTATAAATACGGTACTCCGCTTAAGCAGAATGCATGCGACTTAAACGCAGGTGACTAAGCATTTGGCAAAACTATGGCGGAACTCTGGCAACCAATCAGAAGGAAGCGCTCCTTGGCCACGCTGTACCAATACAGGCAAGCCTTGCTTTCCTCCAATCTGAAAACTGAAAACTTCAGTTCAGCTCAGTTCTCGGCCGGAGGAAAGCGTTTCCATAACAAACAATGCACCCATTCATGATCACGTGACCCTCAACTGAAAATCTTAAATTCAGTTCAGTTTTCAGATTGGAGGAAAGCAAGACTTTAGGGACATGCAACATCATTCTAGCTTTAACTCACATTCGATAAAAACGGATTATGCAACATACCTACTGGGGAGATATTCAATTGTTTCAAATATGAGTCTATTAGCAAGGTTTTGGTCACTCCGTAGATTTCATTATGGTTGTATCCGCTTCTAATGAACACAAACATAGATTAAAAAAAAAACAGGTATTTATTTCCTCTCGTTCATTTCTAATAAATTGCTACATCTAATATACTTCGTTGCAATATTCTCTTACATAGCCTTTAGCCTCGGTTCGGAGATATTCAGGTGCTACCTCGGTTTGCAGGATATTTATCTTAAAACTGCCCTTAATTTTGTACTGACTTCAGACAAATTTGAAACAGTTCAGCATTCGTCTATAAACCGGGGAAAACACGAAAATTGCAATGTCAGATTGGGTGGGCGACGGGAGTCAAACCCGGCTCCCGAGTGCGAGCTTCACACGTTACAGCAGAGCCATCTCGCTCGGTGGGAAGGTAACGCAAACGAACAAACTTGACTTAGGGAAATCTCATTTACTAGATATTTTTTCACAATCAAGAATTGCTAGAACAGTTCTCAATCTCGGATTCTTACTCTGTCCTAAAGTTTTGATTTTGGGATAAGCATTTTGACCGGTTCAGTGTAATAACGTTGCTGACATCTGAAATATGCAAGAGTCCATCAGCCGGTTGGAATAAAAGATAGTTAATAACACGTCTATCTCGTTATTGAACGAGAGTGGTTATTTCGAAACTCTTTATTCTGCTACACCCCCCCTTCCCCCCTCCCCCCCCCCCCCCCCCCGGCCACTGTCAATTCATTGTAGACTGCGGTGAAAGAGCAGGTCGAGAATTACGGCGCATGGTCGGATGAGCAGTTTGTATTTCCCATGAGTAAGGACGTAGCACACGCCAGTTTGAACACGACTTTCAAAAGACATCATTAAACTCACGCTATCATAGGGCATCGCACTTTCTTCATTCTTCAAGTGTTTAAATATGTATATCACGCAAGTGTAGCGATGCTCATCTCAGAGCCTCTGGAGGCCACTCCAGGAGGACTGAGATTGTTTCGTCGACGTCTTTTTCATCGGAGGGTCATTATTCCGTGTACCCTGAAAAATGTCTGCCCGGAGGGTAAGTCATACTATAATATGTCTCAACCTAGTTCCATCCTGTTGTAAACACCTGGGCGGGAAGAGAGACAGAGCCAGAGACATTGGGACAGAAAACGGTTAAGCTGTTCATTGGTTTGGCGAAGATAATGGGCGTTATCTTTTATTTGCATACGTACGATAAACCCCTCCTTTAAGTACAGTATTGTACGTAAGTAGTTTTCCGATCACTACTCTGCGCGAGCTCATTTCGGACACAGAAAAGTATGCAAATGTTTCGATTCTTATAAACGTAAACAACCCCACATTTTATCTTTCTGCTTCACACACCACATAGATGTGTTCTTGGCTCGTGACTTCTGAAGGGAATATATACATAATAGTATACTATATACAGATTAGACAGAAGACAGGTGAAATTATACACACTATTAGCGTATTATGTTAAATTAAGCTGCATTTTACTTAACAATTACTAAAGGACGCTGCTATTATATAATATTTTTGCATTCCTACACCAGGCAACTGTCTCGCAACGAGGTCTGTATCGAGTTGAATGCTGATTAAAATGTTTTTGTTTATAGTGTGGAGTTCCTTCTGATATTTAACACTGGTGCTTCAGCCGAAATGAAACACAATCGAGGCAAACCTTTAAAAAGTGGCGAGAGGCGCAAACTTTTAAAAAGTGACCAGTGGCGAATGATCGCGCATTGTTTCGCATTTCTTAAAGAAAGAAACCCGGAATCGTCTATAAAAAACATTGAGAAAGAAACTGGTGATCTCCTTGGTGTTTCCGCAAGTAGTGTACACAGTGTTAGAATGGAACAGCAAGCATCCGGAACTCTAAGAACACTGGAAAAATCACGTAAATGCAAACAGCGCGTGGAGAAATACGACGATTTTACGAAAAGTGCTATACGCAGAAAAATTCATGGTTATTTTTTCAGAAATGAACCGCCGACTCTTAACAAAATTTTGCATGCGGTAAATTTTGACACGGACTTGCCGAATTTTTCACGAAGTACTCTCCACCGTTTGCTGATAGATATTGGATTGAAGTTTCAAAAGCGAGGCAGAAATCAGTTATAGTGGACAGAGGGGAAGGAATCCGATTAAAGGTAACCATTATGTTACTGCATGATTCTTTTAATATTCCAACTCCTAGATTTAATAAATTAATGTGTAACCTAACTCTATTTGTCTAGAAGTTAGCGCTGCTATATATACTGCTAGTGTTGCAAAACTTTTGTGCGTGCCTGTACGTCTAACACGTGGCGAGTTGAGTCAACTCCGCCTTGTTGTTTACAGCAGGACTGAACTAGGCTGAGACATGGTATAGTCTTTGACTTGATGGCAGCATATATTAAAAAGTAATGTTTGCTTTTTAACTGTCTCATTTTTATAGCCCCCTTTAACTTCTTTGGTCATTTCCGGGGGCTTTGACTTCAAAAGTAAACTGATGTTATTACTCGCTGAACTGCAGGCTTTCCTAAAATTGGTTTTATTAGTTTTTTAATATTAAACACACTCGCATTCACTCCTACATCCACTTTTCCTGACTATGGGGGGAAAGGTAATGATTCTGGCCAAAGAAAAATTTCCCGCCTCTGGCGGGAATTGAATACGGGATCTCTGGGTTGAGAAGCCAGAACACCGAGTTTTCGACCGCAGAGGCAGCCATTAAAGATGTTGTAGGAGACTCTATACTATCATGTTATACTATTTATCATTGTTTTGAATGCATTGGATTTACAGGGATATTATATTTCTGCTAATGTTAGCTATCATCTTTTCAATCATGCACTGGTATTCCTTGATCAAGGACATAGCAGCACATTGCCCTGAATTTATATTTGCCCAAACGTTATTAGTGGTCCAAAAAAAAAAAAAAAAACTTTTTAAGCATCGTTTACCGACACTTGTAGAGCTGAGGTCATTAAGGCACGGACTTGGTTCAAATCCCACCAAGACCATCCTTAGTTGAGGTGCAGTTCTCATAATTGTCAAAGATCGGGGATGTCCTTCCCAAATTTCCTTCTCAGTTATCATTTCATCTCACGTTTAATCCGTGTCCATCACCTGTGGTGTCATGTGCTCTAAGAACATGTGTTAAACAGTGCAAAAAAAGCTATTTTTAACTCCTAATTTGGGATTGACTGCTTGGGAGGAGGAGGGAGTTATTGACTTACTCTTCAGCTTCCAGTAAGGAGGTAAATTACTGCCACACTCATTAGTACATAGTTAAGGCACCTCAAGTGCTAGTATTTCTTCAGGACTAAAAATGCCAATTGTTATGTTTTTGTTCTGCTCTGAGTGCAGGAAAACAATTTGTTCATTTTAAGAAGTACATATATATATATATATATATATATATATTTCACAAACAAAAATTGTGACATCTGCCTGACATTGCAGGTGACCATAAAGATCCAGAATACAAAGATATATGACAAAGTCAATTTTAAGAAGAAAAAAAAATGATTAAAATTAAGATTCAAAATATCTAAAGAAACATTAAATGATTATAACAAGAAGATAACAGTTAACACATTGAATACAAGTGATTATTTAAAATATATAAAGAGTCTTTTAGGACATGTAAACATATATTTACAATTTCGGACCATTGCACACCCAGTGCTTTGAGGCAGGTACTTGTGAATTTAAAACATGTTCCGCAGGCACCAAAGAGTAGTCCTTTTACCTCCCATGCATTTTCAGGTACATTATATCTCTCACTAAGGTGAGGAATGCATGGTTGGTAGATGGCTTCCTTTTCCTCGTTCACCTGTGTCGCCTGCTGTAAATGTTGCCCCATTCTTACTGTTGGATCAAGAATGAGACCCTTTCCTGCATCCCTCTTGATGGCTACGATATCTGCTCTTTGATGGCTACCATCCTCAGACAGGCAATGGACCTCTTCATAGACCTCCCAATTGGCTCTACGAAGGGCTGTAGAAAGTGATGAACGCACATGGTGGTGGCGAGTGTTGCGAAGTAATTCTCCCTTTGGGCAATATCCTAGTACATGCCCAAGGGTTTCCACTTCTTTACAATTTGAGTGCCGACATAGTGTTGTTCGCTGATTTCTTCCAGGCACAGATCGTACTGCTGACGTGTTACATGACATTTTGATGACATTAGCCCATTCAGAACATGACAGGATTTTTCTGTTGCTCATCCACGAATTGGCTCTGGGATTCTCTTTATATGTCTCAATCCCCTTTCCCTTGTGAGGTAGCTGACACCATGCATCAAAAAATTTAAGTTGTAATTGTTTTCGAAGCCCTCGTCCTGATTTTGACATGATTTCATCGTTAATGTCAATGTTCAAATTGGAAAGGGCTTCTTCCTTCTCTTTCTGAGTATCTCGACACAAGCGTAGATGATCATCTTGTATTTGTGAAAGCTTCTGAGCTATATTGAAATGTTGTATATAAGCCTCCCAACCAGCTCTAATTAGTCCTATTCCTCGAAGATTATGTGGAGCGTATATCATATCATTGGGGCAATCATGTGGTAGCCCAACTATTTCTTTGACGGATGTTCTTATTAATTTATCAATATCTTCTAAAAAGGAGGATGGAATCTTATTCAGTGGTGTACTTTGAAGGGAATAAACTAATCCAGGCCAAATATATTGATTAATGATATTTAATTTTTGATCTGCTTTGAGCAAGTTGGAATAAGAAAGTGAATTCAAATCTTTTTCCAAACGTTTGATTATCTTATTCTTATCCAACTGGATTTCATTCGTGAAATTTACACCCAAATATTTTATGTTTTCGTTTTCTTTGATTGGCTCTAAAACATTTGAGCCAAATTTTATTTTAGAAGTTTCACTAAGTTTACCATGTTTGATATTTATGACATTGCATTTTAATGGATTGATATGCAAACCAATTGCAGCCAAGTTGCAGGAGTTAAGTCTAAAAGTGACTGAGCAGATGTTTCGTCCTTTGCTACTAAAACAATATCATCAGCAAAAGCCATGGCCGATACATTTTTTACTTCAGAGCTAAGTTGAAATCCATGCAAGTTTGCAATCTCATAGTCCGTTATATCTTTAATTGTGTCATCAATCACTAAATTAAACAATGTAGGAGAGATGGGTGAACCCTGGGCAACTCCTTTTTGTAGAAAAATAGGCGATGTTTTGTTTATGCCACATTCTACTGCAGTGCTATTACCCTGAATGAGATTCAGAACTAATGCTCTCAAGTTGTTTGGCATATTGGTGCGCATCAGGCATCTCTTGATATGTTCATGACCTGTGCTATCATAAGCCTTGGAGATGTCAAGGAAAACAATGCAGCAGTCCTTCTTGTTAGCTTTACAGTTTGTCAGACATCCATTGATGATTGATGTATTTATATGACAGCCAGGGAGCGCAACAAAACCACGTTGATAAGCGCAAAAATCGATAAATGATCTCAGTTTTCTGTCAAATACTTTTTCAATAACATGTCTGATTACAGAAAAAATTGATATTGGGCGCCAATTAGTTAGTTCATCAGGGTTTCCTTTTTTGAATATTAGAACTGTTCTTGCAGCCTTAAATACTTCAGGACATTTTCCAAATTTCAGCATCGCATTAGCTAGAAGACACAACAGTTTAGTGGTTTTAAATTCTTTTAAAACTTTTACAGTGATTCGATCAGGACCCGGAGACATATCCACTTTAATCTAGCTGAGAGCAACCGTTGCACTGTAGTTGGAGACCTGAGTATTGCATTGACATTTTCAAACCTGATTAAACTTTCTGAGACAATACTATGTACAAATTTCCTTTTAAAACCCAGATGGAATGATAAATATTGATATTAATACCATGCCAAGAGAATACTGTCTGTGGATTATCTTTGCAATCAAATAGTCCATGCACGGGCTTCTCAACCCAGAGCTCCTGGGTTCAATACTTATCCTGCTTGGGGTGCATACAAATTCTCTTTAACCAAACCCCTATAGTGTCTGGTAGTGTGAATGTAGGAGTGAGTGTGAGTGTGTTTAAAAAGAAAAGCCTGATAAAATAAAGTTAAAGAAAACTTACGGGTCAGTGAGCAATAACACCATCAGTTGTTTAAATGAAAGCCTCCCACATGACTAAAGAGGTTTAATGAACTTACAAATGGAAGAATAAAAAAAAGAGAAATATCATGTTTACTCTTGTGTTTAGCTTTGCCATTTTGCAGCACAGGGGACTGGTTATGGGAATGTGCATTTGTGTCTATGTATTTCTTTATGTATGTGTTAGAACCAGTGTACAGAAAAACAACAGGGGGGAAGAAGAGGTCAGCTTAGAAAAAAGTCATTCATTACTCACTTTTAGGAATACAAGACAGTGCTAAAAACAGAGTATTTATTAAGAATTTTTTCTCTACTAAGCCAGGGTATAAGGATATTTCAGTATTTACTCCCATGTTCTTGAACGTCTATCTGCCACAGGAAATAATCAAGTAGTCACACTGCATCTTAAATATTCATAGTGAAGCAAACATTGGTTTAGCAACCATAAGTGAACAATTTAATGAGGTGTAGGTTAACTTAATATGCTAGATAACACATGTAATGAAAGCAAATGTCATCACATTAATTGAAATAAAATTACTCTACTTTATAGATCTATTTATGCAGCAAACAAGCCTAAAGTAAAATAAAAATCAGTTATTTGATGGCAAGGGTACTGATTTAAGTGCTTTTATGTATTTCCAGAAAAATTGGCAACAAGCAATGGAATGTTTATCTCTGACATTGGAGGAAATAGTTCACATCCGAAGTGTGCTGACTAAGGCAGAGCTAGAAAGTCTTCCTGTTGAAGGTCATGTGAAGGAAGATGTAGAAAAGCGAAAGGTGAGCCTAAATAACTACAGAAACATTTTGAGGCATGGATTATCATTTTTATTCTTGGGCAGCAATTGGGAACTCAGCACAAGCTGGATTAAGTAGTAGTATTTCTGGCTTGATTTTAATGGGTTCCAAATTAAAATCCCAGTACTAGTCAACCTGACTGACCCTTTTGCATGCTTTCTAATAGTTACCAGAGAAATGCCAGATTGATTGTTTCAGCACCATAAACTAAAGTTTGCTCATAGAGTAAAATATATATAGATGGTAGGCAAAAGTGCATGTAACTAAGACAATCTATCAACAAGTTTAAATTGGTGATAAAAGAGGTTAATAAACGTAAACTTGCATTAAATAGCTTATAAAACTACTCAGTCACATTTTCAGATTTTCTTGGCCCTATGTCCAGGCAGGCACTTGATGTGGAACCAGTGATTCAAAGCTATTTGACTTGCTGAATTATTGTCCACAAGGTGACTATCATGCATGAACTCTGAAAAAGAGCTCTGTAGACATGATCTGTAATGGGATGCTGATGAGCACCTTCATAATTTTTTGGTTCTAACTGTTGACTTTCCTGAAAGCCCAGATCTGGACTCGTCAAACCATCAGGAAAGCTTCAACTTATTATAGAGAGTACAAGCTATTGAAATTCACCAATAGCCAACTGTGATGTATTTCCCCCGTTACAGAGCTCTGTGGTTATATTTAATGACATTTCATCTATTCAGTTGGTATTAATACCAGAAAGTGTTCCTAAAATTCTCTATGTTAAGAAATGGGCATAGTCTTTATTATGGCTGTTATGTTGGTAATATAGGTATTATCTGGAATGTATGTAACTTGTTGAATTTAAAGCAAATTAGCATTGGTGCATAATCACTATCCTGTTCCATGTGGATGTTTATTCACATACAGTGTTCCATGCTCTGTAATAGTTGTTTTTATAATACCATTGCACAACAACCATATTCAGTGCTGGAAAATCATTTAAGCCAGAAGGGCTATTTCAAAACAACATTATTTTGCAAACTTGTTTACAATGCATTTTGTCCATGGGCAGGTCCTGTGTACAAGCACAGAAATAAGTGAATGTCTTGAACTCTTCTGTACTAAATCACAAAATAATGCATGATGTGCTAAATATTGTAAAACAGTGTTTCCTGACTGACTTGAAACTAGTAATTCCCATTGTAAACTTGGCAGTACTTCAGCTTGGTGTACAGAACTGCCATTAAATTCTTCTTCGTTGGCCTCACAGTCCTTTTAGTACATCCTTGACCTCCCTAATGAATATCCTCCGTTCCAATCAATCTTGTGCTTTAGCTCTCCAACTCCTAATGTTTGTTCTTTTAATGTCAGCATGTACATCATCAATCCATCTCTTCTTCAATCTTCCAACTATCCTTTTACTATCTATTTTAGCCTCCATAACAGTTCTAGGAATTCATTCTTTGTCCATTCTGATAACATGGCCCTGCCACTGTAATCTTTTTATTTTAACATCAGAGATGATATCTTTATACAAGTTTTGGAGCTCCAAATTTCTTCTTATTCTCCTATAGCCATGTTCCCTAGTCAATCCATAAATGTTTCTGAGCACTTTTCTTTCTCATATATTCAAAGTTGTTATACATTTCTCAGTTAAAGTCCAAGACGCACTTCCATATAGCACTATAGCTTTAATAAGAGTTTTGAACAGTCTAACTTTGATCTTGTTAGATACATATCTTGCTGTCATTAAAGAATCTAGAGCATGGAGGCACCGATTAGCAGACAAAGCTTTTTTTAATGTCTATTAGTGTTTCATTTTGATTGGTAATAACCGAGTCAGAGTCAGAGTCAAAGATGACACTTTACCATATACATTTTCATTAATTTTAATATTATACCGCTCGCAAAAGCTAAAGGCATGTGAACGCCAAGCGAAATGCGTGCAGCGGCAGACGGTCTGTACATAAGGTTGTGTGAGATGCATGCACCACATTCGGCAACGCTGGTAGGAGGGGCAAGCATAGGATTCGCTGGGGTCAGCAGTACACCCGCCTCCATATGCCTTTAAGTTTTGCGAAGATTATAATTCCTCTGTCATTATTGTTTACCATATATTTTGTTTTATTTATGTTCATTGTTAATATTGCATTTTTAGCCTCATTTTTTAGTTCTTTTAGTGCCTCATTTAAAGCAGTTAAGTTTCTTGTAAGGAAGATGATATCAACATAGGCCAAGCATTGATAGGATCTATTGAAGATTGAACCACCATTATTAATATTTATATTATAAATTTTTGATTATTTGTTCTAATCCAATATTAAACATAGTTGACAGTGAGTCTCCTTATCTAATTTCATTATGTGTGGGGAAACTAATAGAGAGCTAATTTTTTATTTTGTTTTTGTTTACTGTTTTAGTCAGTAATTTTTGTTTAATTAATTTTAATGAAATGCCAAGATCTGCCATAGTATATAAAATACATATTCTGTCAATGGTATCAAATGCTTGTTTAAAATCGACATATAACTGATGTAGCAGAATATTATTTTCTTAAAATTTCTCTAAACACTGCCATTAAATTGTTTTCCCATATTAAGAGTTACTTATTGTTCACCAGCAAAGTTAAAGTAAACCTCCAGTTTGGTTTCAGCTTCACTGATCGATATCTATGTATCTGTATTCAATCAGATACAATGTTCTGAGCTTCTCTTGGTTTCTTTGTTTGTTGTTGTTTTTTTAATTTACTTCAACTTTTTTCTAATTTTAAAATTGTAGGATGCTTTTAGAAATCCTTGAGATTTTATAACTGTCCAGAAAAGTCATGAAAAAATGTAATGAAAGAAGGGTGATTGAGAACAGTCTGATACATCACTGAATATCCCTAGAGGAACAACTCTCAAAGTTAGGTAGACTGACCTGGGAGAAGGGTTAGGCTGCAGCAAAAACCCTGGAATAAAATATTATCTAAATAATAGCCCTGATTGAGCTACAAACTCAGGAGCTCTTGAATGTAAACAGATATATTATTACCCATTATTTCTTCTGTTAAGTAGCGGCCCCAGGTCGAGAAGACCGCATAACTGGCCGGGAGGGCTCGGGGCGCTGACCACGTCCCACCCTCCAGTACTGCACCTCACCAATGACGCCTGTAGTGGGCAGAGGTGGGGGACGCAGCGGCTGGGCGGTAGGCCTTGGCCCTTCGTGGGCTGTCGCGCGGGGTTTACATTACATTTCTTCTGTTAAAGTTTGTAGTCAAATAGTGAAACAGAAACAAGTTTTGTCCAAGTCAAATTGTGTTATATTTGAAACTTTTTGGAAACTGGCTCAAGACAGAATTCTTGCATATGGAAGTACAGTAGAGCCTCGATTATCCAAGGTAAGGACCAACAGTACCTTGGATAATAAAAAACTTGGGTAACCCAGACTCTGTCAAGAATCGAGAGGGAAACATATAGTAAACTGATGAAATGAATGAAAACATGGTCAAAGATGTGAAAAAGGGCATCTACTGTATTATAACATAAAAACATGATGTACACACAAATAAAAATAAAATAAAAATACAAAATGAAAAAAAGACCTACAGTGCATATGTACATGCTCCAGTTCAAAAAAAGTTATTTCTTCAGGAAGTCCTTAAGTGTTTTTGTTTAATGGAACTTGCTTCTTTGCTGCCATTTCACACAATTGCCATAGTCTGCATTGATCCATTTGGCTAGATAGTTTTCAGTGACTATTTCATCTGCCACCCTCCTGCCCTTACATTCCTTTGTACACCATTTTTATTTTTACACTACATACTTTGTGTGACACACTTCCTAAAATGGGACCTTGGTTAACCTGGAACTTAGTTAGTCGGGGCTCAGATAACCGTGGCTCTACTGTATTTATTGTATTTGCTTGTTTATTGCTTAGGAAATTAGATATGACATTCTGCCCATTGTTGTTTCAGGCTTTAGATATGTGAAAATTTTAATGTAATAAGAGAAAGAAACGTATTGTTATTCAATTGTTTTTTCAGGTTTGCTTTTTGTGCTTGAAAACAAGATTTGGCATATTTGGTCCATGGGGACAACTTTGCAAGCTGTGTAAAAGAACTGTCTGTGCCAAATGTTATTCAAAGGTATGTTATCATGATTATAATTTCTTTTTTAAATGATTACAACTACTATTGAATGATATGTACTGCACTTTTAGAGGTGTGTATATATAATAATCTGATGTAAATTCTAGCATTTACCTTGTACAATTTGTGTGCAGAAAATAGAAATTTTAATGCATTTTGGGTTGACCAAAGTCTTTAGCATTAAATTACTGTATTCTTTGTGATTTATGTGTATTTTATTATTCGGTAAGCCACCTCAAAGTATCATTTACCCTTACTTAAAATATTGCAGTATTAAAGTAAATTTTTACCCCTTTATATGGAATTTCTGTGGAATTGCAGTATACATGTACATAAAATGTACGGACATAATGGAATGTCATGCAGCTAGATTATAAAGGTCATAACCTTGAAACTGCATATTGATATGTTTTTCTAAAAGCACTTATTCATTATTTTTATGAATATACTTTGATCTAATTTTTTTAATAGTAATTAAAATGTAGAAATACATGAATTACAATTCACAGATCCAATGTTTAATATCACATTCACCTAAAATGTGTTCACCATTCATTTTTGTTATAATCCACTATTTAGTGTCAAATATATGGTGTACCAATAAATAAGCAGATTTACCATAGATATATAATTACTATTTCTAGTATTTGCATTTCCATTAGCAACAAATATATGAATAATGCAATAGCAAATGTTGCTGAAGGTTTTGAGCACTGCTGCAATGTTTTGAGCATGTTGTAGAATGACAAAATTAAATATGCTTAATTTTGTATTTGTGTTTGGTGTTCATTAGCATAGTTTAATTTCTTAACACAAATTATGTTAGAGCAACATTCAGATTATCATCAGTTTGTCAGCGCTGCTTATATTTTACAGTTCCTAACGTTTTCTTTGGATAAAGCAGATAATCACTATGTTTCCATGGGGAATTGAAATTGATGTGAGTCCTCATTCTGGATTGAATACTGCATGGAAACACAGATTTAGATCATATTAAATCTTGGGTCCAATGCTCTTAGAAAGTAGGATCAGATCAAAATTTTGTTGCTTGGAAACACCCACTGTATTCAAATCAATTTGAATATGCCAAAGATGCTATCTTCTGCTGCGTTCATCGTAATGCGCTGCATGCTCATAATTTTGCTTTCTTAGTGAAACTGTGGTAATAAAATACAACAGTCACTTTTATTGTTTCTATAATTTTGCAGTGTATTCTTCTTAAACACATTCACTAACCTCAAAACCTGCTTAAAATACACAGAAATACAAACCAATGTATCTTTTACAGTTAAGCTAACATAAATTAAGTTGACCAACATAAAAGCTTGAGTTATTTATTCTGGAGACTTGTGTATTTAAATCAATCTGAATACATATTGATTTAATATGGAAACACGGATTGTATTGAGTATGTGATTGGACTCATTGATTTCAATTGCCCATGGAAACAGTGGATCATTCTGATCAAAAACCCAATAATGACATGCAGATGGCCTCACTATTTGTATAAGGCCACATGTGCTTTCGCAGTTTGTATTCAGCTCCACTTCATTACTTATAGATTCCACTGTTTGTTAAAACTTCATGGCTTATCAACCATCTCAATGAAATAAAATTGAGATTTCAGAGAGAACATGCACTTGGTTATTATGTGATTCACTGCATCTTAACATTAAGAAATACTGGACACAACTAAATCACATGGCAGCATATTAAAAATAGAAACTAAAAATTAATTTTTAAAATTATTTAAAAGTAAGGAATTGGAATGTCTTGTTTTTTCAGATGAAAAACGTTTAAGGCCATGAATCTCAGGGAACCTTGGTCGTATTTCCTGAAGCTATCAAATGTAAACATTTACATGCACTTTTTCATTCGAAAGCTTTTTTTCATTCAAAAGCTTTATTTCATTGATTTAATCTTCAGTGATTCATTTCCTAAGTTATTCAAATTTAAAAGCTTATCATGTAGGAAAAATTGTCACAGTTAATTTTTATATAAATTACTGCTTGCTGAAGGGATTTCTTTAGACATCATAATGTGTATTGTATGTTACATGTATTCTGTAATAAATTATGTCTTATTTGTGGTTATGTTCAAGGTGAGTAATGGTCATTATAAAACTGATGATAAAAATGAAGTGTTTAAAATAGTGGGGCATGTTAATAAAATGTTAAAAAAAAAAAAAAAAAAGAACATTAAAACATTTGTGAACATTTAAAAACACTTGCTCTGCTTACTTAACAATAAGGCATCCAATAGAGACATCCTCTCCATCCTCAGCTGGCCAGCCGACTAATTTCCTCATCAGGTAACTGCCCTCCCCCTTAATGAATTAAGTAATGAACTATGAAATTATGGTGACAAACAAATCTTATGACTGACCAATGGGAAGAGCAGCAGACAAAGAGAGAAGTAGCAGTTACCTGGTAAGGAAATTAGTCGGTCAACCAGCTGAGGATGGAGAGTATATCTCTCTGAAACTAGTCCTATTTTATTGCTAAGTGGAGCAAAAGTGTTTTTAAATGTCCACAAGTATTTAAAATGTTTTCAACATTTAAATAGTCACTATTTGGTAATTATTACTACTTGTCAATATTTTTATAACTTGTTTGCTATATGCTTGTTTGCTAGTATTACATAATCATTTTTGTTTTATTACATGTATTGTAATTGTATTTGTGGGATTATTACACATCATATGTATTCTCTTTTTAATGAGTGGTTAGTTAAAAATGTCATGTAACATTTTAATGAACTGGACAGTTAAGAATACCATTCTGTTCTTAAATAATTAGGTGGGAATGAATGAATGAATGAATGAATGAATGAATGAATGAATGAATGGGTACATATGTACATAGATACATAAAGGTATCAATAAATAGGCTAAATTCTGGTCAGGTTTAACTACAATTTTGAATAATCATTTCATTTGTTTGACGTAGATGCGGATACCAACAGAACACTTCTCCAGGGTACCAGTTTTTGCTTTAAGCCCAGGACTATCATCTCCAGAGGAAGAGGCAGCAAAAGAGTCTTTCCCCAGGTCACTGATGTCACGTCTGATGGTACCAGATATGGTGCGTAATAGTGTGGGAAGTGCTCCATCAAGCCCTCAGCTGACACGGGGAGAGTCGATGTCTGCCCCATGTTCTGCCATGGGATCCAGCATGGCAGACAGCATGGAGGGCCCACAGTCGCTTCCTGCAATCAGCCCTGCATCTAGTACCACAACTACAAGCGAGAGAAGGTATGCATAAAATCTAATTTGCTCTAAAGAGGGAATTTTTATTTTTCTGATTGGAGCTTATACTTGAAATAATATATGTTGGATATTTTATCTATAAGAATTTTGTTGATCCATTGATTGACAAAATTGTGACCAGATTTACCGAGAGAAAACCAAAATTCAAGGGGGGTTTAACGTTTCATGTTTGAAATAAGCAGGAATGGATTGGAAGAAATAGTTTACTCTAACATAATAAAAACAGCAACCTCTAAGCAGAGCTATGACCGGGAACTGAATTGATTTTATATTTACGAAAGCTAGCAAAGCACTGCATGCTGTTGCATTACTAATCTTGGTAAAGACTCAAAAGTGCAAAGCATATTATTTAAGATATGTTAGCTCATTTTTAATGTAAATTTACAAAGCAGTCTGAGAGACCAGCAGCAACCAGAGATATCAGCGGTGACTCAGCATAGCTTAGATAATGACTACAGGATAATTAAGGAAATTGAAGCTATTAACAGTGAAGCAACAGGATTCTAAAGAAAAAAATTAGAAACTAAAAACTTCACTTATCGTAGTAATATTGCAAGTTCTTTGGTGCCAAATTGAGAATGTTTCGAGTTGACTCCAACTCATTCTCAAAGCTATACAAACAAATTTGGGTAACGAATTTGTTTGCATAGCTTTGAGAATGAGTTTGAGTCAACTTGAAACATTGTCAGCTTTGCACCAAAGAGCTTGCAATATTACTAAGATAAGTGAAGTTTTTAGTTCCTAATTTTGTTCTTACTTTAGAATGACTAGAGGATTTTATTTGACGAGGCCAAAGTTTTACACAGTAGTGACCAATATTATGACAGACTTATAAAAGAAGCAAATGAAATTAAATTACAACCAAACAATTTTAATAGAGACAATGGCATACGGTTGAGCACAGCATATACAAAGACACTCAAACATCGGAGAGCTGGGGAAAATAGTGCATGTACTGCTAGCACCTCTCTTCTGGCCCAATCACAGAGCACCAGTTCCCCATTAGATGGTACAATTTAGCCCTACCCTACCCCTCCGCCCGGAGAGTATATACCGTCTGGTCAGGGGAAACTAATCACTTTCTGAAGACGACCATACAGCAAGCATGGCCAAAAGCTCAAGCGATTTTATAAACATCTCACTGCTGGTAACCCGAGAAGCTCTAATTAATAATTGTTGCTGTGAAGGCTTCAAATGTTACGATGTTTACCTTGGCCATAATGGCAACCTATAATGTAATTAGTTTTTTGTTTTTACAAATAAATAAACAAATCAGCACATAAATAAATAAGCAAATAAATGAATGAATAAACAAATCAACAAAAAATATTTTCTGATTAATAATTTTAGTACATTGCCCTCATTGTTGCCTGTTTGAAAATAATTATATTTACCTCTTGTGTGATGCATTTCACTGTTCTTACTTATTTCCTTTGTAAATGTAACCTACTTTATATTGCCAAATATATATATACATATCTCTGGAAATGTTAAAATGTTTAAACTGATAAAACTGTAACTCTAATTTCTTTACAGTATAATCAGTCTCATTGCTCTTTTAGAAATACCAATAGGTGATTGGTTGCCCTGACACTAAAAAAATTACAGGAAATGCAAAATCCTTGCAGCTGCATTGTTTAAAAAAACGTTGTATGTTGCACTCAATGACTTTTTCTACTCACTGTTGTAGAAACTATTCTTGCTATAGTTTATTCTTCTGTCGACTTCTTGTTAACACAGGTAAACATTCACCACTCATTTGATCATTTTATTGTAGGTATAAGAATATCATGTTAAGCTAAAGTGGTAGTCAAATCTTTTCAAAACTGTTCACTATTAGTTCAAGATTCCAGGGCTGCCAGACGTTACTTATTTTCTGAGTTACAAAATGTGTCACAGAGAGTAGTATTAGCATGTACTGAAGGTACACTTACCTGCTAGCTTGGACCGACGGCCAACTTTGAGGCACCAGGTGCTAAAGGTACATAAAAACGTTGGTAACTTTTCTTAAAACCTGATTTTTATATATGTTTTATACAATATATTAAAAATTAATAATCAATATTGCCAGACAGTTTTTGTCAGCTGTAATTTTTGCCAGATGCTTTAAAGTTCGCGAAAAAATTTCCTAAGTTTGCTTACACTCTTAGTCTTGATTTTTATATATGATATTTAGGGAACTATTTTAATACTATTTAACTTAGATCTTGATTAACATGCTGTCGGTGGATTCTCTGTAATATTTAACCATTTTTCCTTTGGAGTAGTCTTTTCTGTACCTGTAGGTGTCTGCAAATATTTTTTTTTCATTAATCTTGCAAAGGACTTGTAACACTCTCTATGATAACCACTTTCAAACAAATCAAACAGCAAAACAACAGGATAAATTTTCAGGTAATGTTCCTTCCTATGTTTTAAAACTGCTTGACACTGGCACACCACAATTATCACAAAAACAGTCCAATAGCTCTGCCATGTTATTTTTTAAAACACTGCAAATATTTTTATGTTACTCATCAAAATAACAGCTGCATTGGATGAACTCGATTCAACTGAATGATTAATAATAGGGTACACTGAAAGAGGGAGAAATGGATGTGCGTAGGTATCTCACTCACTCTTTAAGCGTACAAATAATGATCTTGCACTCATAATCATGGTGACATTTTAAGTGTGTCTCGGGGATGTTTGTCCCCTAGGATTTGTCTCGTTGCTTAGAAGTAGCATTAAAATAGTTCCCTAAGTATCGTATATAAAAATCAAGACTCAGACTGTAAGTTAACTTGGGAATTTTTTTTTTGCAAACTTTAAAGCATCTGGCATAAATTACGGCTGATAAAATCTGTCTGGAAATATTGATTATTAATTTTTTAATGATATTGTGTAAAACATACATAAAAATTAGCACTCAGACTTTAAGAAAAGTTACCAATGTTTTAATGTACCTTTAGCACCTGGTATCTGAAAATTGGCCACCAGTCCAAGCTAGTAGACATGCATACCTTCAGAGTATATACTAATACTGCTCTGTGTGACACATTTTGTTATTCAGAAAATAAGTAATGTCTGGCAGTTGCTCTATATGTGATGGCTTTCAAATTCTGTTCTCTTTGCACAAACACAGGGAAAAAGAAAGAGAAAGTGAACAAAGAAAGAACAGTGATTTGGATTGACAAATTACCAAGTATTTCAAAATTCAAATCAATAACAAAGAAATCTCAGAAATGATTAACCCCTGAAATGGTAATTTAATTTGTCATACCAGCAAGTGAGGAGTGATAGGGGGAGGGTAGGAATAAATAAAATTACCTTACTGGTCATAATTTCCGTTTCTGAACTCAGCACAGTGCTCCCCTACCTCAACCACGAGTAAAGGCTGGATTACATCAACTGCACGCAGCTAGACACATCAGGTAGTATCTTGCGAACACTGGTGATGATACAACTATAATGATGCCATGGGTACTTTGAGGTCAGCTAGGATTGTGGTGAAGGGTAAACCCTACAGAAGTGGACATCTAAGCCTGGTCTTTATAATCTACATAAATAATGTTGCTAATCACATAAGAATGAGAGAAGAGGAAAGGGCAGTCAGTGATAAGCAGCTGTTGGTTTTACCTGTGTGGATATCCCTGGTGTCCCAAATTCCATCTTGAAAGATAGTCAAAAAGATATTTAGAGCACACAGTGGTGCCGGTTCCTCCTAGCATGGGTTTAACTGTCTCTATTAAGTCAAAAAATATGGGGTTTAAATATAAAATTCAAGCTGACAAGGACAGCTGACTAGAGCTTTCTTCAGTACACATAAACTGACTTCATGAGTGCAGTGGGAAAGCATGATTCCCACAGAATCATGTGATCTGTTTCTGCAATGTCAGTTTTTGGGATATGACTTGAACTTATGCTGACAGGAAGTTATATGTCTACACTTCAACAAATTATATCCTGAATATCTCATTGTCAGTTATATAAATTTATACTTGTCAAAAGCTTCCAAAATTATAATAATCACAATATAAATTAATATGTATAACTCATAAACAGTTGAAAATGCATAGTAACAGAGGAAAACCAACAGTGGGTTCACATTGTTAAAGAACAAGAAAATCAACAAGCTTAGGAAGGTGCTACATAGAACTTAAACACCATGAACATGTTTGAACCATGTAGAAGAATGCCAAGATGTGGTGATTAATATTGGATGTGTTTGAGATGAAGAACATTTCTACGAGTTAGAATTAAATTTAAGTGGGAAAGTCTTCAAATATAAATAATAAATCCTCTGCCAAATAAGACATGTGGAGCAAAAGTATTACATTTGTTAGAGCAGTATCTGGGTTTATCTATCTCATGAGACATACAAATAATAACTCCTCCACATTATAGGAAAGCATTCTGTAAAGCTAAATTGCTAATAAAAAGTTAAGAGTTACATTGCTGCATTAACAATAGCATAACATACTCTCACATCATTATAACAATGAACCGGAATAATTAATATTGTTTTTTGAGAATTTGTTTGCAAAAAGAAAAAAAGTAAAACTACACAACTTCTTCAAATATTGGAAGTTGATAGCAGTGTTGTTGAAATAAAACTAGAAGTAGAAATTGACTCTATTAATAACACAAAAACAACACTCACTTTTTAAATTTGCCATAACATGTTCCAAAGGCTAGTTTCTTCCATTCTCAGCCATTTTATCAACTTTATCAACAGTTATTTTACTGGAGTCTCATTCAAGTAGTAAATAGTACACATCTCTGAAATCCAGTTCCATACAAGAAACAGCCAGCCGGGATACAAAGCTTAATAGGTAACACATAAATCATATCTGGATTCTTGTGCAAAAGGCTCACAGTATGGTGGTGGGCAGGGGCAGTTCCTCTGAACATGCTACCATGCTGCAGCACGCTAAACAATTTCATAAATAACCAACTTTAAATATTTTACATCACTTTAGTTATCAAAGGAGCTTTGATAATGTATAATATGAGTTATTATTACTAGTAGTGTGCTGGACAGACACAGCATGCATCGTCCACAGCAGCGCGGAAGAATGCTGTAAGATAGCAATGTTATAGGTTCACCCCTCCTTTCCCTTTCCCCACCTACTCTGCCTTCACTGTAATTTATGCTGTACCGTGCTGCAATCAGTGACGCATGTTCTGTTAGTCAGCTTGCTTGTGTGTGTGCAGGAAGCTCCCATGTTAAATAAAACTCGTGGAAAAGAATTCAGTGGACTCTCTGTTAAAGAATTCATTTTCTACTCGGTCTTTTGAAGAAAAAATTCACGTTAAAACACTTGGAAGCTCTACTCCTGATGTTAGCATTGTTTAGACAGCCAAGGGAAGAAAAGCTACTGTTACTTACATAAGAGGTTTTCATAGTGACATTTTTCCAAAATATTCATGCTTGTGAAATTCGAGATGCCCTTTTCTGCTTTCCTTGCCTGTTGTTGGGAAGTAATGATTCCTAGTCAAAAAGTGATGTAAAGGATCTAGACCATTTAAATAAATATACAAATAAGCATATATGAGTAGGAAACACTTCAGTAATGTTCTGGATCTCACTACTCTTGGTGCAGTAAACATTGGTGTACGGCTCAGTTCTGCATATAGCAGTATCTTAAACTAAAAAACGAGGAAATCAAAAGAAATAGACATATTTTATCAAAAATAATAGACTGCATTAAGCTGTGTGGTGCATTTGAATTGGCATTAAGGGCACACGACGAGACAAAAGAATCTGATAATTCTGGAATATTTTAGGACTTATTAACTTACTAGCTAGTGTTGACAGTGCTGAAAAATCACATGGAGACAAGTACTGTTGCTAAATGGACGTGAAAAACAATACAGAATGAACTGTTACAATGTATGCTGGACATCTGCCACAACAAAAGGAAAAAAAGAAGAACTGAAGGAGACCAAATCTGTAGATGAGACTACAGATGTGTCAGAGCATCACCAATTGGTTCTCGTGTATCGATACGAGATTAAAGGTTTTGGGGTGTTTTTTTTTTTTTGAGCCTAATGGACAGGCTGCCATAAAATTATTCGAGAATCTTCTGACAGAGTTAGTCATTTCAAGTCTACACCAAACAAAATCATTGCACAAACATTTGATAGAGCTGCTGTCATGAGGGGAATAACAAATGGTGTACAATCTAAAATAAGAGAACATTAACCTCTGACACACTATGTACACTGTTATGCTCATCAGTTGCATCTCTTAATGGAGAAAGCTGCTTCAAAAAACAAATCAGCAGGAGTGTTTTTCTCCACCCTGTGAGGATTTCCTGCTTTCTTCTCACGCTCGCTGCAGTGCATGCCAGTTCTGGAGAAAATCTATGAACGTCGTATTGCTGCCGGTTCTGCCACTAGATGGAATATTATGTCCTGGGCAGTGCACTGCTACTGTGGTGTAATTATTTTATATATCTAAAGAAAGGAAACGAGGGAAGTGTGGACCCTAACACTGTGGTATCGGCAGGACCAATTCTGTGAAAGGAGTGCCCCCAAAGCATTGGACAATACTTTTCTGTAACTGTTATTTAATAAACAAATATGAACAATAATAAAATGCTCTTGACATACAACAAGCTATAAACTCTTTAAACACTAACATTGAATGGACCTCAACATATCCTGTATTCCCCTATGAAATTGCCGCGCGGCTACACTGAGAGAAGCATTCCCCCTGCTTAATCAGACAAAGTCATAAGCCACAGAATTTTTGGCACCTTAAAACACTCCTCGTCTGTACACATTGTAAATTGTACCCTAAAAGAAGCTATACCCTAAATCCCGGCATTGAAAGGTGCAGCCCAGGCAACTTATGGTCAGATACAGCAAACAAGAAGAAAATGAATCTATAGCCCAAACATAACTCACCGAGTCCAATGTCCGCACTGGGCAGAGGTCCGGCTGACATCCCCTAGCCAGAACCAAACCCTGGTCTAGCGGGCGGGCCCACTGCAGCGCCACTCGCGGCAGCCGGCGGAACCAAGTGCACGAGAACACAACCCAGCAGACAACCCGCAAATTAACAGAAACGAAAGATCCCAAACTTAAAACATGTGCGGTCGGCACAGCAGTAAGTTATATTTTTTAAAATATAGAAGCCCTTATTCAAAGTTTTCTTGAACTTGAGGCTTCATTTTCAAAAGACATGGGAAGAGAAGCAAGAGGGCTAAGATACAACTTGCAAGACAGCAAATTTCTGTTCTGGTTAGACTTCTTTCACTGTTTAATGCCTCATGTTAATATCTTCTACAACCAACTGCAGATGAAGAAAACTGATGGCATTAAAGTTAGCTGTTCAGTGAAAAACTTTGTGTAGATGATCGATGGACTATGTAAGAACTTGGATATTGCCTCTACCGAAGAAGATCAACTTGGAAATAAGCAGAAGCAAAAGGACTGCAACGAAATCGCTGATGCTAAAGAGGTCTGCGATCGCACCACAATAGAGACAAAATACAGTTTGAGTCAGTATCTCATCTTGATGTTTGTAAGCTCTTAGATACAGAAAATTTCTCAAATATTCTTCAAAATTTTCCAGAGCATATTCTAGACTTGGCTGTAATGACATATCCCATGTTAAACAGGAACAAACTAAAATCGGAGCTTTTAATTATTTATGAAAGGCCAGAATTTCATCATGGGAGGGGGACATTTCCACTACTTAAGATGCTCTATTCAAACAATCCGACTGAAGCTTTTGATGAAATAGCAAATCACAATCCCTATGACTATGGCAGAATCAGAGCATTGCTTCTCTTCATTAAAGTGGATCAAGTGCTTCCTAAGGAACACAATGAAGCAGAACCGACTCTCGGCACTCACCATGCTCTCTGTGGAAAAGAATCTAGTTTCGAGCATCAAAGACTTCAACATGTTTGCCGGTATGAAAAATCGTCGGGCCAATTTTCTACTATAATCAGAAACAGGTGAGTAGATTTACATTGCCGCTGTATGAGCATGCAGCACACTATCCGTTAAATCCTTGAGCCACCACTGGTGGTGGGAATTCAGAAACCATAACAACATAATGAAAACCTTTAACAAATGAAGTGCAACAGTGAGATGCATGAATAGAAATAGGTAGGTGAACAAAATAAATAAATAAATTAAGAAGAAACTTAAAGCTGCAAGCACATCCAGAATATCTGTAGACCAAGTTCACCACAACATAAGGGATCTCTTATCACAATCCAAGTACTGAAGAGAGATGATGATATTGGCTTGCAGAACTTCAAAAACTGAAGTACCAAAGTAAAAAACTTGGAAGCAGTTAAAATTAAAAAAAAGGATTGTATATTTGTAAATACAAGTAATTGCATTTAGTAGTGTTGCATCTACAGCCATGGAAAAAATTATTGAGCGCATTAGGAGAGTAGAATATTTCAAAGTCCCACGTGTTGCAGCACAGTTTACATAAGTCGATATTTCCAACATACATTGTATTTGCAAGTGTATATACAAACGTGAGTAGTAATTCAAGACAGCCTATTTGTATGTCTGACAGACAATAACATCAAGCAGAAACTATCAATAAACTCAGCTGCATGTTGGAAGTATCAACACATGTAAACTTTGCTGCAACGCAACATGGGACTTAGAAATATTCTGCTCTCCTAATGCACTCATTTTTACCATGGCTGTACATAAAGAAGTGTAAGAATAGTTCAGGCAAAAATTAAGAAAATGAGCAAAGAAAATGAAAACAGAAATGTATCCAACAAAGAGTACAGATGGTGAGGATAGAGCAGAACAACATAACGCTAGCCAGGAAAATCTGAGTATAATTTGTTTATTGAAACAAATAAAACTTGAAATGACAGAAATCAATGACAAGCAAGACAAGTTAGCTAATGAATGATTAAGATAGCTAGGAAACACAAACAAATAACTAGAGAAATCATGAGAAACAAGACTAAATTGGCTGGTGAGCAAAAACAGATGGTTAAGAAATATTAGAAGAGTCAAAGCTGATAGATAAACAAAATGTCAGAAAAATGAGACCAGACAGCTAGGTAAATTAATGAAAGAACATCAGTTAGCCACTGAAATAAACAGAAGACAAGCTCAGGTTTAGCTGCTAATATTAACCCTAAAACAGTCAGTTGGCTACTGAAATAACTGTGACACAGAGCCAGTTAGCTACTGACATAAATAATGAAATAGAGAAAATTAGTTCTGAACACAAAAAATAAACTCCATGAAATTAAGGAAAACTGCATATCTATGAATATCACTGTAAATATAGAAATTGACGAGCTAAAACCAAATTGTGGTATCTTAACTAAAGAACCTTAGCTAAAGAAATGGCAGTAGTTAGTTAAAGCTTAGAAACTACCAGAATAGTAATGTGTGCACAAGAATTGGTTACAAAAGTAGCAGATAACCAAAGTAAAATGGAGGAAGAAATTGCTAAACAATTGAAACTAGTATCTGAGAAAGTAAACAAAACAAATGAAATATCAGATAAGTTAAAAAAGGTTGTGGTTGCAATGTACCTAGAAATGTACATAATTAAGTGAATCATGACGATGATGATGGTGATGATATTACCAAAGACCAGGAAAACTGTAGTAAATATGAGCAAACACAAAATTATGAAATGTACCCAAAACAGACAAAGATAAACCACACTCCTCACATGCAATTCTAATCTAATAAATCAATGATCCTGTCATTCCTAGACAGAACATACTTCTCCATCTGACTGTTCTTGGACAGCTCCTTAATCTGGAGGTCGGCAAAGTGTATGTCCAAGTCATCCCCACTTCCTCTGCCATATTTCAAGTTCAACTAGCTTTTGTTTGATTTTTACATGCTTTATATTAGCTTCACCTGTGTGTATGTGTGCATGTGTGCATACATGTGTGTAATGGAATCTTTCGACGTAATTTTCACCCACTTAGAGTCATCTGATTGACTTGAAAGTTTGCACACATGTCAAACATCGATGATAATACAATAATATAATTTTATCCTGACCAGGTTCACCAGGATAAACAAAATTAATTAGCTAAATTTATCAATGTAACAGAATCTTTCAATGTAATTTTCACTAATTTACAGTCGTCTGATTGACTTAAAAATTTGCACACTTGTCAAGGACTGATGACAATACAACAACATGATAACTTTATCCTAAGATCCTTACTAGGGTCATTAGGAAAAAACAAAATTAATTAGCTAAATTTATCAATGTAATGGAATCTTTCGACATAATTTTCACCAACTTACATTTGTCTGATTGACATGAAAATGTATATACATGTCAAGGACTAATGACAATGCAGTAGTTGTCCTAATATGCTGACCAGGATCATCAAGATAAAAAGGCACTTTGCTAAATTTATCAAAGTAACGTAATTTTCAGCTACTTGAGTTGTATGATTAACTTGAAAATTTACACACATGTCAAGGACTGATGGCAATGTAACAATATCATGACCTTGTCATAATGTCCTCTCCAGGATCATCAGGATGAAAAAGTCACTTGGCTAAATTTATCAATATAATGTAATTTTCAACTACTTGAGCCATCTGATTAACTTGAAAATTTGCACACATGTCAAGGACCAATGACAATGTAACAATATCATGACTTTGTACTAATGTCCTGGCCAGGATCGTGAGGATAAAGAATGACTAAGCTAAATTTAAAATTGCAAAGGGATCTTTCGACATAATCTTCACCATCTTAGAGTCATGTGATTGACTTAAAAAATTTGCACATGTGTCGAGGACCAATGGCAATACTGTAATGATAGCATTGCTTTGTCCTAATGTCCTGACCAGGATCATCGGGATCAAAAAATTACTTAGATACATTTATCAATATAACAGAATCTTTCAGTGTAATTTTCACCAACTTAGAGTTGTCTGATTGACTTGGAAATTTGCACACGTGTAAAGGACCGATGAGAATACAATATCATCAGGACTTTGTACCAATGTCCTGACCAGGATCGTGAGGATAAAGAATGACTAAGCAATTTATATAAAATGATACAGTTATGACATCTTAGATGGCGCTAGGGAACATGTCTACATGCACCCTGAAAATTGCATTAATTAGTTATTTATATATTGCATGACTTAGATGCCCAGAGAGAGGACCTGAAAGTAACACGAAACCCAGAGGAAATATCGCGGACCGGCATTCACACAAGTTCACACCCACAACAGTTGGTAGTTTACTAATCGACACAGGTTACACTGAACTGAGGAATTAAATCGCTTGAAAATATTGAAAGACGGAGATATGAATGTGTGTGTGTCTGCGTGTCAGTGTGGTTTGATCTGTAGGTCTGTCTATCGGTCTGTCTGTAGGTCTGCAGGTCTGTATGTTGGTCTGTTGCTCTGTCGGTCTGTCTATGTCTGTCTATATGTCTGTACGTAACAGAATCTCGATGTAATTTCACCAACTTAGAGTTGACTGATTCACTTGACAATTTGCACACATATCAAGGACAAATGGCAATACAATAATATCATGACTTTGTCCTAAGGACCTGACCAGGATCATCAGGATAAAAAAGTTAATTAGCCAAATTGATCAATGTAATGGAATATTTCAACATAATTTTCATCAACTTAGAGTCGTCTGATTGACCTGAAAATTGGTACACATGTCAAGGAACGATGACAATACAATAATATCATAACCTTATTCTATGGTCAAGGCCAGGATCATTATGTTAAAAAAATTAATTAGCTACATTTACCAATGTAATGGGATCTGTCGACGTAATCTTCATCAGCTTATAGTCGTCTGATTGACTTGAAAATTTGCACACGCCTCAAGGACAGATGGCAATACAATACCATAACTTTGTCCTAATGTCCTGACCAGGATCATCAGGATCAAAAGTGACTTGACTAAATTTATCACTGTAACATAATTTTCACCAGCTTGAGTTGTCTGATTGACTTGAAATTTTGCAAACATATCGAGGACCGATGACAATACAATAATATAATGACTTTATGCTAATATCCTTAGCAGGAACTACAGGATAAACAAGTGACTTAGCTAAATTTATCAGCATAAAGTAATTTTCAACAACTTATTGTCGTCCGATTGAGCTGAAAATTGGTACACGTGTCAAGGAACGATGACAATACAATAATATTGTAACCTTATCCTAAGGTCCTGGCCAGAATCATAAGGATAAAACTATTAATTAGCTACATTTATCAATGTAACGGGATCTGTTGATGCAATTTTCATCAGCTTACAGTCACCTGGTTGACTTTTAAAATTTGCACACCTGTCAAGGACCAATGCCAAACAATATCATGACTTTGACCTAATGTCTTGACCAGGATCATCAGGATAAAAAGGTGACTTAGCTAAATTTTGTAATGTAATGTAATTTTAATAAACTTGAGTTGTCTGATTGACTTGTAAATTTGTGCACATGTCAAGGACCAAAGACAATACAATAATATCATGACTGTGCAAATCTCATGACTAGGATCAACAGGATAAGAATGGACTTAGTTAAATTTATCAATGCAACATATTTTTCACCAAGTTATATTCGTCTGATTGGCATGAAAATTTGTACACATGTCAATGATTGATGACAATACTATATCTTGAGTTTGTCCCAATGTACTGACCAGTATCTTCAGAATAAATTTAAGACTAAAACATAAGAAAATAAATTATAGTTTAAAAAACTAAAAACATGCTTTTATAACAAACCGAACTGAAAAGTAGGAAATAAATTATGTTTAAAAAAACTAAAAAGAATCCCTTTTATAACAAACTGAACTAAAAAGTGGAAAATAATTTTAAGTATGAAGAGTTTGTTCTGTATCAACATAAAGTCAACTAGTTCATTATATTTCAAAATTTTGTAACAAATTTAAAGTAAAAACTAATTTATATTAACAAAATAATAAATTTTATTATAAAAAAAAAAGCATGGGGTGTTGGATATCTAATGCTATAAATAGTTACATTGGTAGCTATTTATAAAAGTAAAGTTATGATAAAAGTAACATGAAAAGTGAAGTGTTTTTAATTTTTTAGCATATTTTATATTATTAACAAACTGTGGTTAAAAAGTTTGGTACATATGTTTAAATAATTCCTGGATTACATGTTTTAAACCACAACCCTAATTTAGGTGTGCTGATTTCAAATATGTAAATCGTTTTTGCCTATCACTTACTTTTTTTTCTATTTGAAATCAAAATTTTACATATTGTGATTTCGATAGAAAACACCATAATAGACAAAATATAGGTAATTTTAATGGGACATGATCAAATTGCAATGAATATACAAAAAGTAACATGTTCATTGCTAGAATGTATGAATCTCACTACAAGAACACTATGTTTGCTGCACTTTTATGTTAATGAACGTAGTGTTGATTTGCATTTGTGTTCCTCAGTAGTGTTATCTCGCACTATACACTAACAGTAATCTGACATCACGGAAATGCCCCATTGCCCCTGACATCTTTGTTTCATTTCTTTTATACCTTTGTAGAACCACTCACCATGTTCCTCGCTGAATGCTCCTAAGTTTGCAGGAAAATAATCCAGATGACTGTGCAGGAAATATAGTTTTAAGCTCATGTGCAACCCATTTTCTGGAAGTTGTACAGCATGGTTTCAACAATCTGTTGGTGGTTGATATCTTTAACATTACCCAGGAATTTGCTACAAACATCCTTGAAGGATTCCCATGCCTGAAGCTGTGTTTCGTTCATCATCGTACTGAATGTTGGATGCTTCATAAGCTTCCAAATTTGGGAGCCATCGAAAACAACCTTAATTTTGGCATCCGACAATCCTAGACATTTCAGACAGAGGTACCAAAAGCCGGGACTACCTCTATCCAAACTCTTCATGTACTGCGTCATAACTCCAATTTAATATGTAAAGGGGCAATAAGACACTTTGAGGATCGATTAATGGATGATTTACAATGTTTTTTTCTCAAGACACTAACTGTTTCCTCTTGGGCCACTCAGACACTAACCAGTGACAATCCCTGTTCCAAGAGTCCCACTCAGACAGAAAACATAGGAACTTTGTATACCCTCCTTGCTGCCCTAATATGATGCTGCACACTTCTAAATCACAGCAGAGTAACCATCTGTGTTCATTGAGTTCAGTTTCTGCAGCACCATAGATAAATTATGATAGTCTTCACGAAGAAATGTTGAATAAGCGACTGGCACTGAAGCAAGTTTATTTCCATTGTGCTTTGAGACTTCTTTTACTGGAATCAATAAATAGACACCAGTCCTTTGCTTGGTAAATGGTTCCAAGATGAATCAAGTCAGGGATATCACAGCAAAACACAAGTTAGTCTTTATAAACAAAAAACTGCCGGAATTCTTCCTCCTGATTTCTGTAGCAATATGACTTTGTCCCAGGAAGTAAAAGATTTCTCTCTTTAATCTTGATCCTAAAAGTTCACTCTTTTCTTTAGTGAGGCTTAGGTCATGCACCAAATCATTTACATCACACTGATTTTAAAGATGTGGAATTTTATCCTCAACATCTGGTATAAAGGTATCATCATCACCATCCTCTGCACTTGAAGATGACGAAGACACACTCTCTGCTAACTGTATTGGTGGTTTTGGCACAGGAATATTGGGTCCATGTGGTGGTTATGAAAGATAGGCAGGGATACACAATGTGCTTTTTGTTTTTCATATTGAACTTGGACACTTTACATACACAAAAATAACAGTCATCAAAATGATTTATTTGTTCCTGCCAAACCATTGAGATTCCGAATGGCATTGATAGCAAAAACCCTTTGTACCATTGCCACAAGTTTTCTACATACGTTTTACACACATTATGGGGTGCAAAATTCGTGTCCTGATCCTCTAACTTAATGTTAAAATATGCCAAGTACAGGGTTTTTATAGATGGCATAATATTTTGCCTCTGGCCATTAATTGTATATTGGCCACATATAAAACAGAAAGAGTTGGGATTGTTCACACATTTTCACCTCCGAACATCACTGCAATTTGCCATTTTAACACAAATTAACTCACTTATTCACTCAATCAACTTCAAGTGCACATTGTAACTTGTAGACAAAGGCATGACACACGTTACTCTTCTGTCAGACTACGGAGGAACACAATCTTGGCATTTTGACCTTGTCTGACACTGTGCATGTACGAACTGCAACAGTTCTATATGTTGTTCCGGTGTTCCTGTATGATTACCTACTCCCCTCCAAAACAGAGCACATAGAATATTTTCTCTCAGACATGTCCATACCTGCATTCTGTACAACCAATCCAAATGTAATTTACAACAATGAAGGTCCATTAGCATAAACATGAGATGGACTTGTGACAAATCTGTATGTGATACGAAACAACTGGTATTTTTTATATAAGGACACTAAATATAACATATATCACATTCAATTACTTTTGCCGGAAAATCTTTGCAGACTGGTGTAATTTTAGAAAAAGTGTTTCTTACGGTGCAATGTTCACCATTTTCATACATTTCAGATATATGCTGCCTATTGACTTAAAAATGTATTTCTTAGCAAACTTATTTTATGATATAATTGGTTTAACAATATTTTTGTTTGATTACGAGTTACAACTTTTGTAAAAAATAGGTCTATGCTTATCAAACTATGATGAGCTAGTTGGCATAACACACTTGCCTTATGTTAATACTACACAGCAAGTTCTAGTTAGCATATATTGGGAAAACTATTCCTGAAGTTTTACTCTGATAATTTAAAAATTGCACCGTAAGGAGCATTTTAAATGCTGAAAAATATCTAGAATATGACAACCAAGAAAACTGCATTGGAGCTTTACTCATTAAAACTGGCTTGAAATTGTGCTTCTGTATATTTTTTCTTAATTTGTGCACATTTTAATTTAAAATAAATAATTTACAAACTGATTAACATATGCCCAGGAAATTTTATATAAAACAAAATATGGAAATATTTATGACGTCTTTAAACAAACTTAATTGTTCGTAACAATGAGCATTAGTAACACGTTTTCGTCATTTAACCATCTCATACCAATGTCAAAAACAAATTACACTCTTAACAAATATTCACATAAACGATTTTCTTTTGGGGTCTTTTAATATTCTGTCTCAGATGTGTATCCTAGTCAACAGTAGTCCAGGATATTTCCAAAACCTGACAGACCTAAGAATTGCTGTTTGAAATACAATCTTCCTGTACTTTAAATAAATGCATATACTTATGTGACAAACTTTTGAATGCATCATTGCATAATTTCCGAGATATTAGCCTGGAAGAAAAGGAGTTATATTATAAATGTTGAAGCACTAGTATTACAAATTACTTTCCTAATAGCAACATGGATAGCAGAGGTCATTGAACTATGGCCTCATGAACAGTAGGTCTGCGGTTCAAATCCTCCAAAATCATCCTACCTGGCAGAGGTTTCTTCCACATTTTCCATTGCCCTAATAAGTGGCAAATGTTGGGGAGGTATCTTAAACATTCCTTTCCAAATTTCCTCTCTATCAATCATTTTATTTCATCATGTCCTTGCCTGTTGTGCCAGATGCAGTAAGAATGTGCATTGAATAGTACTTTTTCTTAATAAAATATATGATACTTAGCTCAGTATGAACATTGAACATGGAAGTTGTTCTTTTCAGCTTGTTTAAATGAAATAAGGTTTAGGCACAAATATATGTTTAATTTTAGTGTTAATATACTATGTAGTTAAATATGATAACATGTACTTGAAAGTGCATAAATAAGAGCCTTGTTTATCCAGCCCTCATTAACCTCAGTTTATTGGTTTATATACATTAATTTTGTGTTTATTTTGCTTTATTGCTCTTCAAATACAGCACAAATTTAAAACAAAAGAAATAAGTTGCATACTATTTCAGAAAATAAAAGTGTGTATAATATTTAGTTAAGTGCCAAAAACTACTGTATTCTTATTCTTGTTAATGCCAAAATAAATGTTTGTATAGATTAAGAGTTAATATTCATTTAATAGTTTGTTACCTAGTTCATATAAATAAGGTTCTTGTGTATTTCTCTGTTATTAAGTAATTCAATAAAGTGTTTTGTCAATCTGTCTGAATGGCACACTATTTTAGTATTGCAACAAATTTCTGTCCTTTCTTTCCAGGAGTAGACTGATTCGATCAAAGACAGTAGGGCGACCTGAGATCAAAAAGGAGAAGTTGAAGGGACTACAAATGAATGTGTGTCATGACTGCAAGACCATGGTGATCCAAATCATCAAGTCTTCACGCACAAATCGCAACATTGCTATACGTAACCTAACCCTCAACCTCTCTCCAGTTTACTAATATCTATAGGTATCTGTTTTTGGGTCTCGTACAGTAATAATCTGTCAATAATTGTAAATACTTTGTATTATATAACAGTCTCGCCACCCCCAGTTGATTCCCTACTTTGCTATCCCTGGACACTCCTAGCTTACATGTACTAAGCTTTCTCAGTCACCTGGCCTAGGTCTGCTTTTGGATGTTTGTGTACATGTTATCAAAGCCGCATTACAAAATGATCACATTTGTTTGACTCTAGAAGCGGTTATTTCAAACACAGCTTTAATGCACATACATCCAAAGCAGAAAGTGCTCTGGCTATCTAATTTATGTGTTTGGAGTTAAGAGTGTTTCTTGGCGTGATATTAAGTTTTCTTAGCATAGTCTCTGAACCCAACTTCTTGTTTAAAATACTGTTATACAGCAAAGAATGATAATTAATTGCAAAACAGTAAGAAAATCATATTAAAATATAAATGTATTGGAAAAAAAAAACAAAAACCAAAACAAACTGCTGATTGTTACAGTATTTGGAGAAAGGAAATTGGATGGTGAATGAAAGCTTGGAGTGAATAGTAGTTCAGTGTTCCTGTGCTTATTAAGCACAATAAAGCTGATTGGAAGTTAGATGCTGCATAACATTAAGTTGCTTTAATTTGCTGGTGTTTTAAATAATGAAATTTTCTTAAAATTACCTTAATAAGGGATATTTATAGAAGTAATTAAGTTTAATCTATAAATTTTGCATGTAATTAAAGAGCAATATGTCAGCTGGAGAAAGAAGCTCAAGCTTTTCAAGATAATGTTTAAAGATTTTGGTCACAGTTAAACCTTCCTGATATTACCTGTGTATATATAACATCTTAATTTCTGGTTTATCTTGTTTATTATTCTCTTTTGCCTTAAAGTGTTGCAACTTCAATCAGTTCCCAAAGCCTGTCTTGACACTGTGCACTTCTTCTGCTTCCTCTGTACTTCATCAATCCCATTTATTATTATTTTTGTTTCATACCTGGTCTTCCACTTCTCCACCCTCCACTTCAGCTTCTGCCACGTGCTTTTATTTCTCCTCCTTCATTCTAATAATTCCGTCATAATGTTTTGATTTTTAATTTATATTATTTTGTTTTGTTACTTCATAGTTCCAGCTTCGTTTTATGTGTATTGATTGATAATGCTGCTATTGGCAAAGTAGAGAAAAAGAAGTTTATTAATTAGAGAACTGTTATATGAATGCTTTATTTTGAGTCTATTCAAATTATTCAGAATTATAATGCTATGAGCATTTCATGCCTGAACATCATCAAAAGTTATTTGAACTGTTCAAAAATGTTTATTTCATTGGAAAAGTGTTCTTTTGATATACTACATTGCTATCAAAATTTTACCGCTTTATTATAGGGAAAAGAAGGAAGGAAAAAAATATAATGAAGTTCAGTGGAATATTTAAAACATTTTAATTTTGTCTTCTGTACACTTGATGATGAAAACAAAAAACTAGTTTTACATCAGAAAATGGCAGTAATGTGATCTATTTAAAAACAGCAGGGAACACACTAGTTCAAAGGTTATGTACATAGTTAAAAGATTTGTTTCAGCCTTTATTTTGATCAACATTGGTTGATGTTACTGCAAAATAATGTTCCCAATGTGCAGACAATATTTGAGCCACCAGGTGCTGTTTCTAGTTCCCTCATATTGAGAATAACAAAGGTTATAATTAATTATATAAATTCTTATGGCAAAACTTTTCAGTGAGGTGTTTAAACATGTACGAGTGTATTTGTATGGCTGAGTATGTTGACATTGCTTATGCATGGGGTGGAGTATAGTTGCCCTGGTGGCAACGAGTAGTATTTTTTTAGAAGAAATACAAAATTTTATGATTAGCATATGAAATAATGTTCAGAAGTAATTTAAGTATAATTTTATTTATAATAAAGGTATCGTAATTGAAGAAACTAGTTTTGACATAAAGTTAAATGTATTTCAGATGGAATTGAAGTTTTAAAATTAACTTTTGCCATTGACATATTCAGAAGACTATTAAGTATCTGATATAGTGATAAAAATAATTTGGTTCCTTTAGCCTTTTATATCTGTATAAAACAAGGACTTCAAAAATTATAGCATTTTATAGTTTAAATTCCTTGAATTTTAAAGCTTTGTGCATTCATTTTCCATTTCTAAATCAGACAGAATACTGAGGTGGTTTGAGATCTATAGTAACAAATTAAAGCACTCTTACCTTATTAAATCATGGCTCCAATGAGTTACTATCTGCAGCAAGTTTCTACCACAACAAGCTGGTATGTAGTACAGTCATGTCTGATTTATTCCAGTTCTCTTGACAGCCTTTCTGTAGACTGCCCACATTTCAAGGTCTTTTGCTTCCAAGGGGTATTTTCAGTAACTCAAGTGCATTGGTTATGCATCATATAAATTGACTGGGGTGCCATAGTCAGCAAAAGTATGTTTTTCCACCCAACTGATAGTTTGAAACAGATGTATGACTTTAAAGTTTAAGCTGACCTTATATGAATCTTCACCATAGAGATCAAGTATTTCTCTTTCAAAAATTGAGGTCGACATATTTGCCAAGTTGTCTTTCACATTTTTACTTGTTAGACTGTCAACTTGCCATTTTACCTGAAGCCTGCTATTATCATGAAGCCCTTAGAAAACTTTTGTTAGTTTGGTTGTACTAAGATCAGTAATGCCATGAGTGCTGATAGTCTTTCAGTTATTTAATTGAATATAATGAATGCTTGTTGTCATGATAATTATTTTGAGACTGAAGACCTCAAAGTAATTCTGATGACATCAAGCAGGCATTTCAAATTATCTAACAAAAATTATAAGCAAGAGGAGGATTTGGAAAGATAATCAACAATCTGAGTATGATGCCATTTTTTTGTACTTTAATCACAGAAGTGGCTTACATGTTTGATCTTTCTGAAAACATACTAATTTATTGGCTTTTATTCCAAACAGACCTGCAAATGTGAGTTAAATAAAATACAGCCAAACAGTATGTGTGGTAATCAGAAATTCTTTCAGAAGGTAGCAAGATAATTGAATCGAAGGAGAGGTGATAGGAGGCATTGTTTGTTTTTGTTCCCAGAAGGAATAGGTAACACAGTATAAATGCATTCCATACCTCATTTTTATTTCTTTTGTATTATGCAGCGTCAGATGTTGTGCCACTTCTTTAATGTTTTGAATTTGTAGATTACCCAGTCTCACATTTTTACAGTTTTATACCAACTACCAATAGTGAATTGGAAAATGCATAAAAGTAGCCTTTCTAGATCCCCAGTTGAATCCGTGTACCATGCTTTCAAAGTATCAATCAAGTTTGATTGTAATTAATGAATAAGTTATCAATGAGACTGTACATGACTGAAAGGCACTCATGTGTAATTATCCTCCAAATTCTTTTTTATCTGCTTTGGTTGATAATTTATTGCACAAAGTTTGTTACAAAATCTTGCATTATATCCACTTCATCCAAAGTGAAAACAATTGTCCATTTTTCATCAGCAAGGTAGCATTCATACCCCTTTCTGTTGTTAGTGGCACATTGAGCATTTACCTGGACAGCAGCTTACAAACTTGATTTTTATGTCACTTTTTGGGGTTATATCTTGATTGATGAATGTCTACAGTTGTAAGCAAGATCCACAATACTGATGAAATGGCACTCTTTGTCACTAGATTTGGGTTAGAAACAAAGGCCTTAACCTTTTGAATTTTTCTTGCCCTCTGTGATGAAGTTCTATTCCAGCCTTACTTTTTTGTTATCCACACTTCATATGCTGAAGCCACCATCTCATATTATTGTTTTATAATCTTAGAATAAGAGTATTTTGCATTGCAAACAGGTAATGTAGAACTTCTAGATTGGTTCTGTTTTTGGCTTCATTTTATGTGGTAGGCGAGGGAGCATACTGCACTAACTATAATTATATCATTGACAGTGTCCAAGTTAGATTCTGTTTTGTCTGCTGAAATGTGGCAACAACTTTTAAACTTGTTACCATAGATTGGGAACAACCTCTGTATTATTAATAATGTTTTAGAGTTTATAGTTCTGACAGAAGTAAACAGAAGTAACTGCAAAACAATGGCATTTGTGAAGTAAACAAAACCGTTCATCAGCATGGTTGCCATGTAAAAGAATGTATCACAAAGTAAAGTTGGCAGAATTGACCACCTTATCACGTCAAAACCCACCGCATATCTAGCACTCAGAAATGTAAAACCACAAGCAAATTTCTTTTTAGAATTTACTTAGTGGGGGGATGAAGATGTAAATTTTATATTTATTTCTTAGGAATAAAACTGTTCATGTATACATACTTTTTCTTTTCTCTCATTTTATTTTTTACCTTATACAGAAAATAGTAGTGTAGTACATATATATAAAGCAGATATCAATTACATAAATGTGTATAAAAGAGAAAGATTAACCTCATATATACATTTTTATCATGAAGACCAGATTTAATTTTGTTCAATTACATGAGAGAGAATATAATGTTTAAAAATTCAACTGGAGATACTGCTCATTTTGTTTCAAAATTTGGACATCATCTGTTCGTTAAAACTATTTAGGATATTGCAATACATAGGCAAATCTGTGATACACCTTGAATACATTTGATGTTACCATCAGTTAAATCTTCTTAAGCTTGTGAATTGTATTTTTATTTGGTGAAATTAACTGAATACATTGTGGAACCCTACATTAAAATTGCTCTTAATGTTTTTGTCAGCTTACATGCTGTTAGTCACATGATGACTTCATTTTCAAATGTGAACTCATTTATGTAACGTTGATAATTTCATTATAAGAAGAACTTTCAGCCTTTTAGAAATAAACTCCAAGGTATATTGCATTACTTTTTATTTTAGGGATTAAATAAAAAGACTGGGCTAATGATTAAAGTCTGTTAAACAACTGGAAACATGTTACAGCTTTTGAGTTGTCGTAAAGGAACAAATGAAACATTACAGTAAAGTATGTATTTCTTAAGAGGTAGAACTGGAACTTAAAAATTCAGTACCACAGCTGAGATTTGAACCACAACCTTCCGCTTACCAGGCAGGTGCTCTAACCATTAAGCTACTGTGACAACCTGCCAGAATGACATTGAATTCTCAAAACCCAGCTGTGGCATTGAATTTTTAAGTCCCAGTTCTACCTCTCAAACATTGCCCACACATGGTTTGTGTGTTTAAAAAACACCAACAGTAAGTTTGTTGGCATAAATAATGTATTTCTTAAATTAAAATAATATTCTCCTTCCTCTTTCTGCTATCCCTTTTTATTAGTCAGATCATTTCCTCTACCATAGCAATTTGGGCCGTATTTAAGTAATCATTTTACACAAGTATAATTGGGGTTAAAAAAGAGGAACATTTATTTGGTTTTACAAGTTATGTAATGCCCTCAATCAGTTCCAGTATTTATTGTAATAGCATTTTATATGTTAACATTTATTTTTTATAACATTTAATCATCAGTGTATAACTAGTCAAGTGTTTTGTTATGCTTGATCACATTCTGAAGTCAGATAGCAATGAGCAGCACTTTTCAAGTGTTTATTCTTTTATATAATTAAATATTCAGTGGTCAAAATTAAATTTAGTTTCCCAGATAGATAAAATATATTTTCTTGCAAATGGTATCATCTGATTATGTCAGTATAAAATGGGCAGATTACTGCATTCTTCTGAATTATTTTAAATACAATTTCTGTAATGCATACACATGGAAGAGGATCATTTCAAATTTAAATTTTTTTCTTGTATTTAAATAATATTTATTTGTAATCTTTTAACATTGTCATTTAACAATGAAGATGAAATACTTATTAATTTTCCAGGTTTGAAAACATGTTGGACTTCTGTCATAATTTTCTTGGTTTAAACTATGTTTAGGAAATGAGAGGGAAAATGAATAAACAGAAAGAAAAAGGAAGAATGTGTAAAGTGATATGCTTTTAAAAGGCTGAAGGTTTATTATGTTCTGTCTTAAACAAATTAAAATGTTTACAATTAGTTTATGGCTGTATTCCTTGCAGAGATATTTAAGTAGAAGTTTTAGTAAGTAAGTACAAACTATAAGAACAGATGTATGTACACAAATAGAATAACAAACTATTGTGCTCTATAATTATCAGGATAATCTTTATTATTCCTATCCACTTCCGTCCTTATTTTCCTTTCTAGGACAAAAACCTACAGAAATTTTGAGCGGCAGATGCAAATTATCTTATACTGAGAGAGTCAAAAAGTTCTGAACCGACTGTGTGGTGCTTTGCCTGTCATCTGCCACTATCACGGAAAGGCACAGATGAAACCATGCAACATTTTTAAAACTACTCTTAACCCTTTCGCTGTGTTTGCCATGACATAGATGATGGGGCATTTAACCCATTCACTGTTGAGATATGTTCCGCTTTCTTGTTATGCTAACCTAAAGAAATTGAATTCAAGTATTTGCAGCCATTTCCTATTGTAAAAATATTAATTTAAAATATTAAATTTTTGTAATAAAACTGTAGTTTTTTTTGGAGAAAAAAAAAAGCATAATCCATGCAACTGCAGTCAAATGTAACCTCGTCAGCTTCCAAGCATGCCATTACACCAATTATTTTACTTGTGTCCTCCCCTTCCGTTATTACCACAGGACATTTGGCTGCAGTTGCTGGGATTTGAACTCACGATGTTTGGCTTTGAATCATTGCAAATTGCCTTAACGCGTGGTGTGATGTGACGTGACGGCTATCTGAATTGCTTCAGCTGAGGTGCCTCGTAAAGGGATATGAAAACCGGTTTAGGAATTAGAGGATGAACAGCATATGTAGCAAAATATCTCAGCAGTGAAAGGGTTAAAGCAGACATCCCCAAGCGAGTCAAGGTCGCTTGAGGGCGAGTGGGGATTAACATTACATTCACTGTGGGCCACATAGTCCAGTATATCATTGCAGTGGTGATGTAACACTACATATTAGTACTGTGGTGTGCTACTTATGATGGCTGCGACAATTGTGCGAGAAATTCGAACCTAGATTCCAGGACATTATATCACTTTGAGAAACAATTTAAGTTATTTGCAACACCATTTTCAGTGGATATCCTCACAGTCCTGTTGAACTGCAGTTGGAAGTAATAGATTTGAAAAATTATATTGAGTTAAAAGATAAATATCAAAATAGAAAAAGTATGAACCATTTCTGCACCTCTATAAAACTCTAAAGATTTCCTAAACTCCACAATCTAGCAGGAAGAATTTTGTGCATGTTCGGGACAACCTATGTTTGCGAATCACTGTTTTCCTTAATGAAGTGTACAAAGTCACGTCACAGAAGCCAAGTGAGGAACACTTGAAGGCATGTTTGCGATTGGGTAGCTTGCAAACAATAGTTCAACGTATTGAACAGCTGGTGGAAAACAGACAACTGCAAAAATCACAGCAATTGTCGGATGGCTAAGAAAGAGTAGTTTTCTTGGAGACTTTTATTTGAAGAATATTTTGTTTATTTGTATTGTTTACTTAATTGAATTGCATAGTACCAACAAGAAGAAAGTTCTGTCATATTACATTATTTATTTAGTTTATTAGTTTTATATGAGTGCTTGTATTTCGTTAATTGAATTTCCTGCCAATAAGACTTTATTTTGTATTATATTAGTTGTCAGTATTAAAGTGTATAAAATACTGCTATCATTATTATGTAATTGGCAGTGAAAGTGTAAATTAATTTACACAATCCTACTTCCGCCCAAGCGGACAGTTTGTTGGGGACGCCTGGGTTAACGGTTTTACATACCAACTTTATAAAAGGAGATGCTGAAAATGGCCACGTTCATTGTCCATACATACATTTTCGGCACCTCTTTAGGAAACTAGCCATCACTCGCCATAGTTCATGTTGAGAAGTGCTGCCAATTTCCTGGCTGATATTTTGTTTTAATTCTTCCGGGATGTTGGGTTTGTCTTGTACACTTTGTTTTAAGTTATCCCCAGAGATAGAAACCAAGGGGGTTAGATCGGGGACCAAGGGGGCCACAAATCTCTACTAATAATTATGTCCTGAAACACTTTCATTCGTTCTCATTGTAAGATTGGCTGAGCTGTTCCAGTCTTATTGAAAAAGGAAAAATTACATTCCTTGTATGTTAATTCTCTAAAACGCGCAGCCAGTTCAGAATTTTTTAAACTCTCTCTGCACATGAAGCATCTCACATTGTTGTTGTAGTTGGGTAATCGTGAATAAACTCTACTCAGTAATCACTACAGAGGATAGTTCTGTATGAATGCTTACCAGTGATGTATGCTGGGGTTTTGACTTGGGCTATCACTAGACCTACCATGGCCACAACATGGCCAGTGGTTGCACCATTTGTCTCTCACCAAAGCAGCTGGGATTCGATCCCAGGAGACTGCATGTGGGATTTGTGGCGGACAGGGTGGTGCAGGGGGTGGGTTTCCTCTGGTTTTTCCGGCTTCCCCCGCCATCTCATTCCACCGCTGCTCCATCTTCATTTCAGGTACCTATCATCAGTTCTCACCGCCTGTGGTACCATATGTAGTAAAAGCAGATGTTAAACACTACGCAAAAAAAAAAAAGAACTCGCTCTACCAGATCTATACAATAAGGGGTTGTTGATTAAATGCTAACTTCATGAACAGTGTATTTAAATAAAATTGTTTTAAAACAAGCTAAACAACAATTATAGAAGTAAAATTAAAAATTTTGCCATACTTGTCTATGTAGTGAATTCCAGCCATCTTTTTTTATGGGTAAGCTGTGTTGTCACACTATCAAAAAACAATTCCTCATAGTTTCTGACCATATTTCTTCAAATCATGTGTTTCTAATATTTTGCAGTATGGTAATAAATCTTTTTACTTTTTCTGTACACCAACTGATGTCCATGCTCTTGTGCTATAACATTGTGAAAACAATGGAAAAGTGAAAACTTTCCTGAACAGTATCAAGAAAAAGTTGGTTCGAGTTCTTGAGAGAAATTGCACAAAGCCTGAAGCCACGTTGACTTCTTCACTAGACCAGTCTCCAGGTTCCTCTTCCATTGAAGTAAAGAAACTGATAAGATGACGTCTATAGTCATGAACTGTGCTTACAAGACTGGAAGCAAAATTCCACCATGTGAGTGCAACACTTGATACTTTCTTTTAAGGTATTAAGAGGACCTGTAAATGAAGTGAAATGTGAGAAAAGCAGCAGGTAAACCTTAAGAGAAACAAAGAATTGTCTGCTTTCCTTAATAAAATTCACAGAGTGGGAAAGTATGAGATTAAGTCTGTGACTGTAACAGTGGATGAAGGACACTCGGTTTTAATTAAAGTCTGAAGTCCAGAAACACATCCAGTCAGTACTGCAGAACTATCGAAAGTTTGAGCAACAATTTTTTTAACATCCTCAGTCATCCATTATTCTTTTCACGCATTTAAATAAACCATTGGCTGTTCAGTCAGAACTTGCATCAGTGGAATGTAGAAATCGTTCTTTACAATAGCCTTCGTTGTCAAAATAGCATAGAATAGTTGTTGTTGTTTTCTAGTGCCTTGCATCTGGCAATGAAGCCATTAGCATTCGTGCTTTCCAATATTAGCATAGAATAGTACATAATTAACTTTTCAATGAAAAATCTGAAGCTGTTTAACAGTGAAGCAATTTTTATTTGTGACATCAATTGTTTCATCGAACATGAGATCTGACTTACTATTATCTCTAATGACACTGGCCACAGCATCGATTAGCTCTCTGTATAAGAGCCAAGGTGCCCTTGAAAATGGTAGCTGTCTTTAAATGTTGAGACAGTGCCATATCATAATTAGCCAGAAATTGTAGTAGTTCTATGTAATTGTCTTTATTTAACCACTCCTCACTTTCATTATGGCCTCTACAAGAGGCATGAGCACGAGAGGAGAGGTAGTGATTGAACTTGCCTTACTCACCCCACATTTTCTTGCCGAGTGATGAAGGTTATTTTGATGCAAGCACAGTGGTGGCTATCTTTCAGCTATGTGGCAGTAATAATTTCTATGCTGTTATTAACCATTTTGCTTATATTGAACACATTTTACTTACAATAATTATTACAGCCACCTACTGTGGTTATGCAAATTACATAATCTTTGAGTTTATAACCTTCCTTTATCTTATAAATGTAATATTCTTGTGCTGTGTTATGATTATACCTTGGATTTTAGGTTTTATGCCTACTTTTTGCTGAAGAAATAATCAAAACCCAATCATATATGTTTACGTTTCATACAAAGTTGCACCTTCTGCGGAAGTTTTATTGTACCTAAAAATGCCTAGTTTACCCCAATGTGCTTATTTCATGGTTTTTAAGCCTAAAAATACCTAATTATAACAAACAGAAGATATAAAATCGTGATTCCTGCATTTGGTTGTGTGTAAATGAAACCACTCATGCGATGGGGAGGTATATAGGAAATATAACTGTTGGTAAAATGGATCCACACAAAAACCTCATCCCAGTATCTGCCCTGTTCAAAAAAGTTAGAGTCAATAGTGAAACAATTGCTTATTTTGTTAATAAGAATCTGCAATTACTTTTCCTGAATGGAATTGATGATTCCAAAGTTCTTTTGTGCACCAATGTTGCATCTTAGATGGTTGTTGCTTCACCTCTCCTGAAAACCTTTTACCCAAATTTAATTCACATTACCTGTTTAGCCCACACATTACACAGAGTTGCTGAAACCATCTGAAATGAATTTCCCAGAGTTAACAATCTTGTGTCAAATATGAAAAAGGTCTTCCATAAATCCCCTTCAAGAGTAGCATTGTTTCAACGAACAATTCCTTCTGTCCCTCTCCCTCCTGAACCTGTAATTACTGGGTGGGGCACCTGGATTGACGCTATTGTGTATTATGCTGAACATTTGGATGAAATGGCCAGTGTTGTAAATGGATTGCCAGTTGTTAATGTGGCATGTGTGCGAATTGTAAAATAACTATTGCTGGATAGCACATTAAAGAAAGACATTGCTTATATCAGTCCAATTTTTCTTTCTTGCCTCCTTGCATTACAAAACTTGAAAGAACGGGAAAGCCCCTTCCCGAGCAAATTGGCATCATTAAAGAAGTAGAAATCAAAGTAAATA